>CM076571.1:973890878-974458722 GCA_034641835.2 Pinus albicaulis | reverse complement strand
CGTTGACTCCATAGCCCAATGATTTAAATACCTCTCACTCCACCTATTTTACTTGACCATCTTACCCAACCAAAATAATCAACAAACCCTACACTTAACAACTAGCCTAAAATCAACCATCTAAAGTGAACAAGAAAAAATCCTTTGCATCTAATAGAGAGAGACCTCTCTGAGTCTAGGAAGGCTAGATCCTAGGACTCCAAAGACTAGTTTCATGTTTCCCTATCATTTGGTCTACCAATCTGCCAAATCATGGGACCACAATAGAAAGAACTAGTGGAAGGTTAGTTTTGCAGTGAGACTTCATTATAACTCAGTGATCATCTAGTTAACTAATAAATCAACCCAAAATGGCTAGTGTGTGCAGAGAATTTGAGTTCCCCAATTGTGGGGGAGATTCCAAGGTAGTGTAGCATCATTTGTAGACTATTCTTAAGTGCACAAGTGTTGCATGCAGTTAGATGATCAACCTTGGGGATTGTGAAATCATTTTGGAGGAATTTCCTAAATAATAGGGTCATGTTTTCATCAGTAATTGTGTAATGAAATAGGGGCTCAAGCAAAGGCAAAAATTGACTAAGTCTGAGTCAAAGCTTCTTAGTGAGCATAGAGATAAGTTATACACTTGCAAGTTGTGCTTAGTTGAGGAAAGTAATTGTAATACATATATAGTCATCACATTAATGCAATAAGGCATTGGGTTTTTTAGCATATTTCTTTCCCCATAAAAAATATTATCTGCATGTGTGTTATTTCTCATTGCATGTTTGTGATTAATGTTGTAAAGTGTGAATTGATGTAATATTCCTAATTTGGAACAACTAGTAAGGCATGACTGGAAAATGAATTTTCTAGGAATGGCTGCTACAGGATTTGAAACCAAGAACTGGATCCCTTATATCTATGTATCTAAGTCCAAAATCCAAGAGAAGGCTCAAAGAAATCCCTCTAGGTGGGTTAAACAGGTCTCCCACACCTAGTTGTCTTCAAAAAATGCTCGATGAAGGGACTGCAACAATGTATGAACATACAATGGAATAACAACGTTATCTCTATAACCCAGAACACATGAAGATCTGAATAGACAACAAATGTATAATATAGCAGCAAAAAGAGTACAATTCCTTGAGGAATCAATCACTCAAGCTAGGTAATGAGAGCCTCAATAGAACATGTATAAGAAATTGGAGAACACTGCTACACAGGCTTTACACAAGGCTATACAACGCAGTTTATATGAGACACTGCAACATAATAAATGATAACAAAATGATATGACAATAATATCTCAATAAAAGTGGGGGAGCAAGCTCTCAACCCCTGAAAACAATGGTACAACAATCCTTAGAAGGATTGGCTGTAATACATGTACAAATGGCAAATCTACAGAAATGCCGGAGTTGCTGGGTAGCAGCTGCAACTCAGAAAATAACTGGAGATGGATGAAGATGATGCTCAATCTGAAATATACCTCCTCCAATAGATCTATCAAGTGATAGGTTGATCCTAACACTGGAGATCTTACCCTCCAAAATAGTGGTGCAAACCCCCACTACAGATACACACTGAAATAACGCAGTCTGGAGAAGGGACTGCGTTGTTGATGGTGTGAGATGCTTGGCCTGATGCCAAGATATGAAAATAAGCTTTGAAAACCTTCCTCACTAACCTTCCCGAGGAATAGAAGCTTCCTCCTCTGAAAGATGAGCCAAGGAATGGTGTTGTGGAACCCTCCACTGCAACACCTAGCAACACTACGTTATACTTCAGCAGAAATAACGCAATGACTGAAGGAAGTGGCTTTGGCCTTAAGCCAAGATGTGGAGAAATGAATTTAAATCCTCCAAGAGGCCTCTCAAGAAGGAGAGGAAATCCTAAACATGAATCCCTTGTGCTAAACAACACTGCAACTCAACTAAACAGTCGGAGACTGCAAATAGTCTACTAGACCAATAATCAAAATACTCAAACATGTATCACTATGGCTGCCTCTTCCTCATTTTATGCAAGTGAATGTCTCTTTTCCCTGGACCCACACATTAGGGTTTCTTCCACAAGGAATATTTCACCCTTTCAAACTGTGTTGTCTTCCAAAGCAAGCCACACCCTCTTAGGCAGCACTGTTGACTTGGACAAACTTGACCTTGTCCTCATGCAATTGCCCCTTTTCACACTGGAAGGTGCAAAATAAAGCTTCTCCATTGATCCCTTTCACACTATGAGGGATTTTATTCCTACTCATGGGTCTCCTCACCCATTTTATTCATATCGTAGATGATATGAGAAAAATTAATTTTCCAATTAACTTCATGAAAATTTTGGAACATTACAATTGAATTCTGTAGAGCAGTAGAGTAGGTTTTTGTCTTTTGATTTTGATTAAAATTTCATGATTAGTTTAAAATATACATCATAATTTCTACATATTTAGATCTAGATAGCACTCGAGCACCAACATAAGACAACATTCACATGTCCTTGGGGTACTTAATATTGCAATCTGATGGATCTTGGTCTCAAAAATGTCGATGCAACCTATAATTGAGTATCAAATGCCATCGTTCATGACCTATATCACAAAATCATGGAAGATTATATGGGTAAAATATTGGGAAAATCCATTATTGTAGCATCACATTTAGATAATTTGGTATTTTTATTTGACAGATTAGAGGAATACAAGATGAGATTAAACACCAAGAAGTTTGTATTTGGTTTCACATCAGGGAAACTATTTGGATTCATCGTTTCATGTAGAGGGATTGAGATAGATCCAATTAAAGTCAAAAAAATTATTGATATTCCTCCACCAAATACACTAAACAACTGAGGATCCTTCAAGGAAAACTACATTCCATTATATGATTCATTTCACAACTTGTATACAAGTTTCATCCATTTACTTGTCTCTTACATAAGGATGATACCTTTAAATGGATTAATAAGTTTCAAGAAGCTTTTCGACATTTGAAAGACCTAACATCACCACTAAGATTGGTGCCACCAATCCAGGGTAGACCATTGATATTGTATATCTTTGCTAAATTAGCAACACTAAGGGCTCTTTTTTCACAACATTAGGTCAATAGGAAAGAGAGAGAGAGAGGCATATATTTATCAACAGAACCCTAGTGGGATATGAAATAAATTAAACACCAGTAGAAAACATGTTTTGTATTCTTCTTTGCCTCCCATAAGCTTAGACACCACATGTTGAATCAACAAACTAAGCTCATTTCAAAGGTTGATCCTATCAAGTATCTTCTATCTAAGGAAACTCTAATAGGGTGTATGGATAAGTGGATCATGAGCTTAAGTGAAATTGATAGAGAATATGTGGATCTAAAAGCTATTAAGGGACATGTTATTGCAGAGAAATTGGTAGCAGAATTGATATATGAAAGAATCCTTGTGTGTCCAAATTCCCTAATGAATCAATATTCAATATCACAACTACACCTAAGTGGAAATTATACTTTCATGATTCTTATAATCAACATGGATCAATAGTAGGTATACTATTTATCACACCCCAAGGACATTGTATACTGAAATAAAAAACAAAATACTGAATCATTTCTACAAATTGTGGAAACCAATTATGATCGCACAATCACATAAACAAGTAAGTGAAAGAATATCAATCGCATAACACTAATATTTATATGGGGAAAGACTTAGCTAAAAACCATGCTATCTGTATATTGCATAAATTTGTGAACATTAAACAATACAATGTTATTCCTCTTCATGAGAAAACTCTGCACTCTGCTCACTGTCTCACTATGATCCTGGAAAGTTTGGTCCAATACTTAACCAATTCCTTGCTCCTGACTCACCATCCTTTCTCACACATTCCTGGTCTAATTGAGCCCCTATTAATTATGAAATTACCATCAATAGATTATGCAATACATCCAAGGTGTCCTGATGACCTCGTGCATTACCTGTAAAATTTTCTAATTATACAATTGATATTTCTCTTCCCTTTAACTCCAATCTCAACTGCACCTTCCTTAGAAATGAAATGAAACAATGATTTATAGTGAATTATCACTTATTTTATTGATCACTGCTTATGAATTAAATCAAATTTAATTCACTGAACCTATCACTAGCTCATCCATTAGTTAGAACTAGGTAAACTAATTTTAACTCAAATAATTTATTTAACTAATTACAACTCACAAATAACTCAACCAAGGATCTTAAAAAGTAGGACACACCCTACATGCCTCTATTTTACCCTCAACTCAAATTAATTGAGCTAAATAAGTCTTCCTGACTCAATTAACACTTACAAGTTGTCATGTGATGTGGAATTACAATTTACTTCTAATTTAATTAAGGGAAAATTACACTATAATCCTTTAGGGTGCCATTTTCAATATTTCTTGTTTCCAATTTCAAAAATTCATAATCATATATATATATATATATATATATGATGGAAAATCACTTAACTTGTCCTTAATAAATATCAATTGTTTAATTTTTAACTTAATCATCATCATTATTATTATTATTATTACTATTATCCTATTTATGATATTATTATATTACTATTAAAAATAAATTCAAGTCTCTCAATCATGACATATGTAACTCCCCTCAATTAATGCATTTGTTATTCTCTCTCTCTTAATGAATTTATTCGTCTCTCTTTTTATTTCTCTTACACACCTCTTACACTCTCTTACACACTTTAATGACTCATCATAAAAATATTCCTTTTACACCTCTTTAATGCATAATTTACACTCCTCTTCTTTATGGAAAAAGTTACTCTCCTATTTTGGCATATTTAACTCCTCCTCAAGGCATAGGAGTTAGTCCCTCATAAATTCGACCTCCTTTCTCTTTCGATGTATTTGTGCCTCTCATGCTCACTTGAAACACTTACTTGTGTGTGTGAAAGGAGAATTCGAACTTGAGAAAGAGAGAGTTTGAGAGTCTAGAGGAAGATTGAGAGAGAGAGAGAGAGAGAGAGAGAGAGTCTTGAAAAGCAAGAGAAGATCTTGGAGAGACAAATTGATTTAGTGTTTGCATCAACCATTGTTATCAGATATCTTCTTCATATTTGGGTGAAATTCTTCATTCACTCATTGTACTTTGTATATTTTCTAAACAATTTATTTCTAATAAAAGAAGAATATGGTTGGGTTTTTCCCTATTCATTGACCTAATTTATCTGTCTCATTGATTTCTTGGTTGTCTTCCATTGTGCATATGGTTTATATGGTATATGTTCTATCTACAATTACTTAACATACTTTGCAGCATAAATAATTTCTAGATTTAAGTGATTGTAGCAACATAAAACATCAGAATTTCAACATGGTATCAAAGCTTTAGTGAAGACAAGATCAAGAAGACAAGCTCCATTTATAGCTCTCTTTATTTTGAAAGATAGCTTGTTGCAACTCTATTTGCAAATCTCTTTTTTATAAAATATATCTTGTTGTCTACTCCATTTTCAACTCTCTTTCACCTAAAATATAGTTGTCCGCTCCATTTGCAGCTCTCTTTCTACTAAAATATAATTTTTTTCTACTCCATTTGCAGCTCTCTTTATACTGAAATATATCTTGTTCCTCCCCCTTTTGCATCTCTCTTTGTGCTGAAATGTCTCTTGATGTTCCTTCTAATTGCTGCTCATTTTCTGTTGAAATTTCTCTTCCCTTTTGTTGCTGAAATATTTTATATACAACTCAAATATCTCTTGTTGTCCCTTTATGTTTACTGCTAAAATTTTGAGCAGATCAAAATATCTTACTCCTAATTTAAGAATGAAGAGAAGTTTTTTGATGCTTCAAACTTCTTCCCTTGGAAGGCCATATTGGATATTACTCTTGAGTAACATGATGTTCTAGAGTTTGTTGAAGAAGAGGTAGGAGAACCAACTGAAAACATCAATGTTACTATCAAGGAAAGATACAATAAAGGAGAATTCAAGGCTAAAAATATTAGCATTGAATCTCTTGAAGACCACCTCATCACTTATGTCTCCAATTTGAATAAATCCAAAGAAATGTATGACAATTTGATTGGAATGTATCAAGTGAACAACTTGAGTCAAAATATATCTCTGAAAAATCACCTTGAGGATTTTAAGATGAACAGAGGAGAAATCATTCAAGCATACTTCATGAGGATATAAAAATAAAATATCAGTTGCCAACTTCTGTTGAATTTTTTTCCGATAAAGAATTGGTATTGATTATGCTTGGAGGTCTTCCTTCTTCATGGGAAACTTCAATTATTACCATCAGTAATAATGACAAGTTTCCCTAAATTTGATGAGATCCTTATAAAGTGCATTCAAGAAGAAGCCAGAATGATTTCCTAAGGGACAATTCCCAAGCATGAGGAGGGAGAACCTAGCGCATGTGTTGTACAATGAAAGAATAATAAAGGAAGAATATGAATGCGCTATTTCAGAAATTATCCTCCCAACAGCTCCTATGAATGGACCAGAGACTTATCAAAAGTCCAATGCTACAATTTTCAGAAGCATAGACACTATGCTCCTTATTGTTCAGAAAAGAAAAGAGCATCCAAATTCAACAATCGTTCCAACAAAACTAATTACATAAGAAGAATATACGTTATGTATACTTGCAAAGGAAAATATCGTTCCTCAAGGAATCAAAGGTATGATAATAATGCAACTGAGACTTACTCAAAGTATTTTCTTGTTTCTTCTCCTTCTAGTTCGTCTCGTGCAGATTCTTGTGATGATTTGTTGATAGTGGTGCTTCAAGTCACTTTACTGGTTACAAAGAAGTACTCTCTAATATAGTTGAGAGGGAGACAAATTTTAAGATCATTCTTTGAGATAAATCTACATATCTCATAAATGGATTTGGTTCCAATTCTTTCCATCTATATCAACGTAAAAATTTGACTCTTCAAGAAGTTATATATGTACCTGGTTTAATGAAGAATCGTGTGTCCATATCATCTTTAGAAGATAAAGGAATAAAATTCTCTTTCATAAATGGTAAAATTCCCACTTGGATATCGAGATCCGAGATATTTCCTCACTCTAAGATCTAGATGTAAAGGTCTATCCAAAATCAATGAAAGACTTATTCATGCACTAATCCATGACATCAATCATAAAAGTGAAATTTGGCATGGAAGGTTCACTCACTTTCACTACAAAACATTTCCTCATGTGAGAAAGATGGTTTCTGGAATGTCAAAAATCAAATCCAATCATGATGGTGTTTGCTAAGGATGTGCAAGTGGAAAGCACATGAAGGGACTATTCCCTTCAAGAAAAAGTAGAACCAGGTAGGTATTGCATCTTGTATATTCTTATTTATGTGGACCATTGCCTACAACTTCTCTTAGTGTTTACTTGTATTATATTATCTTTGTTGATGATTTTTCTCGCAAAACATGGATTTATTTTATGAAAAATAAAATTCAATATTTTAACATGTTCAAATATTACAAATCTCTAGTATAAAGACAAATTGGAAAGCATATCAAAATTTTCAGATCTCACAATGGAGGAGAGTTCACTTCTAGTGATTTCATTGACTTTGTTAGGCTCCCGTAGTTTGCAAGATCGGCAAGAACAAACACTACAAGGCCTACATCAGAACCACTTTGGAATCCTAGGATCTAGCCCTCCTGGATTCAGAGAGGGATCTCTCTATATGTGTTTTAGAATGATATTCTTATAGGCTTATGATATGATATTAGGCTAGTTATGAAGCACAAGGGATTTGTTTGTTTTTGGTTGGGTAGGATATCATCAAAATAAAGGAAGTCCTTTGAAGGGTAAAGGTGCGAGTAAGTTGAAAGAATGGTTTAGCTGATAGGATAGGTAAGAGACAGTATCAATCCATTGGGCTATAGAGTCACAAAAGGATTTAATTGCACAACAAGTTTCAAGAGTGGTCCATGGGGCAAGTCATCTATATCAAAGGATCTCTAAATTAGATTGATTTGTGATATGGAACATTAAAAGTGTTGTGAAAGAAGCAAAGCTAATAACCATTTAAGAATCTATTAACTTCACTAAACAAGAAAAGCCTTTCAAAGTAATTGTTTGAAGCAAGCCAAAGGACAGGGCAAACCATAGACTTCTTTGGGTAAACTTTTACTAGAGCACCCTTTTCAGACAACAATCCAGTAATCCTCTTGACTACCTTCAGAAAGTAGAAAACATTTAAGATAAACATAAAAAGTAGCCTAAGATCAAGTAAGGACTTTGAACCTATCCTGCTTTCAGCATATTCTGAAGGGAAAACATTTAAGATAAACATAAAAAGTAGCCTAAGATCATGTAAGTACTTTGAACATATCCTACTTTCGGCATACTCTTAAGGGAAACTTTCAAAACAGCTGTTGGAGAAAACACTAGAGGACAAGGCTAACCATAGACTTCCCTAGTTAAACTTTACTTAGCATGTAGTGAAAATATCATTCAAGAACAATGTCTCAAGTTTTACTCAGCAAGACATAGGCCTACCAACATTCCTTGATTGGTTATACTCTATTGAAATCATTCCCAAAGAAACAATTAGAAGAAAAAATAGAGATAAAGCTTATCAGTGAGAATTAGGGTACCTTTTACAGTAAATCCTAATCTAAATTTGTTGTTCTTTATCAGAGAAAGTGGACAGTATGAAAACATAATAAAAACAACAATTACAGTAAGAAAAACATCACCGTTGACATAGACCAGGATCCCATAAATCAGCTTTGTATATTTGATGTTCAAACTAGTTACAATCTTCAAGTCCAGTAGGTCTTTACAGCTTCAAACTTCTCTTCTCAGCCTATCTTTCTTCAATTTCTCAACGGAGCTTCAACATCTTCAAAAACTATTAGCATTCAACAAGTATCCAACCAACATCAATACTAGGCTCCTCATATGATATATATAGGTAAATTGAGGAGGTGGAGTGACAAGAAGGTCTGACTATTCAATTAATACAGAGTAAATGCTTCTCAACCTTTGGGAGGCCTAATGGAGAAGATATCTAATGTCTTAACTCTGTTAATTGACTTTTACATTAAATTTCATCTACTTTAGTCACTTTTTTTTACTTTTGAGGCTTTTGGTAGCTGGAAATTACTTTCTGAGTTGTCTTTGAAAATATCTCTGATTATGCATTGAATTTGTATTCTTTTGAGGAAAATAAACTTGTAGGTGGCATTTTGATCTTTGGAGGGAGTAATTTCTCCACTGATGTGTCATTCGAAGCATTATTTTGGGTGATCTGTCTTGATTGGTCACTTTGATCATGAATTAGGCCTTTGATATGCTTTTAAGCCTTTTTTATCATCTTTCTGCTTTTTTTCCTTTACTGACTGATTTAACTCTAAATTAATTTATCTTCTAGCTGTGCTTTATCCTTGTAAATTTGCTGATTAAGCTTTGATCTTCAGGATTTATGCTTAACCTTTAACTTTAAATCTCTTTACACTAATCTTCACGGTTTTCTTCGATTTGATGTACAGGTAGCTTTGGCGCGCTGGAGGGTTTCATTGGCTAACCAATGTCCATGAAACATTGATCTGAGCTTCGAATTAATCCTTCGAGTCCCTTTATCTATATTGATTAGGCCTGGGATCGTCATCCTCAGCCTCTGTCACCTTTAGTGACTGTGGGATGGCTTCTATGCTACAAAACTGCTATTAAACCTGCAACTCAACATAAAATATTAATAAATCTTGTGTTTTTTGGATAAAACTGCAAACAGAGGCTCGGGGAGGGGTTATGGAGCGATGCGGAGGAGGAATACATGCATAAGGGGTTCCACAAATGAAACTAGGAAAAAAAATGGGCTTTTTTGAAGATTTGGCGTGAAATGGTGGAAGAGTGGTTTTGCGAAAACAGGAGGTGGTTTTCGCGTGGGGCTTGAGCGGTAAATAATCAAACACGATACGGTTTATCGCTCGACACGTGGCTCTGAAAATCTTCCCATTTCGTGTTGAATTTGGGCATTAAATCATTTTGGTGAATCGGGCGCAAAACAGTTCTGGACCGTTGGATTTGGGGGGGCCAGATCAACGGTTGAGAGGAAGCGTGACGGGAGGAGATGCGTGGTGGGACCAGTTGTAGACATCATCTAATTTTTTGTGTAGCGGGAGGTTCATTGCACAGGGTGAAATTTTGGTGGGCGGAGTTTGAATGGTGAGGATAAGCGGGAACAGTTGGATCAACAAGATTGACAGTTAAGATGGTTGTTTGGTCTCAATCTAGTCTCCTAAATTGAGCTCATTTAATTGTCAACCAGGGTTGGTAAACTGCTGAAGTGAAGTGTACTGTATGTACCTAGGTGCTTGTTTCTTAATGCATTGTGTGTAGTGTTTTGTGATGTTTTTGGTCTTTTGTGATGATTTATGATGTTTTTGATCTTTTGGTGGTTTTATGTTCACAAGGAAAATGACTAGAAAGCTAATGGAAGGAAGCTAATGATTAAAAACAAAGTGAAACCTAATTGGTTGATGTCAAATGGTAAATGAAAATGCAATATTAAAAACAAAATCAAATCTAAACTATGACTAAGCAAAAGCAAAGCTTGATAATGACTTTTAAGCAAATGATACAAAACACAAACTAAACTTGTCAAATTCTTTCATCAAAGGCATTTGAGAGAGAGCTTGAAACATGGTCAAATAAGCATGCAAATCTTCCTAACTAAACAGTTTTAAACAACTAATTTATAATGATGCAACATTTTTGTCCTTGATTATAGATTTGTTGAAGTATGTTTGGAGTAAAACATTGATACCATCATAAGATCTTCTACTCTAAATCTAGTTCCTAACTCTATTCTGCAACTCTGTTTTATAGCACTACACTTCACTCGAAGGTTATAGATTTTTGAAATAGTCTATTGAGGAAATGTTTGTTTGTAAGATGATCAGGAAGTTGCAGAAGTACTTCAGGCCTTAAAATGATATTGTCTTCTGTTCATATGGTTATGAATCAATTATGGATTTTAGAACAAGAAGAGATTTGTGAATAATGGAGGCTGTTTTGTTAAGTTTAACAACTGAAGTAATCTAATATGCAGTGAATGGCAACTGAATATGGAGTGCAAATGCAATGAGTTGAACTACAACTGATCCTAAAATGTCACTAGCCTAAAACAGTGTTAAACTACAAGTCATTATCAAACTTAAAGCAAAACAACTGAACATGAGTTAAGTGCAATTAAACTCCGGAGCATCCTAACTAAGCTATCATGCATTATTCTATGGAATTATACAGTTTGTTTGTCCATCATGATTGGTATTTTGGAAGAGTTCCTTCTTTTGGAAGAGTTTTTAGAACAATCCTGACTGTGTAATTGAGTGCAAATGCAAACATAAAGACTGAAAGCAATGAACAACTAAGATATCATAGCCATCTCCTACCCATCATTATGATATTTTTGACAAGCGTTTAAGAGCAAGAAAAACTATGGTACTTAGTGAAAACACACAACTAAAACGTTCAAGATCACAATCATGCTTAAGACAGTATGAAGATTTCTTGGAAGAGTTTCTTCTTGTGGAAGAGTGCTTATCATAAGTATAACTGTGATGGTGAATAAAAGAGACTACAATTAAACCCTACAATACTATAGCCATTTCCCATTCATCATTATAATCTTTTGGAAGAGCTTCTTCTTTTGGAAGAGTTAGAATGAGTATAACTATAGTAATTAATAAAAACAGCTACAAATTCAACTTCAGAAACGTAAAGGCAGCTAGAATACTTATCTAAATTACGCAAATAAATCCGTGCAAGAGGCAGGGGCCCTCTACCACCTGACGGAATCTAACTCCAAATCAAATAAACGCTTTCAAAACAACACTGTCTACTTCATTAAACATGAAATAACTTGAACAGAGCACTCTGCGTCTTCAGAAATGTAGCACAAGATCTAAGCAAAATCTAGAACAAAATCTAGCCTAGCTCTCGGTTTCCCAAGTGTTTATATAACAAATGTAAATAACAAGACTTGCAACAATTTCAGGAACATTGTCTTTCCTTATCGGAATCACATTAGGACTCTTGAAGTGGCTGCGTAACAAGGAAATGGACATCTGGACTAAAACAGCCCTATTAGAAGTCTGTCTTCTTAAATGTGTTCCCACGTACCAAAACCATACACAGAATTTGTTTCTTCCTTCATGGTGAGCAACGAACCATGTAGACATGATGTGGAATATGCCCATATGCGGTTTTTCTTGAGAGGCCACCTGGAACATACCCAAACGTGAAGACAGCTGCAGAATCGCTGGTTAGCTACGGAATGTATGCATTCTGCAGCTAGTTCCAGTCAAAATGCTTTACAATGGAAAAAATCACAAAACTTAGCAAGTCAGTCATGTAAATCATTCTAAAAGTAATTTTAACTAAATTCATTGATCAATTGGGTCTAGGATAGCAATGGACAAAGGAAAATGAGGTAAAGTGGAATGAAAGAAAGCACAATTTTGAGGCTCAACAATGGTATCGGGGAAGCAGAGGGGTAATGGATGGGGTCGGGAGAACAAATGATTTAGCGAAGCGAGGACCGTTAGATCTTGAGGATAAATGGCGGAGATATGTCAAGGAGAAAAAGAAGGGTGGATGAAAGAATAAAAGGAAGGACCCCGTTGGCTGTTAGATGTTGGAGGATCAACGGTCCAGATTGAATTGGCAGAGCACATATCGGCAGTGAAAATGGTTGGGGAAGTGTAAATGGGAATCGCCGAAGTGCAATGGCCGATGGGAAAGAGCGAAGTGCGATGGCTGATTACCGATGGGAAGGAGCACAAACCGTCCGATCTGGGGGAGATCAATGGTCAAGATTCCATCGGTGGGTGATGAACATCGACGGTGAAACATAAGCGGAGGTGGGAAGTAGCAAGGAGCGAGGTCTGATTTGTCGATGGGGGCTTAAGACTGCTGCTGACGGTATTGGGCCTTAGTATTTTTAAGAATGAAGGGCTATGGGCTTAAGCGAAAGGCGCTTAAAGCCTTATGCATAAAAATGGGCGGAAAGGGTTAAAAACAATGGTTTTTTAAGGTTTTCGATAGATTAAAAAAGGCCAATTTAAACCAAATAAAAGGACATAGATGGTATAAAAGGGGTTTTGGAAGCCTTTTAAGGGGTAATGAAAGGTAAATAGAGAAATAAAAGGGATTTTTTAGAGGAATGAATGAATGTTAGGATAAATAAAAAAGGGGTGAAATGGAGGAAATTTGGAGGGAATTTGTGAAGGTGAAATGAAGGAGAAGTGGCCTAGAAGCAGTCTCTTTTATAATAGCAGGGCTTTCTTTAAAAAATATTTTGTAGAAACAACAGTGAAGATGATTTGTAAGATAAAATACACCAAGAAGGCTTCAAGAACTAGCAGTTTTCAATGAAGATTGCTTCTTGAAGGCTTAAGAACACATTTAGCCATCATTTGTTGTGACAAAATTTATTGATGGCTAACAGTGGCTCCACTTGGGGAGGGAAGCTCCATGGAGGTGTCAAGAACCTCAGAGATAAATCTCTAGAAAGTAGACCAGTGCTTTGCATTTTGACAACCTTTTCTTCTTTGATCATGTTGCTTGAAAAGATGATCAGCATTACATCATATCAAATCAAATTCTTCCTAGAAAACTACTTACACAACCTACTTTCCTAACATTTTTTCTTCATAAGGTGCACTTGGACTTGAAAACCTTTAACATCAACTTTTTTTCTTTTGAAAACAGAAAAATCTAATTTAAATCTACCCTTATTTCTTCCATGAGTTCATTTTAAACGGTTGAACTCATAGCTTCTCCACATAACTACTATCTATTAGGATTAAGCTGTCTGACAGATCTTGTTCTCTATATTCTAAAACAGAAATTTAAATACAAACAAACCAGGATTAAACTATTTGATTTGCTGTAAGACTATGGCATAAAAACAAGCTACACATAGACTGAAATTTACAGAAATTTAAAACAAAATTGTGAAGGCTTAAAATCTGAAAATTACAAGCATCCTTATTTCTTCTTATGACTCAAATTTTGATCTGTTTAGAGTCATCCTTTTTATTTTTATGTCTTGGTTCAAATTTTTAGCATGTCTGAACCATTTTCCTCTATCTTTGGCTCAAGTTTTGGTCTGATTAGAGCCATTCCTTTCTATCATAATATATTCTACTGATAAGTCAAGATTTCATTGTTTGGAAAATCTTCTTCACTAACCTATCAACAGTAAATTGAAATCTATCTAGTCATAATTAGGCTATATGACTAAATAGCAGTGCCCTTTCAAGTAGTGGAATTTAGGCTTGCACACTTTCAGATTTTTCTTTTTTGGTATGGGGTTGTACCTCTTCTGAATACGCCCTCTTTTCCTTTTCTTTTCTTTTGTTGTTTTTGTATTTTTTCTTTTTTCAAATTCAAAAGCAGTGTTATATATACAATGAACAAAAAGCCTTGAAACCAAAATATCAGTTAACAAAAATAATGTTTGAGCATCCTTCCATTGACAAGACCTCCAAAATATTCAGCTCCATCCAATTCTTGCAGAAAGAATGCATTGTTTCCAATAACATATTGAATAAGATAAGGGCCTTGCCATAAATTATCAAATTTTCCATGTTTGCCCTTGTCTTCTCTCCTTAAATCGCATTTCAATACTTTGTCACCAATTTTAAAGTCACTTTCCTTGGTTCCTTTGTCAAACAGCTTCTTGATGTTTTCTTGTAGTTGATGTGCTCTGATTTAGACCTCCTCCCTAGTTTGTTGTAGATGTATAGTCTGATTTATTCTTCTTGTCATATCATCATCTTCAGAATATACTTCTTGGATCAGCTTCATGACTGGCACTCCTAAACTGGTTGGAAATATTGCATTTGTTCCATAAACTAGCTGGTAAAGAGACATCTCAATTGATTTCTTAATTGTTAGTCTATCTACCCATAATGCATGTACTAGCTTACTGTGCCATGATTTCTTGTTTTCTTCCAACAACTTCTTGATTATGTTCACCAAAATTTTATTTGAGGATTCTGCCAACCCATTACCTTAAGGGTAATAAGCTGTAGAATGACCCAATATAATCTGGTATTTATGACAAAATTTCACCATATTTTTAAACCCAAATGCAGCAGCATTGTCAGTTATGATCTTTCTAGGACAGCCAAATCTAGACAGTATATGGTTTTCAAGGAATGAAATGATAACTGAGTCTGTGGCATTCCTAGAGGGGATGGCTTCTGTCCATTTGGTAAAGTAGTCTGTGGCTCTGAGGATCCATTTGTGTTGGGTTGATGAGGTAGGATGGATTTCTCCAATGAAGTCTAGACCCCACTGCTGAAAAGAAGCTTCAACAGTGATTGGTTGCAGAGGTAAGGGAAGTAGCTTTCTTTTGCCTTCAAATATTTGGCATTTGTGACAGGCAATAATCATTTTGTGGATATCCTAAAAGAGAGTGGGCCAATAGTAACCAGCTTTGAGGATTTTGTTAGCAGTTGACTTCCAGTAGAGGTGGCCTCCACATTATCCTTCATGAAACTCGTGCTTGATCTTATCTGCATCATTCTCAGGCAAACATTTAAGAAATAATCCACTAGAATTTTTCCAATATAAACATTTATTCAAAATGTACTAATTTACAGCTTTCAACTTTAAGAATCTTTCCTTTTTTTTATACAAACCAGGAGGAGTATTAAGATTGAGAAAAACATACAAAATATCAGCATACCAAGATGAATTCAGAAAATGATCTTCAATAAGTGGAGCTGTCAACTCCTCTTGTTCATATAATGCATTAAACATGTTTATATCAAGAGCTTGAAAGTTGGATTCAGCCATAAGTTTTGCTAATCCTTGACCTTTGATGAGCTTAGTGGGTTTTATTTCTAAGTCATACTCTAATATTACAACAATCCACTTTCCTCTTTTGCAATCTGGATCTTGGGTCAATATGTCTTTTACAACTGAATGAGGCACAAATGCTATAATGTGAGAATGTAAAATGTAAACTTTGAAGTCTTTTAAGGCTTTGACCAAGGCAAAGGCTTGTTTTTCCATGATATTGTACTGCATAGATGCAGCTCTTAATGCCTTACTGAAAAATACAATTGGCTGCTCTTGTCCCTTCAAGTTTTTCTGTAATAGGACAGTAACCACTGTATGTTCTGATGCAAATGAAAATAGGAAGAAATCCTTTGTAAAATCAGGACTGATAAGAACTGGTGTTTTGGTAAGTGCTTGTTTTACCAGCTCAAATGATTTCTTTTCTTCTAAGGTCCATTTGACTCATTCTTTTATTTTAAGCATGTTTTTCATGTTTCTAAGGATTTTAGCTAGATTGGGTATGAACCTTCTCAAGAAATTAATCTTTCCAATGAAAGATTGAAGTCCCTTGATGTTTATAGGATGGTTGATTTGCAATATACCATCGATCCTCTTTGGGTCTATCCTTATTCCTTCTTCAGATATGATATGTCCAAGAATTTTACCTTCTTGGAGACCAAACAATGTTTTCTTTGGATTTAAAGATAACCCATATTTTCTGCATTTCTCAAAGACTTTCCTCAAGTGTATCAGGTGTTGTTCATATGTTTTTGAATATATAGTTATTTCATCTAAGTAAATCACTATGAAGTAACCTATTTCTTCTGAGAATGCAATATTCATGGCTCTCTGAAATGTGGCACTAGCATTCATTAAACCAAAGGGAATTTTCAAATACATGAAAGTACCCCAAGGAGTAGTAAAGGTTTTTTTAAGTTGATCATCAGGATGTACCAATATCTGATTGTAACCTGAGAAGCCATCTAGCAAATAAATTATTCTATAACCTACTACCCTTTGTAAGATATGATCCATTTTGGGCAAGGGATAGTTTTCCTTTAAGGAGGCTTTATTTAAGTTTCTAAAATCAATGAAAAGCATTATTTCTCCTATTTTCTTCCTAACAGATACAAGATTAGATACCCACTCTGAGTATCTAACAGGGAATATAATTCCAGCATCATACATTTTTCTAATTTCTTTCTCTACCAGAGGTAATTGAACAGGGTTTATTCTCCACATTTTTTGTCTATATGGTTTATGGTTTTGTTTGAGGGGTATCTTATGCTAAATTATCTCTATATCATACAATTTTAAATCTTCATAACTCCATGCAAATACATCAGAAAATTCTCTAAAAAGCTCCATGTATTTCATTTTAATGTGAGCTAGCAGTGTCTTGGATAGTTTGATCATTTTGGGTTTCTTTTCACTGCCTATGTTGCATTCTTCTACTTCAGCTTCAATAGGTTCCAGTTTTGGCTTTTTAGCAACATCATTCAAGTCAAACAATTCTTCTAATGGGACCAGTCCTTTTGGAAAGCTTTGATTTTTAGATTGCAACACTTCTAAGTCTTCTTTTTTCTAAATCTGTGCTATTTTCTGTTGTATGTTTGGGTCTATTAGTTAACAAATTTATTTCAGCAATCTCAAGAGACTTTTCTTCTTTAAAAAGTGATTTCTCCTCAGTATGTTAGTCTTGTTCATAATCTAAATCTGAGTTTGGTACTTCAAATTCATTTCTGGACTGTAGGAAGTCTTCTATTTGTTTATCTCCTTCAAAAACTTGCCAGTATTTTTCATTATCTGGGACAACTGGTCTATATTTTACTTGGATGGTGTATTATTTGCTTTCATAAGGTCTTAGACAAGTACTAGCAGCAAAGACTAATCCATTGGCAATAATGTTTTGGTTCCTTGGGACAAAGGTAAGTTGGAATTCAGAAAATGTTTTTAACAAGTCCATGGCATCATCTTTATAGGCTCTAATTCTGGGATGTTTAGCAGTGTATTCCCCATTTACTTGCCTAATTATCAATTCTGAATCCCCATGAAATGTTATCCTCTTGGCCCCTAATTTTTTCAATAAATGCAGGCCTAAAAGGAGATCTTCATACTCTGCTATGTTATTTGTGCATTTGAAGTTTAATCTATAGGAATGACCCTCGGCATGATTGTTTTCAGTGTTGTGCACCCATATGCCTACTCCTGCACCATTTTTAGAGAAAGACCCATCAAAAATCATACACCAAAGAGGATTGTTTTCATATTCATCATTTATTTCATTTCTGTCCTCTCTATTTTTTTTGTCTAATCTGTCACTGTGTTGTTCCTGTAGGACTACACTATGTTGAATTTTTTTTTGTTCCTCAAGATTTTCAATGTTTTGAGGCTTCATTCTTTGATTTTCCTAATTTGTACTATATTCATGATTGTTTTGATGCTCAAGACCTGTGATTTGTTTGCTATTATTTTATGAATTAGCAAATTGTTTTCTAGTTTTCTCCTTATTTTCCTCTTTATCTATGGCTGCCACTATGTTTGGGGATGGAGTGGCCACTATATTGGTTGATGTTTCATTGATTAATCCTTGCTCATTAGAAATCTCATCATTGTAAAGAATGAATGAGTCAAGGTCAGTGTGTATGGAATAAAGAGGAGAGTTTTCTGGTCTTTCTTGGTTACTCACCATGTATTTCATGTGTGTTTCCTTATAGAGTCTTCTAGGTTGACTGAGGACAGGGATGGTGACATAAGTCATATCCATCTGCATAGTACCTTGCAACTTAACACCCCATGATATTGAAAGAAGCATGCCATATTTGGAGGGTATATTAGCCACTACAATGTCCATCACTAAGCTTTTGGCTGGGATTTGAGCTAGGTTAATGCAAATATATTTTATTAGGCCTAGGCATTTTACTCTGCTTGAATCAAAGGAATATAAATCTTTGTATGGTCTGGTTACCTCTAGGCCTAGTTTTTCCATTATTAATTTTAGCATAAGATTATGTGATGCTCCTAAATCAAGCATGGCATTGTGCAAAATATTATCATGGATGTTCAAACTGATGTAGAATGGAGGGTTAGTTCCTTCTTGAAAATCCTTCAATCTTAGGACCAAATAGAAACTCTGGTGTATCATCATTTAAGTTAGCAGTACCATGAATATCTTCTATATTAAAAGTTTAAAAACTTGATATTTATATACATTTTGAATGACTAACTCAATGAGTGGGACAGAGATCTTGATTTTGGCAATTTCATTCTCTAGGCTAAAAGGAATCTGATTTTTCAAAATGTTTGATTCATCCTTGTTAATCACTGATTCATCAGCAAAATCAACTTGGTGATTTCTACTATTTACAGCAGTCAAAATGGTTTTTTCAGGAGCATTAGTTGAAGTGCTAGTGCTACTAGGGTCACCACTCTGTTTTTCATTGATTTGGGTGTTTTTTCCCTTGTTTGGATCAGAAATTTCAGCCCCTATGTTATGGTTTTTTGTTGTCTTTTTGGAAGTATTTACAGAGCTGTTTTTGGCAGAATTATCAGAGGTTTTTTTTTTGGGAGTTTCTGGGTTCTTTTTACTTCTTATGTCATATTGTTTAGGTGCTCCTATGATGGCATTTTCAAAGTCTTGTTCAAAGTATTCAGTTTCTAGTCTTCTATCATCATAGGGTGTATATAGACCTTGTTTCCTTTTATGGAGGAAATCAGAATCCTCATTGCTTACCTCCAACATGTTCATGTTATCATCCTCTGTTTGTTCAATTGTTTCTCCATCCTCATTAACATAATTATCTTGAAAAGGAGGTCTGATCTATTGATCAACATCTCTTTGTCTATACTGAGGTTGATTTCTTCTAAAGTTATGATTTTGGTTTTGGGATTGATTTCTATTTTAAGGAGCTGTTTGATTTTCTCTAGATTGAGTTCTCTCATATATGTTCATCCTATCTATCATCCTTTCCATAGTTTTGACTACATTTTTCAATTTTGAGTCGGATGTGGAAGGTGCAGCTTCATCCCTATCTGATACCCTCTTCTCAGTCTTCATTCTAGCTCTTTTGGCAATCAAATTTGCCTCAAAAATTACAACCCCTCTTTACATGTCTTCTAATGTGAGGGGTTCCCTTTCTCTAAGTTGATAGGCCATTTCAGGATCAAATCCATAAGGGAATTTCATTAGAGCTAGGCCTTGTGGAGGTTTCATATGGATGGGTAGGGCGTTGTACACACTATTGAATCTTGTGCAATACTCTTGAACTCCTTCTCCAGCATTCCTTTTAATGTTCTCATATTTAGATAGAATCTAGAGAGGATTCCTTTTGACCTCCCATTTGTTTAAAAATAATTTATGGAAAGCTTGGAGGTCATTTGTACTATTAGGGGTTAAGTTCTTGAACCATTTTCTTTCTTCTCTCCCTAAACTTTGAGCAAACATCCTTAGTTTAATAGTTTCATCATCTATTTCTTGTATGTCAAAGTAATCATTCATTCTATCCACTTGTTGTTGTGCTGTAGTAGAACTACTAGCATCATATAATGGAATCTTGGACTGATAGTCCTGTGGTAGAACAGGTAAAGGCAAAGAAAAGACTAAGGGAGCATACCATGTTGCCATGATATGAAGTTGTGGGATAAATGGGGGGTTTATAGGTGGAAGTTTTAGGATAGTAGGGGGATGGTATGGAGTAGTTTGAATAGTGGGTGTATGGATAACAGAAGTGCTTGGACCAGCAAGAGACTGTTGAGCATATTTAGGATGAGAGAAACCAAAGTTATGAATGAAATGCAGATTAGGTGGAGTGGTTTCTCTACTATCAGTGTGTTCACCACTATGTTGGGGTGAGTGTGGAGACTCAAAATCTATCTAATCTATACCACTAAGTGACTTGGTTCTAGATGGATTTCTTATAGAAGGCAAGTCAACTTGTGTATCTTGCAGAGCTGTAAGATTTTCAGGGACAGAATTAGCTCTTTGAATGGGTCTGACAATAGTTGGATTCTTGGATTTAGGAGACTTCCTGAGGATTCTTTCTGGATTGTCAACTATCTTAGGAGGATTTTGGTCAAGATAGGCTCTAGTATGAATTAGTTTAGAAGCCACTATGCTATTTTTTTAGACCTAATGATGAGAAAATTTTAGTCAAGTATGACAGTCTTTAAAAGGCCAACTAATCTTATGAAAGAAAACTTAATCCTAAAAGTCTTCTTAACTGGGTTTGAATGATGTTTTAAGGATAAAATAATTTCTTAGTGGAATCTTAGGAAAAACCAGTGGGGTTAGCAGGCCTAATGAATACCAATGGAGTCACCAGGTGAAGGATTTTTACTTGTTTTCAAGGTTTGTTTGTTGTTCACCATCAACAATCAATAATAACCAGTCTTGGTGACACTTGTCTCATTTAGGAATAGGGGTTTTCTGAGTTGTGAAGTTATCTATTACTCAATATATCCCTAGTATGGTCGCCACTATGTTAGGCTCCCATAGTTTGCAAGATTTGAAAGAACAAACACTGTAGGGCCTACATCAGAACCACTTTGGAATCCTAGGATCTAGCCCTCCTGGATTCAAAGAGGAATCTCTCTATATGTGTTTCAGAATGATATGCTTATAGGCTCATGATATGATATTAGGCTAGTTATGAAGCAGAAGGGATTTGTTTGTTTTGGTTGGGTAGGATATCATCAAAATAAAGGAAGTCCTTTGAAGGGTAAAGGTGTGATTAAGTTGAAAGAATGGTTCAGTTGATAGGATAGGTAAGAGACAATATCAATCCATTGGGCTATGGAGTCACAAAAGGATTTAATTGCACAAAAAGTTTCAAGAGTGGTCCATGGGGCAAGTCATCTATATCAGAGGATCTCTTTAGATTGATTTGTGATATGGAACATTGAAAGTGTTGTGAAAGAAGCAAAGCTAATAACCATTTAAGAATCTATTAACTTCACTAAACAAGAAAAGTCTTTCAAAGTAACTATTTGAAGCAAGCCAAAGGATAGGGCAAACCATAGACTTCTTTGGGCAAACTTTTACTAAAGCACACTTTTCAGACAACAATCCTGTAATCCTCTTGACTACCTTTAGAAAGTAGAAAAAATTTAAGATAAAGATAAAAAGTATCCTAAGATCAAGTAAGGACTTTGAACCTATCCTGCTTTCGGCATACTCTTAAGGGAAACTTTCAAAACAGCTATTGGAGAAAACACTAGAGGACAGGGCTAACCATAGACTTCCCTAGTTTAACTTTACTTAGCATGCAGTGAAAATTTCATTCAAGAACAATGTCTCAAGTTTTACTTAGCAAGACATGGGCTCACCAAAATTCCTTGACTGGTTATACTCTATTGAAATAATTCCCAAAGCAACAATTAGAAGAAAACATAGAGATAAAGCTTATCAGTGAGAATTAGGGTACCTTTTACAGTAAATCCTAATCTAAATTTGTTGTTCTTTATCAGAGAAAGTGGAAAGTATGAAAACATAAGCAAAACAACAATTACAGTAAGAAAAACATCACCATTGATATAGTCCAGGATCCCATAAATCAGCTTTGTATATTTGATGTTCAAACCAACTACAATATTCAGGTACAGTAGGTCTTTACAGCTTCAAACTTATCTTCTCAGCCTATCTTTCTTCAAATACTCAACGGAGCTTCGGCAGCTTCAGAAACTATTTACATTCAACAAGTATCCAACCAACACCAATACTAGGATCCTCATATGATATATATATAGGTAAATTGAGGAGGTGGAGTGACAAGAAGGTCTAACTATTCAATTAATACAAAGTAAATGCTTCTCGACCTTTTGGAGGCCTAATGGAGAAGATATCTAATGTATTAACTCTGTTAATTGACTTTTACATTAACTTTCATCTACTTCAGTCACTTTTGTTGACTTTTGAGGCTTTTGGTAGATGGCAATTACTTTCTGAGTTGTCTTTGAAAATATCTCTGACTCTGCATTGAATTTGTATTCTTTTGAGGAAAATAAACTTGTAGGTGGCATTTTGATCTTTGGAGGGAGTAATTGCTCCACTAATGTGTCATTCGAAGCATTCTTTTGGGTGATATATCTTGATTGGTCACTTTGATCATGAATTAGGCCTTTGATATGCCTTTAGGCCTTTTTTATCATCTTTCTACTTTTTGTCCTTTACTGACTAATTTAACTCTAAATTAATTTATCTTCTAGCTGTGTTTTATCCTTGTAAATTTGCTTATTAAGATTTTATCTTCAGGCTTTATGCTTAACCTTTAACTTTAAATCTCTTTACACTGATCTTCACGGTTTTCTTCGATTTGATGTACAGGTGGCTTTGGCGCGCTGGAGGGTTTCATTGGCTAACCAATGTCCATGAAACATTGATCTAAGCTTTGAATTAATCCTTCGAGTCCCTTTCTCTATATTGATTAGGCCTGGGATCGTCATCCTCAGCCTCTGTCACCTTTTGGTGACTCTAGGATGGCTTCTATGCTAAAAAACCGCCATTAAACCTGCAACTCAACATAAAATATTAATAAATCCTGCATTTTTTGGATAAAACTGCTAATAGAGACTCAAGGAGGGGTTATGGAGCGATGTAGAGGAGGAATACGCATAGAAGGGGTCCCACAAATGGAACCAGGAAGAACAGTGGGATTTTTTGAAGATTTGGCGCGAAATGGTGGAAGAGTGGTTTTGCAAAAACCAGAGGTGGTTTTCATGCAGGGCTTGAGCAGTAAACGGTTTTGTGATAATTGAACGTGATGCATTTTATCGCTCGACACGTGGCTCTGAGAAACCACCCATTTCACGTTGAATTTGGGCATTAAATCATTTTGGTGAATCAGGCGCAAAAATATTTCTGGACCGTTGGATTTGGGGGGGCTAGATCAACGGTTGAGAGGAAGCGCGATGGGACGACATGCGCGGTGGGACCAGCTACAAACGTCATCTACTTTTTCATGTAGTGGGAGGTTCATTGCGCGGGGTGAAAGTTTTTTGGGTGGAGTTTGAATGGTAAGGATAAGCGGGAACAGTTGAATCAACAAGATCGACAGTTAATATTGTATCGGGGAAGCAGAGGGGTAATGGATGGGGTCGGTAGAATGGAGGATTGGGGGAAGTGAGGGTCATTATATCTTGAGGATCAACGGCAGAGATACGTCGAGAAGAAAAAGAAGGGTGGATGAAAGAATAAGGGGAAGGACCCCCTGGCCGTTGGATGATTGGAGAATCAACGGTCCAGATTGAATCGGCAGAGCGCATATCGACGGTGAAAAGGGTTGAGGAAGTGGAAATGGGAATCACCGAAGTGCGATGGCCGATGGGAAAGAGAGAAGTGCGATGGCCGATTTATGATGGGAAGGAGCGCAGACCATCCTATCTGGGGGAGATAAACAGTCAGGATTCCATCAACGGGTGATGAACATCGGCAACGAAACATAAGCGAAGGTGGGAAGTAGCAAGGAGCTTTTCTGATGGGGGCTTAAGACTGTAGCCAACGGTCTTGGGCCTCGTTCTTTTGAAGAATGAAGGGCTATGGGCTTAAGTGAAAGGCGCTTAAAGCCTTATGTATAAAAAGGGGCAGAAAGGGTTAAAAACAAAGGTTTTTTAAGGTTTTCGATAGGTTAAAAAAGGCCAATTTAAACCAAATAAAAGGACATAAATGGTCTAAAAGGGGTTTTGGAAGCCTTTTAAGGGGGAATGAAGGGTAAATGGAGAGAGAAAAGGGATTTTTTAGAGGAATGAATGACTGATAGGAAAAATAAAAAAGGGGTGAAATGTAGGAAATTTGGAGGGAATTTATGAAGGTGAAATGATGGAGAAGTGGCCTAGAAGCAGTCTCTTTTATAACAATAGGGCTTTCTTTAAAAAATATTTTGTGGAAACAACAGTGAAGATGATTTGTAAGATAAAAGAGACCAAGAAGGCTTAAAGAACTAGCATTTTTCCATGAATATTGCTTCTTGAAGGCTTAAGAACATATTTAGCCATCATTTGCTGTGACAAAATTTATTGATGGTTAACAGACTTATGTAAAGAAGTTGGAATCAGAAAAGAGACCATTGTACCATATAACCCAGAACAAAACGGTGTGGCCAAGAGAAAGAATAGGTATATCACGAAAGTGGTCAAAGCTATGCTGCATGATCGGAAATTGCCAAAGTTTATATGGGGATAAGTTGTGAACATAGTTATCTATATCCAAAATAGATATCCTCACCATGCTCTAAACAACAAGACTCCTGAAGAAGTATTCATTGGAAATAATCCAAAATTTTGGCACCTGAGGATATTTGTTTGTCATGTCTAATTCCATGTCCCAAAAGAGAAAATGAACAAGTTGGGAGCTTCAGTTAAAAAAGGTACATTTATTGGTTATTCTGAGAATTATAAAGCTTACATAATATACGTACCTGGTCAAATAAATATAAAATTTAGGAGGTATGTAACATTTGATGAAGACGCATCTCTTGGAAAAGCAAGAGACACTCATATTCCTCCTGCTAGTGTTGATATTGGAGATTATGTATTTGAAATACAATAATATCCTTAAGCTAAAATTTATCTTGTTAGTGAAACCATGGAGCCCATGGATCCTTTGGATCCTCCTTCTAAACAAATAACTTTATGCCTTTTTGAAACTCTTCAAAATGTTAATAAACATGTTTCCCCCAGAGGAAATTTCAAAGAAATGAAGAAACCTTGTCGAATCCAATGATATGTCGTAGCCATGAGAAACATTATCCAAGTTGAACCATGCACTTTTGAAGAAGTTGTAAAGGCCCAAGTGTGGAAAGATGAAATGGCTGAAGAATATGAATCCATCATTCATAATTATGTATGGGAAGTGGTTCCAATACCCCAAGGTAAATCTATTGTATATTCTAAATGGTTTTATAAAATTAAACATGGTGTTGATGCCAGTCTTAAAAAATATAAAGTTAGATTTGTGGCTAAAGGTTTCTCTCAAAAAGAGGGAATATACTATGACGAAATTTTTGCACCTATTTCTTGTTACACCACCATCCAATCTATTGTATCTATTGCGGTTAGCCAAGGATGGTCTCTTCACCAAATGGATGTGAAGATTTATTTTCTAAATGGCTTACTTAAATAAGAAGTGTTTGTGGAGAAACCACAAGGTTTTGAAGTACATGATACAAAAACTCATGTGTGTAGGTTGAAGAAATCCCTCTATGGTTTGAAGCAAGCTCCAAGAGCTTGGTGTGCTCACATAGATAGCTTCTTGATGAATCTTGGTTTTACCAAAATCAATACAGATCCAAATCATTACTTTAATACAGTCCAAGGCCTTCGATTTTGGTATTGTATGTTGATGATTTATTTTTGAACGGTAGTGAACCTCTTATTCTCCAACATAAGAGCGAGTTAGATTATGAATTTGAAATGAAATATCTTTGTTTGGTGCACTACTTTATGGGCCTAGAGGTATGGAAAAAATATGGTGACATTTTTATTTCTCAAGGAAAATATGTTGTCAAACTACTATTGGTTTGGAATGACTAAGTGTAAGTCCATGAATACTCCAATGGAAATGAATTTCAAGAAGCCTTGTGGTAAAGTTGTAGGACCTGATTTGGCTAATCCTTATAAGTATCTTCAACTGATTGGGGCACTAATGTTCTTAGTGAAAAATAGAGCAGATATATGATTTGCAGTTAATACTCGGATTCAATACATGATTAAGCTTGCTCATGCACACTAGGTTGGTGCATAGCATGAGTTGAGGTACCTGCATGGGATCATCAATATTGGATTGAGATATATTGTCAAAGATGTAAGGCTACATGGAAACTCTGATGTTTATTTGGCTGGTAAATCTACTGACAAAAATAGCACATCAGGGCATTTCTTTAGCTTAGGATCTACCATGATATCTTGGATGAGAAGAAAAAAAAAAGTTTTTTTCCCTTAGCACGGCTGAAGCAGAATACATTTTTGCTAGCATGGCTTCTTGTGAGGCAAGTATGGCTAAGGAATCTCTTTGGAGAGATATTTGAGAAAGTATTGGATAATAAAGTAATTTAGTGTGACAATAAGAGTGGGATTCGACTTGTTGAAAATCATGTGTTCCATGACAAGTGCAAACACATTGAGATTATTTTATCACTATATTTGGGATATGGTGCAAAGAGGATCACTAAGAATTCATCATGTTGAAAAGTGTAACTAGGTCGGTCTTCATAATTATGTACTTATGAAAAGAAGAAGTCAAAATAATAAAATGTATTTTTTTTTTACTTGCTTCATGGGTTTCATGAGAAATATTTTATTATAGGTATATAGACTTCTTCTTGATGTCTATTAGGAACTATATTCTAGATATAAATGAAGTTAAGTTTCATATTCATGAAGGGTCTAGTCATCAATATGCTCCAAGATCTTGTCAATATACCATGAAGAGATGACTCCCCAAAGATGCAAGAAGATGCTCTCACAAACGCTGAAATTACAGTCCTTCATGTTGGCCTATATTCATTGGGAAAGTCGGCCTACAAGTCGGCCTAAAAGCTAGACAGAACACTATATATAACCCTGTCAACTACGATTCATTAGCTAATCATCAACTACGGCTGTTATGCGATTTTACAGTGAAATGTTTGCAGATAACTCTGAGATTACATTGTGTATATTTGTAAGTTTACAGTGCGGATAAGGGACAGTAAAAAGTGTGGATTTAATATAGTGGTGCAGGAAGAATATTTCGGTGTAATGCAGGAGGAAGATTACAGTGGAATGCAGGAAGAGGATTGAGGATAACAAGTGTAATGAATTGCAGATTGATGCCACAAGATTTCAGATTAGTGCAGGAAGGATACTGTTGTTGATATATAATTGTTAAGGGTTGTTAATCTGAAGAAAGAATGTGTTGAAGTTAATACAATCATCATAAGGAGAAGAGGCAACAATAGTGAGGAAGGTAAATCTTTGATTGCCTTCCTACAGTTCAAGAAATTCAAATACAAGCTTATACAAGGTAAAGATCAAGGTCCCTAGTACTGATGCAGAACTAAGAAAATTGGTGAAAAGAAGAATCAAAGGTTGAAGAAGCTGAATCAAGGTCTTGGAAACATATCTAGGTCAAGGATCTGAGTCTGGGTCATGGTACTTGTCATTTTAAAATCTATAAGAAGAAATTCTTTGTGGGTTTTCCTCTCCAAGAAAGAGAGGTTTTTCCCTGGCTCTAGGAGCCTAATCTTTGTGTCTTGTGTTTTGATACTTGACTTGATGAAATATTAACTTAACTAAAAGAAGAGAAGACATAAGTACATTCAAAATTAATTTTCAATAAGAGAATTTGTATTAACCTACAGCCTTCCAAATTCTCAACATGGCATCAGAGCTAAGATGTTGAACATAAGAGCTTCTTGTCGACAAAGACACTCAAAGAAGCAAAGACCAAAGTTTGGGTTGGAAAGACAATCTAGTTTGCGAATACTATCGAACTACTTCCTGTGAGAAGACCAACTCATTCAGGAAATTAATATTTGGCATCAAAATATTTGCACTCAAGACATTGTTTGAAGGAAATCTCAACTTCTGAAGATAAACATTATAATCAAGGGTTCAAGTACAACAACATTGAAGAAAGGAAACCCTTGACTTCAATCTCAATCATCATCAAGGAATCTGGAAGCAAAACCACTCAAGTAAGTATTCATGACCCTATCGATCAAGATTCCTTTTTGTAAAGAAATCAACAAGTTGGTTGGATCATCAAACTTCAGTGCATGGAAGAAGAGAATAGAATTTAATTTAATTGAAGATGAAGTAATGGAATATATCGAAGGATATACTATTCAACCTTAAAAAGAAGATACTTTAGCCCTTGACAAGTACATGAAGGGAGAAATTAGAGCCCAAATGATTCTCATAGAATCCATCAAAGACTCTCTCATTCCTTATGTATTAAAAATAAAGATTTCAAAAAAAATATATGAGAAATTGGTGGAGCTATTCTCTATGAGTACTGCTAGAGAAGCAATCTCTCTAAGACAAGAACTATACAAAATTAAATTATCAAGGGAAGTAGGAATCACTCCATAATTTATGAGGATTTCTAAAATAAGAGATCAATCGCAAGAAATAGGAGAAGTGATGTCTGACACTGAGATGACAACACTGGTGTTGAATTCTCTATCAGAGGAATGGGGAAGCTTCAATTCTAGTCTATATGGGAAGAAAGAAGCCACTCCATTCCATGATTTATGGTCTCTATGTAAAATAGAGGAAACAAGACTAAAGGCCAAAGCTGATATAGGACCAAGTGAAGAGAATCATGCCTTTGAAGCCTCATATAGGAAGAAAGGAAGATTCGGAAAATTTGGCCCTCAAAATAAAAGAAGAAATATGGACAATGTGTGATGCTTTGGATGTGATGAGCTTGGAAATTATAAAAAATATTGTCGTAAATCTGTAAATGGCAAGAGGAAAAAGGAAGAAGCCCATGTAACTTATGAAAGAGAAGAACCTGATGCTAAAATATCTAAGAAGGAGGAAGCAAGAGATCTCTATTATGATTGAGATCATCTTCCTCTGTAAGTGATCTCTTATTAGTTATGATAGCATGTACATTAAGAAGCATCTCAATAAAATCATAGAAGGAACTCTTGGTGAAAAAGCTTCTGGAAAACCTCACTACTAAAAGTAAAATTCATCAAATCAAGGGTCATCATGGAGATATAATTCTGGAATGTGATGACATATTGATGAAGCAAGCCAAGGGAATGAAGCTCTTCATTCTTGAGAAATTACTACAGGATGACTCAAGGGAAAAAGGTATGAGGTATGTATATATTTATATGCTGACATTGGATGCTGTGAAGTAATGTCATATGTTTGCAGGTAATGGAATTAAGTACTTAGAATTATGATCTATGGAGGAGTATCTCTCAATGCACGGACAAATGAAATCAACATAATATGTCCTCATGGAATATGAGGTGGTTGTATATGAACAAGAAACTAGAAAATTTGTATGTTCCTGAGAATCAAGAATGTGTAGAGAGGAAGAGATCATGAAATGAAACCATGTCAAGAGGCAGTTATCATTCGGAGGTCAAGAAGATGTGACTAGGAGATCTCCTGGAAATATATGTAGACTCTGATGAAAGTCTGGTAAATAAGAATACCTTTGGAAAAACATATCATTAGGAGATATGTCAATCTGTATGAAGGATGTCGATGCCTACAAGAAGATTTCATGGTGAAAGATCATCACTAAGGTAAATTTTGTTCTAAAAGGTTCATATGTATATGTCTATCTAGATGAATTTGTGCAGGGTTGCTAATCATGAGAAAGGATGTATGATCCTTGGAGATGATTCGAAGGAAAGCAGCATGGCATAACAGTGGACTAGATAAGGAATTATGATGAATCACTTTCTAATATTTAACATGACTTAGGATGAAAGTGATGGATGATATTTGCCCTATGAAGCTAAAAGTTGTAGATTCCTCAAAATAGAAATCCATGACATCGAGGATAGGAATTCTTCATGAGCAGCTGGGTGTCTCACCATTGTTGCTGGAGGTCCCTAGTTAACAGGGAGCCTGATAATAAGTTTCTTACTTGGAAGAAACTTGGTAATTCATAAGAATGAGCTTAGGTACATTCCTTGTATAGGAATGAGTACATTCCCTTGTGGAATAGGTCCTCCTTGGTTGAGATGGAGAGATAGACACATTATTATAGTCTTGGGAAGATAAAATGGAGGATTAGGTAATCATCTGGCATTCGATACTCTTTGAGAATGTGTTAGGGCATTCAAGATAAGAGTTTTCGGGGAACGATATTCTTTGAGGGATAGCTACCCGAGAGAAGAATAGTCTAAGAAGTTCATACTTTGGGAACGCTCGAGTGAAGTATGTACCTTGGAGAGACAATGAAGATGGTGTCTATAAGTCATGTGTCTCGCCAGCATTGTATCCCATTTTCTCATTGAGAGATGGGGCTGTTAGTCAAGGCCTTACACTAGGACAATGCTAGTTGATATGATTCTATACAGATGCGATTACCAATCCGATTCTTCTTATGAGATTCTTCAGTTTGAAAATAACCTTGTACCTATATGAATACCTCCCTAGTTAATAGGGAGTGTTGAAAAGTGTAACTAGGTCGGTCTTCATAATTATGTACTTATGAAAAGAAGAATTAAAAATAATAAAATGTACTTTTGTTTTACTTTCTTCATGGATTTCATGAGCAAGATTTTATTATAGGTCTATAGACTTCTTCTTGGTGTCTACTAGGAATTATCTTCTAGATACAACTGAATTTAAGAGTCATATTCATGAATGGTCTAGTCATCAATATGCTCCAAGATCTTGTCAATATACCATGAAGAGATGACTCCCCAAAGATGCAAGAAGATGCTCTCACAAACACTGAAATTATAGTCCTTCATGTCAGCCTATATTCATTGGGAAATTCAGCCTACAGGTCGGCCTAAAATACAGATGAAACACTATATATAACCCTGTCAACTGTGGTTCATTAGCTCATCATCAACTGTGGCTGTCTCTGCGATTTTACAGTGAAACATTTGTGGATAACTTTGAGATTACATTGCGGATATTTCTAAGTTTACAATGCGGGTAAGGGATAGCACAAAGTGTGGATTTAAGATAGTGGTGCAGGAAGAATATTGCGGTGTAGTGCAGGAAGAAGATCACTGTGGAATGTAGGAAGAGTATTGAGGATAACAACTGTACTGAATTGCAGATTGATGCCAAAAGATCTCAGATTAGTGCAGGAAGTGTCCAGTTGTTGATATATAACTGGTAAGGGTTGTTAATATGAAGAAATAATGTGTTTAAGTTAATACAGTCATCATAAGGAGAAGAGGCAGCAATAGTGAGGAAGGTAAATCTTTGATTTACCTTCCTATAGTTCAAGAAATTCAAATACAAGCTTATACAAGGTAAAGATCAAGGTCCCTAGTACTGATGCAGAACTAAAAAAATTGGTGAAAAGAAGAATCAAAGGTTGAAGAAGCTGAATCAAGGCCTTGGAAACATATCTACGTCAAGGGTTTGATTTTGGGTCATGGTACTTGTCATTTGAAAATCTATAAGAAGAAAATGTTTGTGGGTTTTCCTCTCCAAGAAGGAGAGGTTTTGCCCTGGCTCTAGGAGCCTAATATTTGTGTCTTGTGTTTTGATAATTGACTTGATGAAATATTAACTTAATTAAAAGAAGAGAAGACATAAGTACGTTCACAAGTAATTATCAAGAAGAGACTTTGTATTAACCTACAGCCTTCCAAATTCTCAACACATCATATAGCGACTAATGATCAGATCGTCAAAATTCTTACCAAGACTTTTTTGAAAGGAAAGTTTTTAATTTTTTTAAAGTAGCTTGGACTAAAATATCTTGCCCTTCCTAAAGAGGGTGGTCATGGATGGTAAGCCTTGGATGTGCGAGATTCTTGTCATGTGTTGACAAGTCAATCCCCCCAAGCAGTGATGAGCCTTGGATGTGTGAGATCCTTGAAATTTTTTGAGAAGTGGATCCCCCCCATTATTGATGAGCCTTGGATATGTGATATCCTTGTCATCTATTGACAAGTGGATACCTCCAAATTATGATTAACCTTGGCCGTGTGATATCCTAGTCATGTGTTGACAAGTGGATCCCCCCAGGCATTGATGAGACTTGGATGTGTGATATCCTTGTCATGTGTTGAAAGTTGATCCCCCCAAGTTGTGATGAGCCTTGGATGAGTGATATCCTTGTCATGTGTTGAAAAGTGGACCCCCCCCCCAAGTTTGTATAGGGTTATGGATGTATATCCCCTATTATGAGTCATCTTCATTATATTGTAACATCATTTTTCCAAAGCATAGATAACATAGATCCTTATATCAGAAATAAAATCTTGTTAAAAGTAAGAAACTATGGTAAAATTACACTTTGTAAATATAATTTGATGGAGATATTTATTTCATTAAATTCATCTTTTCGAGAGGACCAAAATCGACCTAAATATCACACAAATAAGATAAGGGAAAGTGTATTTATGAATAAAATCCACATGTGCATATTTGATAAGGTCGGACCTAAAGCAAAGTGGACGCCCTTGGAAGGATATAAATACAAGTGACCTATACCTCATTTTGATAAAATCATGAGTCACTCTTCTATATTTATTTTTTTTACTCACACGGGTATGAGGCTTGTCCGTGGTGGAATAGGTTCACTCGAAGGTGAAATTATAGGGTCTGAAGCTCACATTTCAGATCTAGGATTTTGGTTCATAGTCGCAGGCATAGGACAAAAGAATTTAAATGATTGTCACTCACTCAAATCTCATGCATGATATTGGATCTTTCTAGTCACACATATAACTCATTGTGCATGCGATCTAGAGTTAGGGTTTTCACAGACACAGTCGCACGCTCGCCACAACTCTGATTTAGCCCTAGTCGCCCGCTCACCATGATTAAGGGTGTAACTGGGCTGCTATATCCACTTTGATTATTCCTCCTCCATGTGACTAGGAACTAAAAGATGAAATATAAGTCTTCCAAATATTTTTCTCAGTTATCCCAGTGTTTGGAAGTTGACCACAGAGACTACAAGTAGTGACAATTCATTATAGTCTTCAGAATCAGATTTTTGGTTATAAGAATTGTTGGGTTCATTTCATGGATGTTGTATTTATTTATATGGATAGATTCATAGATGAATATATGGATCATTGTAATATATTTTAATGAATCATTTGATTTCTATCTAATAAGAAGAATAATTTGAAAGGGTTTTCCCCATAATGGGTTTTTCCCTAGTCTCTAACCAATCCTGGTGTCTATATGTGTGAATGCTTTTCTTCTATTGTTCCTTTATGTTTCAATGCATTAATGATGATGATATTTTTATTTCTACATAGATTCATATGCTGCTAAATAATGATGTAAATCTGAATAATTTTATGATGTTATGGGGTGAATGTAATGGTTAATGAATAAATGCGATAATAAAAGTAAATAATAATATAGCCCTATGAAAAATTAACATGGAATCAGAGTTGGGCTAAAGAAAAGTCATGGAGATCACCCCTATGATGACACCATTGATGGAAGCAAAAAGAAGATGGTAGAGACCTAAAATAATTCTAGGTTTTGAATAAAACCTTAGGCAATTTATGTATTATGGTTTGATGGATATTATGAGGTTAGGGTTTGAGAGAAACCCTGGGGTATGGCCAAGATTTGACATATGAAACCTAGCATGGTCAATGTGGAGATGTTAAAATACTTTTATCGGATTTGATGAATCCCTAGATTGGATACCCTTTCGTAGGCATGGTTTAAATAGTGAAGGCATCAAATGTACGATGGATAGTGATGACTTTTGAAGGTTGGTTCAAGAGAGAGATTATCACCTCTCATTGAAGATAAGTACTTTCCTATTTATGATACTCCTTTATATATTTAATTTTGACTTATGGATCTAATTATTGTTTTTATTATGCTTCCTGCATATATATATATAATATTTGGATGTTTCTAATCTCTTGATGAGATACGATAAGTATCGTGGCTAGTTCAGGAAGAGAAGAACAACCATTGGAAAAGTTAAAGAGGCACCTGATGAAAAGGTGACAAATTTCTACAAGTTGCCTATGTAAAATAAGAAGTTGTAGAGGTATTTGAATACTATAAGGTATGAATGGTATATTGTTTCAAAGTTATGTTTTTTTCATCTATTTTTAGCTTCATTAGTGCTGCCCCCAAACCCCCTCGCATGGATAGGTGTACAGTCTTCCTAGAGTATACTTCCAGTTGAAACAAAGACTTCTGAATCAGGAATATAACTAGGCTCCACACCCAACATGTTTCAATAGCAAGGAAATCCCTAAGGTATGATAATAATGGCTCTTTCACAAAAGGCTCATGCATATCAAAGTGATATGGGTTCATGTTTATTATGATGAAATGGTCCACTTAATATTGAGCACGTATCTTAGACACAATAAACCCATTGATTATATAAAGCTACTTAACATTGACCTTTGATATATTGGTATAATTGATACTTTGCATGCATATTTCATTATAAGACATGATGGATTTCACATATAAGGTTAGCTCATTGATTCTTATACGTGATACTATTGATAATGATTTTGATGAGCATGATGAAAGTGTGGAAAAATGGTTGATAATCTTGTTGTTTTGGTAAAGTTTTGCTGAAAAGCTTGACTTGATGATAGAAGCATAACAATATGATTATCACTATGAAATATGGTAAAATTGAATGACCTTACTTGATACTATTTATATTTTTTTTGAAAATCATGGTAGCCATGATGATATAAATATAAAAAAGATATCAATATTAGAGAATTTTTTGTTGACTATAGTTATGTTTTGATGAGATTAGTAACTATGGTATATGATAAAATTGAATGCCCTAATTTGATGGATTGACTTGATGGACGTAATATTGTTTTCATGATATTTGAAGTATGATGTTACATCTGTTAGCTTCCCTAATCATTTGACCCTATCCCTTGATTAAAGATCTATGTCATGATGCCATGATGAAGTAGTCGCTAACATGTTATGATCAAGTTGAATATACGATATAGTTTCAATTTATGATCTATCAGATTTTTTGATGCATGATATCATTATAGATAGGTTGATGGTGTTCTAGCTTGTTTTAGCTATGTCCAAAATTTGAAAAAGTAAAATTATAATATTCAAAAAGAAAAATAAAAATCTCATAAAGGAAAAGAAAAAAAGTCAAAGCTTACTTAGGATGATATTTTATTTTCGAAGAATAAAAAAGGTGGATTAATTTTAATCTGAGATAATGCAGCAGTAAATAATGTTATGATCAATGGGTCCTGAGCGAGAGTCCAAAGGATAAAATTATTAAAGGTTTGGCACTTTTTTCATTCAGTCTTAATGGATATGTCAGGCCTTCCCCACAGAAGAAAACTGACATCACAACAAGAAAAATGTTTATTGATGCAGGTTGCCCCGTAAACAAGTTAGTGCCAAACCACTGACTTACGATCAACAATGGAGATTTGATACGATATAACCCTTAGATGGCATCTCTTACTGTTGGGTAGTGAAAGAGGTATGAAATTATTGTGCATTTACTCATTCTTTACCATAAATATACTCCTGTTTGCCTTGGAAAGGTAATTTATCATATGAATTACAATAGAATTGGAAAGGTTTATGATTACTATGAAAAGATGACCAAAAGCTACTTTTTGATTGAAAAACAAGAATTCGGAGAGGTGAGCAGATGTACCAAAGGCGGGGTTGAGAACAATCTAACTGTTGCTCCAACAGCGTTGAATCATATCCAGCCAAAGGCAAGGATATCTGAACGAATAGCCTAGAAAGGACAGGGAACAACTCGGCCTTAGTCAACGCAAATAGAAAGATGACTAAACACAGAGGAGCGAATCCCTCAGGATCTTTCGATCCTGAGGGATTGCTGTTCAAACTTATCTTGTTCCTTGATTGGTCGTCGAAATTTGATATATAAAGCCGCGTCCTTTAGTGACAAGGGGACAGATTGTTGTTGAAGTTAGGAATTGGTCGCAAGACTTTACATTTTCTCTATTCTATTAACTCTCTGTTTTGAGAGAAACCTTTCTGTAAAAGTTTATGTTGGTTTAATACAAGGCACGCATTTTATTTACCTTCTGCAGTTCTGAATTATCCCAGCAGTATTTCACTAGCGCTAAGGGCCCGACTCTGGTGGAATAACTTCGCTATTTGTACTTTAATCTTTTCTCATTGTCGTGTGGAGTGCGCTTAATGTTTGTGTTGGTTACAGAATTGGTTTATTGTTGATCGGATCAAATACAAAGTCATTTCTATTTCATTTCTTTACAAGAAGCATAATTTGCAATTCGATTATCTTATTGTTACTATAAAGCTTCGATGACTTGTATCTGATTTGAGTTTCTATTCCTTTAGTTTATAATCTGTTATGTTGTGTGGTGAGAAGCTGTCGACAGGATTGAAGTATAGAAATCTAGTGTTTTGAATATGTTTGAATTGTAATTGTTGTTCATTTCACATTGTTGTTCCATTTCTGTTCATTACTTATTCATAGTCTTTGATTAGCAAATAGATGAGTTGTAATTACATACTGTTGTTCCTTTTCAACTTGCATTTCTTTTAAGTTTCTTTCATTGAATCTTTTTTCATTTCAATTGCTTTAAGATCTCCAACTGTATAGGATAGAGGCTTTTGCTTCCAAGTCCCCAGAGTGGTCATCTTGCATCGATTTCTACGGGAAAGAGTTACTACTACTGCATCCTTGATTGATGTTCTGCAATATTGAAGTAGTTTAATCTTTCCATTCATGTCACGGTAATTAGGTTTATTTTCAAGCATTGGTTACTTTTGTTATTGTTATTTGTACTACATCTTCACCGCATTGCTCTTAGACAATTTCAACCTCAGACAGAGTAAACTCTTGAAATAAAAAGACGCTCCCAGATTGATGATTAATGTAGGCTAATTAGGTGTTCAAAAGACACCTTTTTATGACCCAACATTTTGGTGCCGTTTCTGGGGAGAGTGTATGCCATTCTAAAGGAGTAATGCACAGCTGATTTTCTTCTGTTTGCGGAGAATTGGGTATTAAAGACGGTAGGTAAGAACCTGCGCACTGGGCAAGAAACACACTTGCTCGTAGCCTGCTTCACAACAGAAGTAGGTAAGCTTCTTTCTTTAGGTAGGAATGAAGGTTTGTTTCTTTGAATGAATAAATCAACTAAGCGAAACAAAATTCCTTCTAAAACTGAAAAACCTAAGGGACCAGTGACCCTTGGGCGCACAACCTTTATTGATGAAATCCTTAAAAGAACTGAATCTCAGCCATCAGTAGGATTTAAAAGAACTACTTCTAGACAACCTACTATTTCCCTTCAGGCTATAGAGTCACCATCTGAAGCCTTTACTGAGATACACAGTCAAACAGAGGGAATTGAGCAAGATTCCCAAGAAATTGAGAATCCTTGCATAAGTTTCCTTCAAGAAGGGAACACTAGCAATCTCTGAGAAGGAGAAGGGGAAACGGGAGAAATAACAAACTTGAAATCTCCTATTGAAACTGCCCAAACAATAAGCAACCCAGATAAGAGAAGTGTTGTTCAACTTATTCAGAACCAAAGGTCCCGAATCACCTCAAACAGTAGGTCGACAGGAAATACTTATTATCCCAGACAGAGGGAGTGCTGTCAAAGCCATTCCTGCCCCTGCTCATCAACCTAGAAATTCCTTGGAAATCCCAGAGGGATATTGGCATATCTTTGATCAAATGGCCCAGAACCAAAATCAGAATCAGCAGCAGAACTCTACGCTGCAATATCCTATAGTGGATACTGCAGTCAATGCACCCATGAAAGCTATACCTCTTCAACATATTCCCACATTTCACAACTTAACATCAGAGGACCCAGATTCGTTTTTATTTGAGTTTGATGTGCTGTGCAGAGGATACGATTACACCACTGATGCCCAAAAACTAAAACTATTCCCTTCTACATTAAAAGGGGCAGCCCTACGATGGTTTATGGGATTAGGTGGGGGTGTTATAACTGATTGGAATCATATGAAGGCTGCATTTTTAAAGAAATATCAAGATTATTGCAGGTCTCGAGAATTAAAAGATTTGATATTCCAAATGACAGCAAAACCAAATGAGACCTTGGAAGAGTATGTGGAACGGTTTCAATATAATCTTCAGAGATCCCCTTATGCATCTTTACCCTTACCTGATAATGTTTTGAAAACCACATTAATTAGGGGAATGAAAGATCAATGGGTTGAAACATTGAATATTATAGGAAAAGGTGATATATATCAGGAAAGTTATCCTAACATCATTGATTTGTGTATCAAGAGTTCGAGGGGCAATACAAGGTTGAAATCAGCAGAACGTGATATAATCACAAGAGAAAATAAGACCTCTAATGAAGGTGTGAGTCGTGCAGAGATTGGAAATCTGCTAGAAGACTTTAAGATAGACATACTTGGGACTTTAACAACACATTTCGATATTATGCAAGCCAAACAGAAACAGGAAGAAGTAGAACAAAACTTGGCAATATTTTGTCCCAGGTGTAGAAAGAAGCACAACCACAAATAATGTCTGTTGGTTGTGATTAAAGTCTGCGCCATTTGCACGAAAGATCAACCTACAGAAGGATGTCCTTCGCTTCCTGGCCTAAAAGCAATTTATAAGGAGGAAGAAGAGGAATCAGAAGTGGTATGTTTGCTTAATCAACACCGACAATGGCAGCCACAACCATCAGGTATGCCAAATGATCCATTTTCTTTTCAACCTCCTCAATATAATTCTCAACAATATAGTGGGATGTGGCAGAATCAACCACCTTTCCCTAATTAGTCACAACAACCATTTCCTCCCACATCTTGGCCAAATCAAACAAATCAGAATAATTGGCCTAACTTTCCTTTCTACCCACCTTTCTGGCCTACACAATGGTCCCCCTCTACTTCCCAGAATCAGGCCTGGCAGTCAAACTAGCAAAAACCAACAAATCAGCCAGTTGGATCAATTCCTCTCTCTCAACCTACACTTCCAGCTCCTTATACAAACCCCCAAACCAATTTAAGACCGCAACTCCCAGCCCAAACCAACCAAAACCCAAACAATAGGCTAGTTCAGTCTGTCCAAATAATGAAACCCCCAGAAGTATAAACTGAACTAAGGGAGTGTAATGATCTTCAATTAAGGTATGGGCGCATAGTTGAAACAAAGAGAAACAATGATGTCCACACTGAAGATTCGTTACTTGTAGAACAAACAGTGCAAAGTGAGAAGGAAGTCCAACAACAAAATCAACAACAAGTAATAACTTCCTCTCCATCATTCCCAGAATGATTAATTATACCTCGTCCATTAGAACAACCTAATTTTGATCTTCTGGGAGAATTAAAAAATTTGTGTATAAAAATCCCTCTCCTCCAAGATATTTAAGATATTCCTATATATGCAAAAACTATTAAGGAATTATGCATAAAGAAGCCAAAGAGGAGAACAACAACCAATCCTACTGTCCAAATAGTCGGTACCTTATCTGACTTATTATCAGGAATGGAAACACCCATCAAATATGAAGACCCAGGAAATCCTATAGTGACAGTGCAGATCAATGGCTAATCATTTCCAAATGCCTTAGTTGACTTGGGGGCAGCAATTAACATTTTAACAACCACCACCTGTCAAAAACTTGGAATTACATCACTGGAACCAACAACAACCTTGTTGGAATTGGCTGACCGATCAGTAGTCAAACCAGAAGGTATACTACAAGATGTAATGCTATCAGTAGATTCCTGGGAATACCCTACTGACTTCCTGGTTATCAATCCAAAGAATCGACTAGATGGACATCCGTTAATTCTAGTTAGACCTTGGTTGGCAACTGCCGATGCTTATATTGGATGCCGACAAGGAAACATGACAATTACAAGGGGAAATTATGTCAAGAATATAGCCCTATATCCCCCAGCCCAGCCAAGTCTATCAATAATCAAAACAAGAAAACGACCTGCATCATATCTTATGGAGAATATGAGACCACCTCTAACCATAGAAAATTCTCTTGATTTTAAAGATCAAATAGAGGATGATATCATTAATAATTTTGTTAATAAGTCACAAACCAGATCTCATTTGCAATTTCACATGATCAAAGCAGCATTCGATAATAAAGAAGAAGAAGATCCTTTCAAAGATATTCCTGATCAAAAAATACCTACTACTTCTGTCAGCAATAGAAAGGTTGTAGAAATTGAGCCGAGAAAAACTTTAAATATTAACAACAATCTCACTGTTGAACAAGAAGAAAAATTGGTCCAATTATTACGCAAATACAAAGCGGCTTTTGCATGGGATTACCCTGATATGAAAGGAATTGATCCTCGATTGTGTACTCACCACATTTACATTGAAAAATATGCAAGACCCATTCGCCAACCCCAAAGGAGACTAAACTCTCACCTTAAAGATATTGTGAAAGCTGAATTACAAAAACTATTGGATGTTAATTTCATCTACCCAATATCTGATAGCAAGTGGGTCTCCCCATTAGTGGTAGTACCAAAAAATAACGGAAAGTGGAGGATATGTGTAGATTACCATGAACTTAATAAAGCAACATAGAAAGACCACTTTCCCCTTCCTTTCATTGACCAGGTATTAGACACATTGGCAAAGAAGAAATTCTTCTCTTTCCTCGATGGCTTTAGTGGGTATAACCAAATCCAGATTGCCCCTGAAGATCAGGACAAAACTACTTTTACCTGTCCATGGGGGACATTTGCATATCGAGTCCTACCTTTTGGCCTATGCAATGCTCTTACTACATTCCAAAGGGCAATTCTCAGCATTTTTTCAGACTTAATAAATGAAGGCCTCGAATTATATATGGACGATTTCACACCCTATGGGGATGACTTTGAGCCTGCATTGGAAAACTTAGAAAAATTATTGCAAAGATGTATTGACACTAGGCTTTGCTTAAGCAATGAAAAGTGTCTTATGATGATGATTGAAGGAGCTATATTAGGGAATTATATTTCAGCAGCTGGAATTCAAGTAGACCCGGCTAAAATTCAAATACTCTTGTTAATTCCTACACCTACTACACAAATAGAGGTACGTAGCTTTCTTGGATTTTCTGGTTACTATAGAAGATTTATAGAACATTATTCTCAAATAGCTGCACCTTTATATGCACTGACTGGAAATGTTGATTTCACTTGGACATATAAATGTGACAATGCCTTTAATGATCTGAAGAAGCTTGTTTCAACAACCCCAATGCTGAGGGGCCCAAATTGGAATTTGTCATTCCAAATTTAATCTGATGCCTCAGACACAGCAATTGGAGCAGTACTTGGACAGGAGGAAGTCAAGAAGCCATATGCAATCTACTATATTAGCAAAAATCTATCCCCTGCTGAATTAAATTATACTGTGACTGAGAAATAATTTTTAGATGTAGTTCATGCTATAAACAAATTTAGGCATTACATAACTGGGTATACTATAGTACTATATACTGATCACTCTGCCATTAAATTTTTAGCAAATAAACCTGTTACAAACAGAAGAGTGACAAGATGGTTTATTTTACTACAGGAATTTGACATCACAATCAGAGATCGACCTGGGAAAGAGAACCCTGTAGCTGACTTTCTGTCAAGAATGCCAAAGCCAACAAATTTAGAAGCAGTTGAAGACCACTTTCCAGACGAACATCTCTTCGTTGTTACTATCAGAACACCATGGTATGCTGATATAGTGAACTATTTGGCAATAGGTAAATTACCTAAACATTTGTCCCTTAATGAGCATAAGCAAATAATACACCGTAGTACTCGCTTCTCCTGGATTGGAGGTCACCTATTTCATACAAGTGCAGATATGCAAATAAGGAGATGCGTTAGGGAGGATGAGGTATTTGACATCTTGAAAGCATGCCATGATGGAAAGTGTGGCAGACATTTTGCAGATCGTAGAACTACCCATAAAGTTTTACAAACAAGCTATTATTGGCCTACTATCTTTAAAGATGCTAAAAAATTCATGCAGGCCTGTGATAGCTGCCAAAGGGCAGGTTGCCCTGGGCAGTCTGATGAAATGCCTCTGAACCCTCAACTAGTGATCGAACCGTTTGAACATTGGGCTCTTGACTTTGTTGGTCCTATTAGCCCCCCACCAAACCAAAAAACATATATCCTAGTTGCAACTGAGTATGTCACCAAATGGGTTGAGGCAAAATCTCTTTCAAAAGCTACAGAGGAATCTGTAATACAATTTCTTTTCCAAATCTTTGTGTGCTATGGCCTCCCAAGAGACATAATTACAAATGGAGGACCACAGTTTGTAGGTAACAAATTTGTTGAAACATTGCAAAACTACCACATTCAGCACAAGATTACGACTCCATATCACCCACAGGCCAATGGCCAAGTAGAGAGCGTGAACAAAGTAATCGAATCTATATTAACAAAAACAGTTGCTTCTCATAGACGAGATTGGGCCTACAAATTTCCAGAAGCATTGTGGGCATATCGAACAATGTGGAGACCTACCACAGGATATTCACCATACCAATTGGTATTTGGAAAGGAACCCATCTTTCCTATAGAATTCAAAATTCAAACATTACGAACAGCTCAAAAGGTGGGTCTAAATTTAAATGAAGCCCATGCTAAAAGACTGCAACAAATTAATGAGCTAGATGAAATTAGGCTCTCTACTCTTCAGCACACAGCATTAATTCAGCAACAGAGAGCCAAATGGCATGACGCCCATATCAAATAAAAGATCTTCCACGAAGGAGACTGGGCACTCCTATATGATTCTAGGTTTCAGGATTTCCCAGGAAAACTCCAGACACGATGGCTTGGACCCTATGAAATAAAAAAAGTGCATGATAATGGCACTGTTACATTAGTTACCATTGACGAATCTGGACATTCCTTTAAGGTAAATGGTCATCGAGTACGATTGTACCATAAACCGCTTACCCGAGAATCCTTTTACCAACAGTTACGGGAATATTCTACCATGGAAATTCTCATTGAAGGGGAGAACTCCTCCTCGGCATCAGTTTGATAAATCATCTTTTTTTTTTAATTTTTGTACATAAAGCATTTTTTTCCCATTTTTTTATTGTTGTTTTATGGAATTTGTTTTTTTAACATTCTGTTAATATTACCACTTTATTTCTTCATCGTTGTTTCATGAAATTCGATTTCTTCAAAAAAAGAAAAAGAGAAAAAATTATGTTTATTTCGTTTGTTTTGCTATTCCTTTCTAAAGGAACAACATCGCTGCTGTTCCTTTCGAAAGGAACATCAGTTTTGCGGAACTTTTTTGTTGTTCCTTCCCAAAGGAACAACACTCCCGCACAATATTTTTTTGTTGTTCCTTTTGAAAGGAACAACAATTTTGCAGAATGTTTTTGTTGTTCCTTCCCAAAGGAACAGCACTCCCGCACAGTATTTTTTGTTGTTCCTTTTTAAAGGAACAACAGTTTCGCAGAGCGCTTTTGCTGTTCCTTCCCAAAGGAACAACAATTCTGCAGAGTATTTTTTGTTGTTCCTTTTGAAAGGAACAACAGTTCCGCAGATTGTTTTTAGCTGTTCTTTTTAAAGGAACAACACTTTTTTTAGGATTTTTTTTTTTTTGTTTTAAGATAACATTTTAAATTTTTGATTATTTTTCTAAAGTAAAATATATCATTTATATACAATCATACAAATTAAAGCTTACTGTAATCAACAAATCAAAAGAAATCGTCATTTTTTTAAGAAAAATTATCTAGTAATGATAAGAAAAAAAGGAAAAAGGGCATGATCAATAACATAACTTTGCTATTTTTACCATTGAATTAATCTGATCGATTATTTTTATCATTATTGGTTCTTTCCCATATGCTATAACTTTCTTTGATGTCTATCTAAGGAATAGGACTAAGGGCATAATGTTTTTGTTCTATTGAGATGTTCAGACTTCTTCCACTATCCCTACTCTTAAGGAGTGTTGAACCATCCCTTATGAATAACTGAGAAAAAGTGTTGTGTGAAAAAGAAAAGAAGAAAAAATATTTACATATTCTTAATAATTATTTTGCAGATGGAGGATAGGGGGTCTCACCAAGAGCCAGCCTACCATGATCATAGAAAAGGCAGTGAAGTGGCATTCCCATTATGGCCACCAAACTAGGGAAATGGTCCAATAGACAATTGAAAAAATCAAGAAGTCCTTGGAACAGGAGGTCTCATCACGAGCTGGCCTGCCCATCTTTCACTTCTTCCCGGTGAACGGCATTGTGGTTTATCTGGTCACCAACCAGCACAATGGCCTCCGTCATGATATTCAATAAAAAAAAAGGGGGGGGGGCACTTCCTCAGTATACATGAAGGACAATGGTTCCATGGGTAAGCAAGCAACTCTGTCAAGGTTATGGACACCTGTGGGCAACAAAGCTCTGCTGATGGTATTGAAGTCACATTTATACACATCAATAGTTATATTTAACCCTTTTCCTATATCTTTATTTAAATTTCAAATGAAATATGAATCACTTACCTTTCCCTCCAAACCTATTATACATGAAAATCATTACAAATCGATCATATTAGTTCAAAATGGTAAATAACACAATTGTATTTATGTTTATTTTATGTTGTCCCTTCTCCTCGTATTTGAATCATTACAAAACAATTTTATATTTATTAACGATTCATCACATGCATTGATTTTAGTAATTGTTGTAATTTGATTGAATTTATCATAATTACGCCTGCTTTTTACTGATGTACTGCTGCTAAGCCACACATGCTCCTCTCAATTGACGATCGAGGGCGACCTTTCATTCATTCGGGGGGCATGGATGTCTACATACAAAACAAACTCCAAGATTCCTGTATATGGATTAAAATCCCTGAATTTTAGGAAATAACAAATTTTCAACGAACTGTGTTGTGATGTTCCATTGTGATTACTATGTGTTGAGAAATTAATAGAACGCAGAAATGGGAGGACGGCCAATTCACAGTGAATCGCAAGTATTGATCGTCTCTTATGCTGCATGAGCAATTTTATAAAGACTGGGGTGGATTACATATTTCTTGAGAATGCAGCAACCCCATGAAGCTGTGGCCACCGAATTTTTATTGAACTTGCAGGAAGGATCCTCCATGGTCAGAGGGAGGCAGATAGCAGTATCCGACGAGATAATTGCAGAAGTTTCTGGCATTCCCGAGCAAGGGACTATTTGGAATCAAAATAAGATTAGGATTCGTGAAGCCATAAAAAATTTTCAAGATGATGGACAAACGTTAGTTATCAAAGGTAAAGGAGTCCAGCCAGCATCATTAGGAGAACCATGGATGGATTTGGCCAAGATTGTGCAAGCTTACATAACGTGCGACAGAAGAAAGGATGTGGTAAGACCTCGCCACCTTAAGTTGCTAGCTGTATTAAAACAGAAATGCACCATTAATTTGCCTGCATTTTTAAATTCTTTGTTGCATGATACTTCTCATGGTATAAGAAAATCCCAGCATGTAGATATGGTGGTCATCCACCATTGTCTAATTCGTTTAATAGTGAGTCGCAGCCTCGCCTAGCAACAATCCAGCTGGGAAGAATTAATATTTTCCATTGACGGAGGGTTAGCTCTACCCGCTCCAAAATGGAAGAGGATGGATGGCTCAATTGCTGAACCTTCTACTCATGGACAATCCTTCCGGTTGAAATGAAATAGAAGGATGGTGGAAAAACGTTCGGGTAGTAGCAGCCAGCCCCTGAAAATGCACAGCTCAGAGGAGGAACAACCTCCATAATTGGAGGGAGTAAGCCCTCGCACTGACGAGGAAGAGAAATTGGAGGGAGTAAGCCCTCGTACTGATGAGGAAAAAGAATTGGAAGGAGAAATTCGCTACTCGGACGAAGAAGAAATAAGTCGCCAAACCGATAGTGAAAAACAATCCAGTGCAGAGGAAGGAGATAATAAGGAAGAAGGAATCGAAGGAAATTCTGAAGAAGAAGAAGTTGAGGGATAAATTCGGTATTGAGATAAAGAGGAAGGAAGTTATCACACATGTGAGGAGGCTGAAGACAATCATAGCAGTAATCAGGATGAAACAGAGCTGGCCGAAAATGTTATCATAAGTCCTTTACAGGAAGACCAATTGGCCCAGATTTTGGCCAATATGAGTGATTATGCATGGCCTCATAGCCCCTTGGATTTCAATATTGAAAATAATCAACTACCAGAATACTCTGTTATTGATAAAGAAACAGCTGGAGAAAAACTGAATGAAACAACAAACCCTAGCGAAGCTAAGGTTGCTTCTCCTGAGGGATGTGAGCAGGAGAAAGAAAAAACTGAAGCTGGAAGCCCCCAGGAGACTGCAGAGTTAACTGAGAATATGATTCCAAGAGAATTGAGCCAAGGGCATATGAATATAGAAGAGGAGACCCAAATAGAAGAACAAGAAGAGAATTTTACTGAAGGCACCACTGATATGGCCCAAAATTCTGTTGAGCAAATAGGGTCGGATAAAGGAACGGTTGTTCCATTAAGAAAAAAGAAGGAAACAACTGAGGTTGAGAAGCTTCGCAGAGAACGAATAAAAATTCATAAACTAGTAGAACAGCTCAGGCAAACCATTAGGGTTTTGAGAATGAAACACATGCCCAAGCGATCCCCTAAGAGAAGAAGCACTGCTATCAAAAGAAGCTCGAAAAAGAGAAGAGTGGTCGCTAATAGGAACCCCCAAGTTACAGAAGAAACCATACCTGAGCCTAATTATGAGGATGCGGAGCATCAAACAGCTGTTCCAGAGGAACCAGTGTTGAGTGAAAATATGCAATCTAGTAGTCAACACACTTTTAGTGAGCCGACACTGATCGGACTTCAAGAAGAATTGACATAGGCCCGAATAGAAAGGCAGAGACTGGAGGAAGATACTGTCCCAAGAAAAAGATATCAGGAATTGCAGCAACAAACGAGAACTATTCATGAAGCAGAAGCTGAAGCTCATGAAAAATGATGGAAAACAGAGGTAAAGGCTGATAAGGTAATGAACCAACTAAGACTAGCCTACACTCAAATAGACACTCTCTACTCCTTGTATACTGATGTCTTAGCCTGTAGATGCCCCACCAAAAACTATGCTTTGTTTTTACTATAAAGATATTTACAATTAAAGATCAAGGCAGTTAGGGTAGGGAAATCCATAGAGCTAAAAAAAAATAGATGACTTGATATCATGCTGCAAACTTTATGGGATCAAAGTACAGCCCCTGTTATGTGAATTTTACTTGCATAACCTAATACTTGAAAATCACTGTGAATCAAACCCTAGCCCTTTTATTGGAGATGTTCAGTTTCAGGCATTCATTTCCTTTGCTGTAAATCAATTAAAATGGCTTAAAGCTTATAATGTCTTTCAAAGGAAGGAAAATGGATTAGATCTATGGGTCAGAAGTGAACCTCAGAACCCACTTCAATTTTGGGCTAGACAGAAAATTTTGATGACAAAGGAAGGCATTACCCAAACTCTGGGGCCTGTCCACAAATCAATCATTTTGAATGGAACAAATTATTTTTCATCCATTAGGAACCAAGCATATATAGCAGCTAAGGTCCGATGGAGAACCTTGAATCAGAATGTGCAAAATAGGGAACCATTTAATTATAGAAACTTTGGGCTAGCTGCAGATCGTTTCATTTCCTATAGCCATCTTGTTTTAAAAGAAGGACCATATTGGTTAGGATGTAGGTTCCGTAGCCCTATTGTATGGTACCCTGCTTCGGACTACAAAGCTATTTATGAACTTCCTTAAGGGAAGACAGAACATATTTTTGAGGAATTAGCTGCACTACATGGTTTTAGGCCTGTGGATGACAAACCTTATTCAGCTTATTCTTTGACTGCTCTCCATGTGAACTATAGTTTTCATGAGGGCATGAAAAAGATTAAGCAGGGGGGTGTGTTGGGCAGTGAAAGAGGTATGAAATTATTGTGCACTTACTCATTCTTTACCATAAATATACTCATGTTTTCCTTGGAAAGGTAATTTATCATAGGAATTACAATATAATTGGAAAGGTTTATGATTACTACGAAAATATGACTAAAAGCTACTTTTTGATTGACAAACAAGAATTCGGAGAGGTGAGCAGTTGTACCAAAGGCAGGGTTGAGAACAATCTAACTGCTACTCCAACAACGTTGAATCATATCCAGCCAAAGGCAAGGAGATCTGAATGAATAGCCTAGAAAGGACAAGGAACAGCTCAGCCTCAGTCAGCGCAAAAAGAAAGATGACTAAACACAGAGGAGCGAATCCCTCAGGATCTTTCGATCCTGAGGGATCGATGTTCAAACTTATCTTGTTCCTTGATTGGTCCGTCGAAATTTGATATATAAATCCACGTCCTTTAGTGACAAGGGGATGGATTGTTGTTGAAGTTAGGAATTGGTCACAAGACTTTACATTTTCTTTGTTCTATTAACTCTCTGTTTTGAGAGAAACCTTTCTGTAAAACTTTATGTTGGTTTAATACAAGGCACACGTTTTATTTACCTTTTGTAGTTCTAAATTAGCCCAGCAGTATTTCACTGGTGCTAAGGGCCCGACTCTGGTGGAATAACTTCTCTGTTTGTACTTTAATCTTTGCTCATTTTCGTGTGGAGTGCGCTTAATTTTTGTGTTGGTTACAGAATTGGTTTATTGTTGATCGGATCAAATATAGAGTCATTGTTGTTTCATTTCTTTACAAGAAGCATAATTCGCAGTTCAATTATCTTGTTGTTACTATAAAGCTTCACTGACTTGTATCTGATTTGAGTTGTTGTTCCTTTAGTTTCTAATTTGTTATAATTGATCGTTGCGTGGTGAGAAGCTGTCGACAAGATTGAAGTATATAAATCTAGGGTTTTGAATATGTTTGAATTGTAATTGGTGTTCATTTCACATTGTTGTTATGTTTCTGTTCATTACTTATTCATAGTCTTTGATTATAAAATAGATGAGTTGTAATTACATACTGCTGTTCCTTTTCAACTTGCGTTTCTTTTAAGTTGCTTTCATTGAATCTGTTTTCGTTTCAATTGCTTTAAGATCTCCAACTGTAGAGGATAGAGGCTTTTTCTTCCAAGTCCCCAGATTGGTCATCTTGCATCGATTTCTAAGGGAAAGAGTTACTGATACTACATCCCTGATCGATGTTCTGCAAGATTGAAGTAGTTTAATCTTTCCATTCATGTCACAGTAATTAAGTTTCTTTTCAAGCATTGGTTACTTTTGTTCTTGTTATTTTGTACTACATCTTCACCGCATTGCTCTTAGACAATTGTAGCCTCAGACAGAGTACACTCTTGAAATAAAAAGACGCTCCCAGATTGATGATTAATGTATGATAATTAGGTGTTCAAAAGATACCTTTTTATGACCCAACACTTACCACCATGGGTTCTCCCATGAATGCTAGAGGGATACCACTAAGGCTCTGCGACAAGCGAGCGTGATTGTACCTCATCATTGACACCTCACTGCCATGCCATCCACACCCACCATGTCATCAATGTCACATCATCCACATCATCGATGCCACGTAACTCCATACACTCGTCACTTCTAAATTTAATCTTGTTTTCCCTCGCATTTTTCCCGTTTTCCCATAAAACCCCATCTATTACTCTCATAATTTACATTATATGTTCCAGTTTCCAAGCATTCATAAGAACATTCATGTTTTCCATCTTATTAATTCAGATTCCAACGTCAGCCATCAACATCCAGGTACTTATTCACTATGTTTTCCCAGTCAGTCATTTTAAAATGTCGAAGAAATTTTCCATTTCAGGACCTACACCCCATATTCCCCTCATGGACACGAAAAGGGACATTTTCGACCATGTGTGCTCATTAAATCTTATGGAACTCAGAAAAAACATTAGATTAGGCCAAATAGACTCCCCTATATACTCTGTAGTAGTAAAATCAAGCATATTCTCTTCCATAATCCATAAAACATATGTTTACCCTGAATTTATTACTTGGTTAGTATCCTCTCTGTATCAAAAATTTTTTTTGTGATAAATGCATTAGGAGAAAATATATTTTAGGTCTCTGCCCTATTAATCCATCAAAATTTGGATTTTCCATCTTAAAATAGAAGGGTTTTCCCATTCATTTACCACCTTTTGTTGCCTAAAGATCACTCTAGATCTATACTTTTGGTCTCATTATTGATCCACCATCATAGTCATATTTTGCTACCATTTTTGTCTGGGTTTTCTACACCATCAAGAGAGAGGAATTTTAGATCTGAAGTGCTGAGGACTTACAAGAACCCATCCCATTGAGGAGAAATGGGAACACCCTCCTGTGTTTTCCTCCCAAGTGCCATTAATACAAAATTCATTCAACACATTCTTGTCTTGTCTATTGGATGCATGGAGTAAATCTTGTTTTTTTCTACTGCTTAATGTCTTCTAATGCATAGATCTATATTTTTGCAGCATTTATCTTGATCACCTAACTGAAAATCTGAGGATTTTGGTAGCCATCTTTGCTATTAGGGCTGTTTTTTATGCATAGCTAAAGTAGTCTTTTTTTGTATGCTTGGAATTAAGATTCATACTAACAATGTAGCCTCAAACTATTACTGATATACCAACCTTATGGGAGGGATTAGTAAATTCTCAATTATCAAATTTGTATCTTATTGGTCATTTCATATTTCCATCCCTATTGACTTATATGTTCCTTTATGTTCATCTAGAAATATTCATGCATTTAGGCTTGAATATAATGGATGCACATAAAAGGAAACAATCAATAGTAAAATGGAAAGATATTGTAAGAAGTCACCCTAATCATGAGGGTTTTGTATATTTCACTGCCTCTTTCATGTCAGTTATCTATTCCTTTATAAACAACTTTGTTCCACCATGCCTCTTGCCAAAACCCCAATCCTTCCTACAACATAACAAATATGTCAAACTAGGAGATTGGTTTTAGTTTGAAGATTATGTTGAGTTCAGATTGTATGGTGCAGAGGTTTCCCCTCACATGCTTCCTTCTTTTATACCAATTATATTTTTTTCTTTGGAATTCATTATAAAAATTTTGAATGTATATCAAGTTCATTTTGTGCCAGCAGAGAAGGGAAATTTATTCAAATTTCCCAATATTGTTGGGCCTTTTATTGTTAATAATAGACATGATATGGAATAAGTTGATAAAATTCTTCAATACATGAAATTTTAGCAAGGGGATAAATAGCATTATGATCCTCATCATGTTATTTCAAAAAGAAGGGTAGAGAAATATTATGCTCCCTATACACATAAGTCTATACCAGAAATTGAAAAGTTGGCTAATGGTTGTAAATCTGAAGCACGAAAGGGAATGGAGATTGAAACTCCCCATCCTATAGAAAAAGGCTTGAAGAGAGGAATTGAATAGATTATTTATTTGGGTGGTGAAACAAGTATCAATTATAAAAATCCAAAATTGCATGAGAAAGAGAAGGATTCTGAGCCTATGGTTGGAAATTCCTCTATTGTAGTTGTTTTTGAATTGAAAATGGGAGAGGTGACATGCATACCTTCTTCCCCTATTCCTGAAGAGACTCCATAGGGTTTTGTCTAAGTTTTAAAGGAGTTGTATGGCCAAATTGAAGAAAATAGTTTGAAGATTAAAGAAAATGGTGTATCCCAGCTTGAAGCTAAATCAATATCAAAGTTTCACACTAGATTGTTATCAGCCATGGATCTGGAAATAACTCAACTCAATTTTTCATTTTCTTATCCTTCATCTTTCAATGTTTCTTCAACAACAAGTTTCAAAACTTTAAATCTAATTTTGGATGCAAGGGAGATTCCATTGCCTGAAAAAATAAATTTGCATTGGAAAACAAGAGAATTGATTTATAATGATTTGAGAAAATCATCCTTAGCAGAAAATAAGATAGAATCTTTATCATGGAAAGTCATAAACCAATTGAAATTATAAAAGGAAAACTCCACAGCTTTGTTTACTCAAAATGAAGAATCAAAAAAATTAATTGTCAATATTGGTGTAAATCTTGAAGATAGGTTTGTTGTAAAAAAAATCTTGCAAGGGGAAAAATCGAAAATACAAGTGCTCAGAAAGAAGTTAAAGTTGCATGTTGTAGAACATGTAATGGCCCTAGAGGTAGCCCAAGTGGAAAATGAAAATGATATTTTAACCAAACAATTGCTGGAGACAAATAATGAAGTGGCTACCTTGAAGTAATTGAATGCTAGATTGCAACAAAAGTTGGATACACATATCTGCACCATTCTAGTATAGCTAGATTCAGAAGATCCAGCTGATAAACGAACCAAGGTTATGACAGAATTGAAAATTTCAGAAGATGAAATGAAAAAAATGCATAAGAACTTGGATGATACAAAGGAACCTCTAAAGGTTAAATAAATGCAACTGACTATGGAAAAAGACATCCCAACACAATATCATAAGGATTATCAAATATCCTACAATGATATCAAGGAATTGAAGGAAAACGTAAAGGGAAATATGTCACTTATGGAGGACAGAGAGATAATTTGGAACGATATTATTCAACAAGTAAAGGCTTTCTGGGATTATATGTTGATAATATCATAAGAAAATATCATTGTCAGGGACCTAGAAAGTATCATTGTTGCTAATAAAGAAAAAAACCAACAACATGCCCAACTAACAAAGAGGATCATTTATTTTCTTAATTCCAAATCATCTCACGAATTAAGAACTATGCAAGTTGAGGATATAATAGAGTTGGTTTTAGAAATAAATAAAATGGTGCAAAATAATTTGTATAGGAAACCAACAGAGGCTAAGCTTGGTGAGATCAAAGAATATGTCCTAAAATTTAACATGAATTTTGATAAAAGTATGAGGGCAATATTGCCCTCATGTTGGGATCAATAGGGGAATTTTCTTCCATGGGAGACTTATGAGACTTTTTTAGTAGAATAAAAGAGTAATATTGGTTCTTCTCATAACAAAACAAATTTTTAAAGGATTAATTAATCACAATTGTCGTCAAATAGATTTTTAATTGTTATGGTTAATTAAAACCCTTTTTATAGAGAAGAAATCTTATAGTCAAATCACTCCTTTTTTAATGGATCATACAAGGTTTTTCAACTGTCCAAGTTCAAACTTGACAGCATGGAAAAAATGCAGAGCATGTATGTCTCCAACAGCAGCAACAACAGAAGTTGGACCTTCTACAAGCAATCCTACACAGGAATCACAATTCATCTAGTGAAAATGGCCACCTATTTTATTTTATGAAATATTCGAAATATTTTATTTGTAATAGTGACACAATTTTGTTGTTAATTTTATAAAATTCTAAGTCCTTAGAAGGAATGAGTAGATCTTCAAGTATTTTTAAGATACTTTAGCTATCTTGTGATTGTTAACAATTTTTATAATTGTCACCATTGTAATGTAACTAAAAAAGAGACTTTGGAGAACCATTTTTGGTTCCGAATTTTGACTTCAGAAAGAAAAAAATTATGTGGAATGTTTCTATATTTTCTTGGAGATCAAATAAATATTTTCAAGGTGACTCCGAGCAGTCTTTTGAATCTGATATGTGTTCCTACTCAGTGTAAGTCATGTATTATTCTTTCTTCTTTGTAAAAGAGTAATGAAGTTGCTCGTTTTTTTTATAACACATATTTACTGAACTCATAGTACCTATAATATTTAAATTAAATAACCTTAATGTCTACTCCTCTTTTCTACATGCTCATTTCTTTGTCTTTCTTGTTTTCTACTAAATTGTGAGGAAAAATATTATGTAGTAAGTAGCCTTTTGTTTAGGAATTTTTATCATTTCTTTCCAACACCCTGCTATAACTTTGAATCATTTTGATTGTGAGTGAGGCCCTATTGAAAGGTGTTTATAACCCAAGAATATTCCCTTAGCATTACTTTTGAAACACTCTTCTAAATTATAATAATGGGACAACAAATAAAATATATTATCTTTTTAGATGGATGTCCTAGGCATTGACCTCTAATCAGCCAGAGGTTGTCTCTAGGGTTACAACAGTTTTTGGCATTGTTACCAGGGAATGGAAAACAAAGTTATTTTTCCTAGGGTTTTTCTTTTAAAAGAACCATTTCTTTGTTTGGTGAGTAAAGAAAGTGTGTTAGCTAAGATTTCTCACCAAGAGTGAGTAAAGGTAGCAGTCTTGACTCCCAGAAGGCCTCACGCGAGGTCAGATACCTCACAGCAAAAAAGTCTAGTTCTATCTTATCCTAAAAAATTGGTTTCTTGAAGGGTTAGGAGAGAAAAGTCTCCAGCAACTTCAAGTCCCACTTTTTCGGCTCCTCACACTAGTTATTCATCACAATACCCCAAAATGAATTATTCAGAAGAACTTATAAGAAATTTTGATTTTTCTGAAGGCAGTTTTATTTCTCCTCAATCCATGTTTCCTGAGCCTACTATTGAAGAGAGTTTTTTTTAGTCTGTCTCTTTTTATTTTCCAGCTATTTCAAAATTAAAAGAAATAAAAATAGTTGTTTTTTTTGCTTCATATCAAACTGTTCCTGCAATTTCTCAACCAACGCCCATATTTGTGATTCCACCTCCTCCTTTTGTATTTCAGGCAGGAAGCTCCTCTACTCTCCCCAAAATCAAAATATGGTGATTCTGGGTTTTCTTTTGAATCGATATGCTCCTTTAAATCTTCCCCAACCCATGAATGCTATGCCTCAAGATTATTTGAAGTTACTACCAAGATTCATGCAAGAGGATGAGATAACAACAGAAAAACATGTAGCAACTTTATGGGATTTTGCAGAAAAAAAATTGATTGTTGTAATATTCCTAAAACTAGCATGCAGCTAATAGGAATATTAAATTTTGATCTTTGCACCTAGTAGAAATATAAATGGGGAGAAAGACCCATACTTAACTTGTATTGGCATAAAAACCCTCTTGGTGTGAAAAGGGGACATTCTAGTGGCTGGATTTTGCACTTTCCATGTGTGAATAGGAAGAGGTTCATGTTGATTCAGTCAAGTTGACCAAGTCAATAGCGCAGTATGGACGAGTAGCCTAGATAGAGCTACAACACAGTTTTGGAGGGAAAGTAACCATGTGGTGTTGGAAACCCTAATGGGTGGGACCCAAGGTGAGGAGGCTCACAAAATTTATAAGGAGGAAGATAGTAGAATTTTGAGTTTAGATTATGGATTATTGATGTTGGTCTGCTTAGACACTTCAGCATTCTTTAGCTGTTGAGTTGAGTATGCAGTGCTATTCATCACAAGGCATTCCTACTTAGAGATTCCTTCTCCTTCATTGAGTGATCATTTTGAGGAGTTCTGTTCTTCATTTTCCCACATCCAGGCTTGAGTCCAAGCACCTCCTTCAGCTGCAGCATTATTCCTGTAGCAGGCAACGCTATGTTGCAGGGTACTGTAGTGGGAGACTTACGACACCATCTCTTGAGCTTATCTTTCAGAGGAGGGAGCTCCCCTTGCTTTGCAAGATATGTCTAGGAGATCCCGGAGCACATTTTTCATCTTGACATGTGTCCAAATCAGTTCCCATCCACTACACCGTAGTTTACTGAAGAAACTGCATCATTTTCCAGAGTGTTGTAGCAACATGGTTTAAACCCTTGCTTGTGAGCTTGTTCCTTGGAGAAAGGGCCAACCCTTCTCCTGGAAAGCTCTGTACTTCATTCTTCTTCTGTCATTTGTATATTTCAGCTAAAATTATATAGTACTGCAATAAAACTACATTTTTCAGATCCATATCTTCAGATCTACTCTTTTTTACATTTGTCTCTCATGGAACCCTTGCCAAGTAGATCTTATTTTGTATAAAAGGGAGGGAATATCAATTTTCTCAACCATTGAATGCTTGTAGACTCCAAATCTGTTATGTCACATTATTTTCTACATAAATCTCCATTAAAATAATGCTGTCATATGCTTCAGTCTTTTCTATTGATGTAAGTCATGGGGTTTGGGCTTATTTGAGACATATTGACTTGGGGAGATCTGTTTAAGGTGGATAGAGTTATTTGTTTCACCTCTAATTCTGCATGTGAGTTGTACATGATGTATTCTAAGGGATCCAAGTCCCATTCCTCACAGGTATAGCATTATTTTCTTAAGACAGCTGTTTTATGCCCTGTATTGCTACATTTCCCCACTTGGGAAGGAGGATATCGGCCATATAATTGCTGAGGTTATTTCATCTGCTGGATAGATGTTATTTTACATCTAATGAGATGATCTACATTGCCATGCTCATGATTTTCTAAAGCTCCAGCATTGTGTTTACATATTGTTGCAGTCCCATTATTGGGCATTTTCCGGCCATTCTAGGTGTGAGAGGCTTGTTTATCTCACCTGGTTTGCTTGGTTTCTAATTTCCTCTTGGATTTGGATCTTAGATTATCAAATCTAAGATATCCAAGGGCTAATATTGTTTTTTGAAGCATACATTCCTGAAAAATGTGTTTTTCAGGCATGCCTTGGTAGCAATCCCAATTTGGGGATATTACAATGGTATCAGAGCTGACATCTTGGCTCAGCCTGTGGATTTCAGATCCAATCAGAAGATAATAATAAGAGGATAACAAAATGATGGAGAGGATGAGATTACTCTCATCCATTTTCAGATCTAAGAAGAGCCTCTCCAAGGAGGTTCAACCGAGGGAAGAAGAGAGATGCAATGGAACTCCAAGAGGGTTTCGAGAAGAAGAAAGCTGCAGTGATACCTCTAGAAGGTTTCAAGAGGAGAAGAAAACCCATGCACTTCCTATTATCATGGAGGATGTGAAGAGCAAGAATACCACTTAGAGCATGAGATCTTGAGTGGATATTTGGCAGAATACAAGTGTCAACCTAGGGTTGTCAAAGAGACCCTGGATCTTCCTCAGTTTATCCAAATGAGAGAAGAAACAAGGCCATGCAGCAACAGGATGATAAGGGGCAATAGGTTCCTATTGTCTACCTTTGAGGGATCACCCTTATGTACAGTAGAATCTTGGGTGATGAAGTTAGAGGCATTTTTCCTACTACATCTAGTAGTGAAAAGAGGTTGTGGAGATCTTAGTGCTACACTTGGAGGGCAAGGCAAGTACCTGGTGGTTCAGCCATATGAATCATGCAAGAGTATCCACTTTGGAAGATTTCACTCACCAGGTAACCAAAATATTTGACAGTAGAATATCAGGGGAGGAGGATCCCTCTTCTCCACTTGAGGAACCTTGTACCAACATTGTCACAATAATGGAGGGGAAGCCATATGTATCAGTAGTTGGATCAACCAACACAATGGAGGAAGGAACTATTGCAGCCATACAAGATGTTCCCAGGACTCACCAAGGTATGCATGGATTTCCATTTTTTATCCTTTCAAGAAATCTTATGGAAAATCTTGGGGGGTTTTCTCCACATGGTCAAATGATCCAGGTGGATATTGGTGGCCACCCGCCTATTCCACTTGGGCCCCCACCATTGTCTCTTTCAGTTTTTCAGTTTTGGCATAACTTACTATTTTTAGCAGTTTTTCGGGTCCTGAACTTTCGGAGCCGTTTTGAGGCCCTAAACGACGTTTTTTGGTATGAAAATTTGTTGCGATTTTGATCATCAAAATCGTCACAAAAGTTGTATTCCTCGGATAGAGCTTTCTAATGATGTATCATGTGTGTCAAACGGAGATAGTATGCCAAAGTTACGTCCCTGGGAAGTTGAAACACCAATTTACCCAAACGGGGCCCATAGTTTTGGCGCTTCATCTCCTAGGGTTAGGTTTTTGGGATGTTGAGGGCTCTCCATTGTTTCTCAATAAAAAATAGGCCCTCGAGCCTCATTGTAACTCAGTTCAGAGGTCTGTAGCCACCACATCTCTTCTCAGAGATTCGCTACCAGCACCCTAGCTATTTTATTTCCATTATGTCTGTAAGCATCTTTCGGTTATTTGATATTGATGAAATGAAGTGTTATTTCCGCTGCATCTCTGTATCTATGGTTATGTGTTTATTCTGTTGCGTTCCTGCATAAATCCGGATCATCAAAGAACAAAACACATTGCTGATGTGGAGCCACAAGCTTGCACAACACTGTGAAACTTGGGTTTGATCCAAGGAGGGATAAACATTAATTCCTTTGCACCTTTATTGAGTTGCATGTAGCATGAGGGGTTTGGGTGCAAGATTTTGGAGGGCATGATGAGTGTTGTGCCACTTCTTGATGATGTTTTTCCTACATCACACTTGGATTCTTTTGGATCCAAGAGTATTATTGATGATATGTCTTCTCTAGGATATCTCCAAGGGGTTACATCTCAACTTCCCATGAGGTGTAAGGAGAGAAATCTACTTTGGGAGATTGGTAGTCTTCATTGGGAAGATACCAAGGGGGAGAATGAATGGAGACATCCACATTTGGATGAATGGAGGTGGATGGAGAGCAAGAGGTTGGTGAGCCACTTGCAGATATATGACACAAGGCAACAAGAAGCAAAGCTTCGCTAGCTACTCTTGAGAGAGTTTGGCCATCTTGGGTCATACTCCTTATCAAGGAGTATGTGGTGGATGGAGGCATGGCATGGCACCCATATGATAGAACAATAGAAAACTTTAAATGTATGGGGCATCATAAAAGACCACTATCATGATCCTATTCTATGGCTTGTATGAGGGAGAGATGAGGGAGCAGCAAGAGTTGTTGTTGTTGTGGTTACACTTGGGAGAGTATGGGAAAAAAATTTCCCATGCTTTTCATGATATTTCTAGAGAGAAGGAAGGCACATTCATGGTGCAAGGAGGCTACCCTTCAGCATTGGAGGATTATGAGAGGCTTCCATGTAGGAAGGAGATCTTCTCACATAGTAGCATGATGGTGGATGGCTCTGGCATATGGAATGTCAAAGGGAGGAGTCATGGAGCCTTATTACTAAGGCCTACAGTGCTGTCACAAGGGAGTGTGTTCTTATTGATGGAGTGTTCCAAGGAGTATATGTATCCCTTCTTCTTGCAGATTTTTATGAGGAAATCCTCATGGGGGAGCCTATACATGGACCTCACTTTCAGCCTACTCACCATGCATGGTAAGAAATACATTTTTGTACTTGTTGATTACTCCATTGAGTATTTGTATCTTCTGACCATATATGAGAAGTGCATTGCTCCACAAGAGAGCAAGAGTATTTTTGGGTTTCATGGTCACTTTAGGGCCAATGTTTGTAATGATAGTAGCCCATATATACATGATCTTGGGCAAGTATGTTGTTATTTTGTCTATGTATAGTTGATATACATTGATGCTTACTTCCCCATGTTGGAGGAGCAAACATGCACAACTTATAACTTGTTGCAGAACCACTTGCCACATGAGATTCTCAAACAACAGTTGGGGAGACTGTGTAATATCCACTTGGAGAACCTTTAGTACCATCCAAACTTGCACATAAATTTCAACATTTTTCTGATTTGGATGCCATATGGTAATGATGTGCCATCCATCTTGTATAGAATGGTTTGGGTTGGCATGGCTCATGACATTAGAGAGAGGATCCTTGGAGACTCAATCTTCTTCTTGCCACTTGAGGGCAACCATGTTGTAGCCCAAGATCAGCATGCCGTCTACAATTATCACAAGTGGAGAGGTGGACAGCGTGGGATAGGCCCTCTTGCCTATCATGTTCATTTCTTCAGCCCACCTACACTTCAGGAGCCAAAAGTGGAGGGAGTTATGCATGAGTTGCCATGTTGGAGGGTAACTCATTTTATGTGGATGATAGTTTGGGGGTGGAGGTTTCACTTGGGAATGAGAGTTTCCCATGCAATTCAAACTCCATGCCTTGAGAGGACCTCTAGACAGCACATAGTTGTCTCCTTGAGTCTGCTACTTTTACATGATGATAGCCATTTGGGATGTGCACCAAATGCTGATTTGTTTGCTTGGGAGAGGCACTATGGAGTTTCATTGTTGAGACAACATCTTATTCTTTGGGGGAGTTCATCATATGAGGATGCTACAGGAGGAGGGAAGGAGACTTTCCAATTCTATCCTTGTAGTTTCTTGAGGACAAGCAACATTTGGGAGGGGAGTACTGTAATATTCCTAAAATTAGCATGCGGCTAATAGGAATATTAAATTTTGATCTTTGCACCTAGTAGATGAATAAATGGGGAGAAAGACCCATAATTAACTTGTATTCGCATAAAAACCCTCTTGGTGTGAAAAGGGGACATTCTAGTGGCTAGATTTTTCACTTTCCATGTGTGAACAGGAAGAGGTTCATGTTGATTCAGTCAAGTTGACCAAGTCAACAGCGCAGTATGGATGAGTAGCCTAGATAGAGCTACAACGCAGTTTTGGAGGGAAAGTAACCATGTGGTGTTGGAAACCCTAATGGGTGGGACCCAAGGTGAGGAAGCTCACAAACTTTATAAGGAGGAAGATAGAAGAATTTTGAGTTTCTCTTATGGATTATTGATGTTGGTCTGCTTAAACACTTGAGCATTCTTCAGCTGTTGAGTTGAGTATGCAGTGTTGTTCAGCACAAGGCATTCCTGCTTAGGGATTCCTTCTCCTTCATTGAGTGATCACTTGGAGGAGTTTTGCTCTTCATTTTCCCACATCCGGGCTTGAGTCCAAGCACCTCCTTCAGCTACAATGTTATTCCTATAGCAGGAAACACTGTGTTGCAGGGTGTTGTAGTGGGAAACTTACAACACCAGCTCTTGAGCTTATCTTTCAGAGGAGGGAGCTCCCCTTGATTTTCAAGATCTGTCCAGGAGGTCCCGGAGCACATTTTGCATCTTGGCATGTGTAAAAATCAGTTCCCATCCACTACAGCGCAGTTTACTGAAGAAACTGCGTCATTTTCCAGATTGCTGCAACAGGGTTTAAACCCTTGCTTGTGAGCTTGTTCCTTGGAGAAAGGGCCAACATTTCTCCCGAAAAGCTATGTACTTCATTATTCTTCTTTAATTTGTATATTTCAGCTACAATTATTAAAACTATGTTTTTTAGATCTAGATCTGCATATCTTCTCTTTTGTACATTTGTCTCTCATGGAACCCTTGTCGGGTAGATCTTATTTTTTATAAAAGGGAGGGAATCTCCATTTTCTCAGCCATTTAATGCTTGTAGACTCCATATCTGTTATGTCACATTATTTTCTGCATAAACCTCCATTAAAATAACACTATCATATGCTTCATTCTTTTTTGTTGATGTAAGTCATGGGGTTTGGGATTATTTGAGACATATTGACTTGGGGAGATCTGTTTAAGGTGTCTAGAGTTATTTTTTTCACCTCTAATTCTGCATGTTAGTTTTACATGATGTATTATAAGGGATCCAAGTCCCATTCCTCACAGGTATTGCGTTATTTTCTGAAGACAGTTGTTTTATGCCCTGTATTGTTGCATTTCCCCACTTGGGAAGGAGGATATAGGCCATATACTTGCTGAGGTTATTTCATCTGTTGGATAGGTGTTATTTTACATCTAATGAGCTAATCTACATTTCCATTCTCATGATTTGCTAAAGTTCCAAAATTGTGTTTACATATTGCTATAGTTGTTATAGCCCCATTATTAGGCATTTTCCGACCATTCTAGGTGTGAGAGGCTTGTTTATCTCACCTAGTTTGCTTGGTTTCTGATTTCCTCTTGTATTTGGATCTTATATTATCATATCTAAGAGATCCAAGGGCTAATATTGTTTTCTGTAGCATACAATCCTGAAAAATGTGTTTTTCAGGCATGCCTTGCTAGCAATCCCAATTTGGGGATATTACAAATGTGGAATATTTGGATGTGGTTATGAGGCTGTTTGTACAATCATTGTATGGAGAAGAAATAAAATGGTTCAAGACCCTAACAACTAATTCAATTAAAACCTTGGAGGAATTGGAGAATTCTTTTATACATAGTTGGGGAGAAAAGAAATATCATGGATGTTTCTTAACTAAGTTTAATGCAAAAAAGAGGAAACCGGATGAATAAGTGGATGAGTTTATCAAAATATTTATTAAAATATTTAATAGCCTTCCTACATAAATAAAACCACCCCCTATTGCTACAAAAGTGGAGTTTGCAGGGGCATTCGAGTCATATTTTGGCTTTACTCTAAGGGAAATATGATCTCCTACTTTAAACCAAATTTAGACTGATGTGTTGGAGATTGAGGCCAATTTATCTATAGTGGGGAAGATCAAGAAAAAATATGAATTTGTTGTAAAAACTAAGGGAAAGGAAGAATAAAATCCTTCTAATCAGCCAAAATATTTACATGAGAAAAAGTTGGATGAGACGACAAAAGTCATCATGAATCTATCTAAAAAATTAGTGAAGTTGGAGCTTGATAGTAAAAACACTCCTAGATAAATTCAACAAGCACAAAATAGAAATTTTAATCCTAAATTCAAGAGACCACCATTTCATATTATGAAGAGGGAGAAGAAGGACCAGGATCAGGTTCAACCTCCTTTGTATATTGAAGATGAACCAGAAGAAGTAGTGGAGGGGACTCTTAGATTATGGGAAAATAAATACTCTAATATGTCTGAGGAAGAAGAATAGATAATGAAAAATGAGGATTTAAAACTTGAGCCTCAAATTGCATTAGATGATGAAGAAATTGATGAATATTATAGGAATTTTATATATTTTATGCAGACAAAATTGCACAATAAATATGATCTCAGATCAAGGAATAGGTCAAGGACTCGGGATCATGTAGAAGACCAATAAAATATCATATCCCAATGATTGTAGGTTTAAACCCTGTACAAATATTATCTACAAACGAATCTTAAAAACATAAAATAAACAATAGTGAGAGAATAAACATAAAACAGACATACACAAAGATTTTCCCCTGGATCCTAAATCGGGATTACCAACTTGATTTTTCATTATATTCCTTTTAGTGTTACAACACATATATATACATGTCGAAGCATTCATAAACCCTAATCCATTAACCCTAGATTAGAAGATAATTATAGTTCCCTTGACCATATTTTTAAATACCAGGGGCCGAAAACCAACATGCCCCAAAACCATGTGTAAAACCATGAGTGGGTCCGCCCATAGAAAATAGGGTCCAATTTTTTTTTCCCAAGGCGCTGCCCCCAACCCCATGCAAGGGGCTACCCGCCCCCTGCGAACCCATGGACAGGGGGGGTTGCCGCCCACCCTACTACGCTCGGCGCAACGTATAAGAGAGGCTATCTCCCCCCCCATAACCCCCCGCACTTGTGACTAATCATGGAAATAATATAACAAATACCCAATATTCTCCCACTTGTTGTTTTATTTTCACAAGGGGTCCACAGGAGAGCTTAGTCATTAGTCCAGCTCTAAAACGCCCATTTTTTCTCTACACCAAGAGAACTTCCAAGTGCTCATAGACTTCGTCAATGTATCTGAAACATTCTTCAAAGTGTCCACCTTTACCAGCAACACCCTTTTATCCTCAACCATATCTCTCACAAAGTGATATTGAACATCAATGTGCTTTGTGTTTGAATGATAAGCAGGGTTCTTAGCGAAGAAAATTTCACTTTGTCTATCACAGTATGTCCTTATAGCTCACTGCACCAACCCCATACTTGAACACAATCTCTGCAACCAAACTACTTCCTTGCTTGCATGATTGGCTGCCATGTATTCTGCCTCTATAGTTGAAAGAGCCACTACAGAATATATTTTACTCATCCAACTAACTGCACCTCCAAATAGGGTAAACACATACCCACTTTTAGATCCTCTTTGGTCCAGATCTCTAGCCCAGTCTACATCAACAAAACCGCAGATGTCCAAAACTCTGTCCAATCCTAGATTTTGCTGGTAGCACAAACCATAATCACTAGTGCCATGCAAATATCTGAAAACCTGCTTCACTACTGTCCAATGCTCCTTCCCTAGTTTTTACATAAAACTGCTAAATACTCCCACTGCATGTGCAATGTCTGGTCTAGTACAAATACATAGGCTACCCATTGCACTTGCATATGGAACATGGGACATATCCTCCTCTTCTTCTTGTGCCTTGGGACACTGTTCAGTAGATAGCTTTACACCTACAAGAATAGGAACCTTCATCGGTTTACTATCCTGCATATTTAACCTTTACAATATTGTCTTGACATACTTCCTCTGGTTTAACCAGAACTTCCTCTTTGCTCGATCTCTCTTAATTTCCATGCCCAAAATATAGTTTGCAGCACCAAGATCCTTCATGTCGAATTTGGAGAATAATTAGGTCTTCAAATATTGGATAATTTATTTGTCATTTCCAATCAGAAACATATCATCCACATACAATACCAAATAAATAACGTGGTCACCAATTAATTTAAAATACACACAATGATCCTCTTTTCTTCTGGTGAAGCCAAGTCCCTGTATATAGGTATCAAATTTATGATACCACATCCTTAGTGAATTTTTTAACCCCTTTATACCAGTTATTTCTTACCCTTCACCGTAAAACCTTCAGGTTGCTTCATGTAGATCTCATCTTCCAGATCTACGTGAAGAAATGATGTCTTCACATCCATCTATTCTACCTCAAAATCAACAGCAACAACAACATATAAAAGTAATATAATAGAAGTAATCTTGTAAACAAGAGAAAAAATATCACCAAAATCAATTCCCGACACCTGGGAATAACCTTTTTCTACCAACCAAGCTTTGTATTTCTCCACCTCACCTTATACATTCATCTTCTTCTTAAACACCCATTTCCTCTCGATGGGCTTCCTTTTAGCCGACAACTCCACCAGATACCATGCCTCATTTTTGTACAAGGATGCCATTTCATCAACCATGACCTCCTTCCAAAGTTTCCATCCTCTGAATCCACTGCATCCCTGATAGTTTTTGGATCATCATTAGTGATAGTCAAAGAAAAATTTGAATAGAAAGCAGATGGACTATACCTTTCTGGTTGCCTTCTTTCTTGAACTGATCTTCTCACAGCTAGAGTTTGTGGCTCTTCCTCTTTTGAATCTTCTTCTATTGGAGAGTCTGATTCATCCTCTTTTTTCTTAAAATCTATCTTATTAGGTTCCTTTGGTAGGACTTCATGTTTAACAACATATTTCACCTCTCTAAATACCACATCTCGACTGTTCACAACCTTCCTTGTTTTTGGGTTCCAAAGCTTGTAACCTTTTAAACCATCCTTATACCCAATAAAGATGCACCTTTCAATTTTATTATCCAACTTGGTCCATTTCTCCTTTGGAACATGTACATATGAATCACATCCAAATATCCTCAGATGTGAAAGAGAGGGTTTCTTACCATTCCATACCTTATGTGGAGTCTTATCCTCCAACGATGATGAAGGTGATCTATTAACCAGGTAACATGCAGTATCCACTAACTCTGCCCAGAATTCATGTCCTAACTCGGTACCACTAAGCATGCTTCTTGCATTTTTCCATCAACATTCTATTCATTATTTATACAATTCCATTTTGCTGAGGTGTGGATGGAGTAGTCTTCAACCATGCTATACCACACTTCTTACGAAAATATTCAAATTCTGTCTTGTAGAAATCTCCACCATTATCTGTCCTCAACACCTTTATCTTCTTCTCTGTCTGGTTTTCCACCAGAGCATTAAATTATTTAAATATGTCAAATAATTTAGATTTCTTCCACAACAAATATATCCATGTATTCCTTGAGAAGTCATCTATGAATGAAGAATAGTACACATAATTTCCCACTGATGGAATTGAAACAGGCTCAAACACATGACTGTGCACAAGCTCTAATATCTTGTTCACCCTCTTAGCACTAAAAGGAAAACTCACCTGATTATTCTTCCCATATACAAAATGTTCATAGAAATCGAAATCCAGAGAGAAATTAGACATACCTTCTATCATACCATTACCATGCAATATCCGAAGGCCCTTCTCTCCAATATGTCCAAGCCTTTGATGCCATAGCATGGTCTTTTCTCCAGAGACCACTAGGATTTCCACTCCACTTTCAGGAACCACAAAAGTGTTGCACCCATCAATAAAATTTCTACCCTGAAGCTTGTACAGAGTTCCAATCCTAACTCCCCACATTAATACCAATTCTCCCTAAACCATCTTGCAGGTATCTTTCTCAAACACTCTCTTTGCACCTGCAACATCCATCTTGCTTACATAAATCAGATTTCTGGCCAATGCAGGAATATGAAGAACACTAGGAAGTGTTCTAATCCTACCACCTTACAGCTTCAGCTTTATTTTTCCACTTCTAATGATTCTTGCCTTCCTATCATCCCCTAAGAAGACATCACCACCATCATAGTTCTCATACTCGCATAACCACTCCCTATGGGGAGTGAAGTGAAAGGATTCAACTGAGTTAATCAACCATGCCTCGTGATCTACATGTGTATTTGAAGAAGAGACCAAATACACATCCCCGCCTTCATATGAGGTGGATTTTACCTCTGCTGAAGGAGGATCATTAGATCCCTTTCTTTTCTCAACAGCTTTAGATCTGCAGTCCTTTTTGTAGTGCCCTTCCTTTCCGCATTTCCAGCACACCTTTACAAACTTTCTTGGAGATTTAGATCTCCCTCTAGATTTATATCTCCCACTCGAAAAAATATTTTTTTAATGTTCTAGGACCTTCCTCATATAGATAATACATCTCCATTATGGCCCTCCATATTTCTCCATCTCATTTCCTCCGATAGCAAGGCTGAGACAATTTCATCAAAATTAAATATATTTGCATTGCTACCTATTGCAATAACCAGACTGTCCCACGATTCAGGTAGAGAAAAAAACAAGCTGATGCACTTATCTTCATCTGAGATTTTAATATCAACATATGACAACTGACTTACCACAGTATTGAAGGCATTCAGATGCTCTATCATCGAGTCTCCATCCTTCATCCTCAGGTTGTACCACTTTTTCTGTAGGAAAAATTTATTCACTAGAGACTTAGATTGGTACAAAGTCCCTAGATTTTCCCATAAAGTCTTCATCATAGATTCCCCATATACATTCAACAATACCGAATATGAGATAAAAATCGTATTGCACTCTTTGCCTTCCGATCCAACTTCTTCCAGTATTCATTTGACATTTGCGTCGCTTTAGTACCCGAATCTACCGCTATCCATTGATCTTTATCCACCAGCATATCCTCCATCTTGAGCTTCCACAACTCAAAACTTTGACCATTAAATTTCTCTATCTCTATCTTTCCACTGCTCACCATCTTCTTTAACCGCAAAAATCAATCCTGCAAATCTCCCACTGAATAGGGTCTACCATAGACCCGAGAAAAAACCCCTTAGCAGCAAAGGCATCCCTTGTAGCCGAAACTTCTCTGATACCAAATGTAGGTTTTAACCCTGTACATAGATTATCAGCAAATGAACCTTAAGAAAATAAAATAAACAATAGTGAGAGAATAAAACATAAAACAAATATACACAAAGATTTCCCCTAGATCCAAAATCGGAACTACCAACTTGATTTTTCATTATATTCATTTTAGTGTTACAACACATATATATACATGCCAAAAAATTCATAAACCCCAATCCATTATCCCTGGATTAGAACATAACTGTAGTTCCCTTGACCAGATATACAAAATACCAGGGGCCAAAAACCATCATGCCCCAAAACCATGTGAAAACCCATGCACAAAACCATGGGTGGGTCTGCCCACCAAAAAATAGGGTCCAAATTTTTTTTTCCAGGGCGTTACCGTAGACAAGAGGGGTTGTCGCTCCCTTGTGACCCCCCTGCTGTGCCCAGTGCAATGTACATGGTCGACTATCGCCCCCCCCCCCCACGCGCGCGTGTGACTAATCATGGAAATAATATAACACATACCCAACAATAGTATGTGCCAAAAATGAATGAAAAGGGGAAACAACCTTTGAGAACAATCCCAGTACAGTAAGGAGAGACTTCTAGAAGTCAAAAAATTAAGGTGACATAAGAGAAACAAGTCCAATAGCCTATAATCGGTGAACAAAGTGTGCAGAAAGAGAATTCGTAAGAGGAGGAGCAGTATAAAGCAGAAAACGAAGCTCATTATTTCAATATTTAGAAATAAATAGAGAAGATCAAAATACCTATTCCATTGACTGAGTTGGTGAAGAAGTTTTCTTATAAAAAGAATATTTAAGAATTAATTAATTTATCTTATAATAATGATGCAGCTAATACAATCAATTTGCAGGAGGAAAGACCAATGGTGATGTTTGGTCCTCATGTGGAGGAACATGATTCTTAAACTCCTCCTTTTTACATTTCTATGCTAACACATGCTTTTATTCTTCATAATTGTATGTTGGATTCAGGGGCTTCTCATAATTTAATCCCTCTTTTAGTGATGAAGCGGCTAAAACTCCAGATTACAAAACCATACAAGGATTTATATTCCTTTGATTTCAAGAAGTTCAAATGTGGTGGACTTATTAAATACCTTGTAGTTTCTTTGGCTTAGATTCTAGCCAGAAGTATTGTGATGGATGTAGTAGTTGCATACATCCCAACTCGATTCAAAATGTTGCTTTCTAGACGTTGGGGAGCAAAGCTGGGAGGAGTGTTGAATTTGGATTTCACTTATGAAATTATTCTAGTTTTTGGTGGAGAAGAAAGAAGGTTGTACAGGGAGATGAAGTTTTTTAAAATTGTCACAAAGGAGGGTTCTAGTAATTCTCCTATTTATTTTCAGGAGAAATATGTTTTTTCCTATTTTATGTTGCAAGTACCTGAAGAAGTTTCTAAGGATAAATAGGTGCAAGTTACTCCATAAATTCAAAATAAAGAAGTAGTAGTAAGTGGAGTTTGGAATTTATATTTTGATGGAGAATATTAAAATTAAGGGAATGGTGCAGGGGTTATTTTTCTTTCCCAAAAAGGTGATATGATTCCCTTTTCTTAAAAATTGGAATTTGATTCTACTAATAATATAACAAAACATGAGGCTCTGGTTCTTAGTTTACAAGCTACTAAAAATATGGTGATAGAATGTATTTCTGTCTTTCAAGATTCTGAATTAGTTGTGAAGAAAATTAGAGAGTAGTGTTAGACAAAAAATCCAAGTCTTAGAGCCTATCAAAATGAAGTTTGGGATCTAGTGGATAATTTGTTTTCATCTTTTAATTTTTAGTTTTGGCCAAGGAAAGGAAACAAATTGGTTGATTCACTTGCAGTGGTAGCCATCAGCTTTAAACCCCCACTAAATCCAAATTTGAGGTATGAAGTTGAAATTTGAAGTAGACCTTATATACCAGAAAAAATCAAATATTGACAAGTATTTGAGGATGAAGAACGAATTAAAAGTTTTTTGGAAGTGGTAGGGGAGTTCTCTAATTCGGAGATTGATCAAGAAGTAGGAGCTGAAAATGTTCAAAAAGAGTAAATTGATGATGAATTTCTTTGGAAAGATTCTATGGCTGGTTAGAAGATTTTCCAATCCAAAGGTAATGTGATCCCTAAAGATATGGTACCCCTGGAAAAACATTTTGGTGCAAATGGTGTTCTTGTAAATGTCGGTAAGAAAAGTTGGGATAATGGTGTTGAAGATTACAACCTTGGAACTGAACAACAGCCTAAACTTGTAAAGATGGAAAAAGGCATCTCTGAAGGTTATAAACACAAGTGTGTGGATCTGTTCAAAAAATAATATTCATGTTTTTTCATGGTTTTATGAATAACTAAAAACTTATAATACATATATCATTCAGCATAAGATCCCTTTGAATCCGGGGGTAAAGCCATACAAACAAAAGCTGAGACAGATCAATATTTTGCTTCTTCCTTCAATAGAAAAGGAAGTGAATAAATTATTGTAGATGAATATAATTGTTCCTCTCATATATTCAGACTAGGAGGCTAAAATTTGGTACCTGTGAGGAAGAAAAATGGAGAAATTAAATTGTGTATAGACTTCTGAAATTTATATAATGCATCATTGAAGGACAATTATCCTCTTCCAAAAATGGATAACATTCTACACAAAGTGATATTATCTTCCATATTATCCATGATTGATATTTTTTAGGGTTATAATCAAATTGCAGTGCACCTAGAGGATCAAAATAAAACAACTTTCACAACCCCATGGGGGACTTTCATGTACGAAAAATTCCATTAGGATTATTGAATGATGGTGCCAGCTTTCAGAGGGCTATGGATATAGACTTTGTGGGACAAAAAGAGAAGTTCAGGGTTATTTATTTAGATGACATCATATTGTTTTCCAGATCTGATGAAGATAATTTAAAACACCTTCAACAAACATTTTATAAGTGTAGAAAATATGGGTTATCACTAAATCCAAAGAAGTCTCATTTTTCTTTAAGAGGAGGGAAACTTCTTGGGTGAATTGTATCAAAGGAAGGGGTAAAAATTGACCCAAAATGAGTATAAGAAATCAAGAATATAACTCTGCCCAGAAATAAAATAAAAAATATTCGGGTTTTCTTGGGAAGAATCAATTTTCTTAGGAGATTTATTCCAAGTTATGCAGAAATTTGAAAAAAGTTGTTGATATGTTAAAGAAGAATGGAGAGCTTAAATGGACCCTAGTTGTTAGAGAATATTTCACAAGAATTAAAAAATATTTTGGAGAAACTCAATTTTTTGTGTCTTGATTATCAAAAACCTTTCCATTTTTTTCCTTTGCTTCACCTTTGACTATTGCAGTTGTGCTTTTGCAAAGAAATCAAGACATCAAGGAACAACCAGTAGCCTTTTTCAGCAGAGTATTGAGGGATTTTGATTTGAATTATAACATCTTGGAGAAACGAGGTTATGCCCTGGTTAAGGCTTTGAAATATTTTAGGACATATGTTCTACAATCTCATATCACTTCATAGGTACCTAAATTTGTTGTTAAATATGCGTTGACTCAAAGCGATAGTGAGGGGAGAAGGAAAAAATGGATATTCAAGATCCTGACATAAGCAAAGTATCAAGCAATGGGGAATAATTTGATAACTGAAGTTTCTAAGTCAAATCCAGTTGATGAAAAAGGTAAAGAGAAGGAACCAAACAAAAAAATTCAATACAAATATCTTTGTTCTAAAAGGTATAAAATAATTTCTTATTACTTATCATTTCTTAGCTGCCCAAATTCCCTAGAAAAAACAAAATATAAATCCCTAAGATTGAAAGCTCAAAATTATGTGATAACAAATGGTCGATTGTATTTGAAGGATCATGTTGGTGTTTTTTTACTTTGTCTTACATAGAGGGAAACAATTGAGATTTTCAATGAGTATCACAGATGTCTTTGTGGAGGTCATTATAACTGGAAGGTAATGTTAAAATTGGAAAACTAGGTCCAAACCCCATGTTGTGATGCTCAGATGAAGACACCAATATTTTTATTGGGTTCCTCTTTCGAAGAGGTGCAAGATCGATCTAAATATCATCTTGATCCGATGAGAAGAACATTTATTTTGAATTTATTTTTAATACTTTCAAAATATGTGTAGGTCGGCCTTAAGATTTTACACCCCCAGCAAATGTGTCACACACCCTCAGTGATTGATATAAATAGAGTCAACGTTGGAGGACATTTCAATCATCTCATCACACACATCCTCATGATATAAATATGGATGCCGAAAATGCATGCTGTAAATATGGATGATGCCGTAAATCTGGATGATGCCGAAAATGGATGTCGTAAATGGATGCCATAAATCTGGATGATGCCGTAAATCTAGATGATGCCATAAATATGAATGATGTCGTAAATATGGATGATGCCGTAAATCTGGATGATGCTGAAAATCTGGATGTGAAATTCCTTTGTTGAATTATGTTGATTTTTGATGAGCTGTCTTTAAGGGCTGTGTGTGTGACACTTCTGGTTGGGTGATCGTATTTAAAATTTTCTTTTTGAAGCATCTTTTTGACCATCGTAACGCACCAACACACTTATATTTTCCTGGATTGTCTTCTATCGATCTACTGGTATGTTCTATCAACACTTTACTTTCTTGTTTATGTGATTGCTGACTGACATTGGGGATAAAAGTGAAGTTGCATCAAGCATAGAACATCTTAAAAAATTCACATGGTATCAGAGCTGAGGTGAAGACAAAGCCCTATTTTATAGCAATCATCGAAGAACAGGATGGGTTCCTCAAACTACAATGGCTTTAAGGCTAATGAAAAATTGGCTGGGAAGGATGACTTCCATGATTGGAAGATGACATTGGATCTTAATTTGGAAGACCAAGATGTCATGGACTATGTGCAGGGTAAAATCCAACAGCCTCCATCCTCTGCAACTGTTGATGCCAAATAAAAGTACAAGAAGGGGGAAATCAAAGAAAAGTTGATGATCAGGGACTCATTCATAAGATTCTGGTTGCCTACATCTCTGAGCTAGGTCACTATGCTAGAGAATTCCCTTTCAAGAAGGTCAAGAAAAGGAAGGCTCCCTCCAACGGAAATGGGAAACCTTTCAAAAGGTCAAGAAATTCCATGTATGAGGAATCAAATGTTTTTGATGATAAAATAAATGAATTCATTCTTGTATCTTCCCTCTCTGCTGCATCTCCACCCGACACTATGGATGTCTAGTTGATAGATAGTGGTGCCTCAAGGCACATCATTGGGTTCAAGGAAGCACTTACTGATATGGTTGAGAAGGATACTAATCTACAAATTATCCTTGGAGATATTTCCACATATCCCGTGAAAGGGATAGGGACTGTGACCCTCCACTTGTCTCAAGGTCAAGTCCTCTGCCTGCAAGATGTACTATATGTACCTAATTTGAAGAAGAACCTTGTGTTTGTTTCAGCCATGAAAGGCAAAGGTTTCAATGTGGCATTCATTGATGGAAGGTGCACATGTGGAAGAAGAGTTTCAAGGAAGCTATCACGATTGGGTTCAAAGTTGGTACACTCTACGAGGTTGGAGGAAGTCCACTAGGAGCGATGACATGTGATACTATCTGACAGACTGAACTATGGCACCGGAGGTTTGAACAACTTCACTACAAGGCCCTTCCTGAAGCAAGGAAGGTGGTGACGGGGATGCCTAAGTTCTCAAATAATCATGAAGGTGTATGTTAGGGTTGTGCCTAAGGAAAGAATACAAGGGGACCTTTCCCCTCAAGTGTCACAAAGACATCTGATGTCTTGTAATTAGTACATTCTGATCTATCTGGTATGCTGCCTGTGACATCCTTGGGAGGATTTTCTTATTATATGAGACGAAGGAGTTCAAGAAATTTTGCAGAGGAGCTAGCATGAAGAGGTATACCACAATGTCTGTGGGCTACAACGAAACTTTGAAGGCCTATAAAGTATATGTGCCTAGTCAAAGGGAAGTGGAGATATGCCATGATGTTACCTTTGACAAAGATGCTTCCCTGAGGAAAGTAATCAATCTTTCGAGATCTGAGGAAGATCATGAAGCAAGGCCTGGAAATCAAGAAGAATCGAAGGATGAGACAATGCCCGATGCTAAAGGACCAATGGACCTAATTGATCCACCTCCTTTAATAGGGAAGAGACCATCATGGCTTAAGGACACTCTTGAGGATGCCGAGGGACATATGGCCCCAAAGGGGGACATTCGTGAAAGCAAGAAGCTAAGTAGATACTAAGGGTATCTAGCAGCCATGGGTACTATTGTACAGTCTGAGCTTGGATCTTTTGAGGAAGCCATAAAGCATCAAGTCTGGAAGGATGCTATGCATGAAGAGTACGAGTCCATAATGAAGAATGATGTCTAGGATGTGGTTCCAAGACTGGAGGAAAACGCAGTTGTCACCTCGAAATGGCTCTACAAGATCAAGCATGGATTTGATGGAAGTGCTAAAAATTTCAAGGCAAGATTCGTTGCCCGTGGCTTCTCTCAAAAGGAAGGCATAGACTATAATGATATATTTTCACCTGTGGCTCGATATACCATGATCCGATCTATCATAGCCCTTGCTGCTATGCAAGGATGGAGTCTTCATCAGATGGATGTGAAGATCGCATTTCTGCATGGTGCGATAAAGGAAGAAGTGTATGTGGAGCAACCTCTAGGGTTCAAAGTCCAGGATCAGGAAACCCATGTTTTTAGGTTGAAGAAAGCCCTATATGGGTTGAAGCAAGTGCCCAGAGCTTGGTACAAGAGGATAGATAGCTACCTGATGAAGCTAGGCTTCACTCGTAGTAATGTTGATCCGAACCTTTACTTCAAGGTTGATAGAGAGAAGCCTCTCATTATGGTGTTGTATGTGGACGACCTCTTCCTAATAGGTGTTCTCCCTCTCATTCATCAGTGCAAGAGGGAGCTCGCTGCTGTGTTCGAGATGAAGGAACTAAGACTAATGCACTAATTTCTAGGCCTGGAGGTCTGGCAAATACCTGGCGAGATTTTCCTTTCTCAAGGAAAATACATTGTGAAGCTTTTGGAAAGATCTAGTATGATGGACTGTAAGTCCGTGTCGACACCAATGGAGCTCGATTTTAAGAATTTTAGTGGTAGCGCTGCTGGGCCCATGCTAGCAAATACTACTGAGTATCTTCAACTCGTAGGGGCCCTAATGTTCTTAGTGAACACCCGTCCAGACGTATGTTGTGCAATGAACACTTTGAATCAACACATGGTTGATCATAACATTCACTAGGTTGGTGCTTGGTGCCAAGAAACTCTTGAGATATCTCTGAGGCACGATAGACCATGGGCTGAGATACACTGCTGGGAGTATGACACTCCATGGATATACTGATGCCGATTGGGCTGGTAGTGTGGTGGATCACAAGAGCACATATGGATGCTACTTCACACGTAGATCTACTTCGGGCAGGAAACTGAAGTCGGTAGCCTTAAGCACCGCTAAGGCTGAATACATTGTAACATGTATGGCCTATTTTGAATTCACTTGGTTTCAAAATCTCTTAAGTGAGTTGTTCAAGCATGTGCTAGATGCCACCGTTATCCTTCGTGATAACTAGAGGGGGATTTGTTTTTCATAGAATCCTGTGTTCTATAAACGATCCAAGCATGTTGATAGCTGGTACCACTTTATCCGAGATATGGTACAGCGAGGTGCTATAAGGCTCAATCATATAGAAACTGATGAGCAGGTTGTGGATATTCTCACAATGCCCTTGGGGAAGGTCATGTTCCTAACCTTCTGTGAGAATATTAGTATCGTGGAACGACCCTATTCTGAGGGTCTTGTTGGATAATGAGCTCTGGGAGCTATGAGGGGCTTTGGGGATAGCTTCTCGAAGCTATAAGCAACCACAGGGCTAGGCTTGTTGAACATTGTTGGTGTGCTTCAGCCCCACTGTTATGATGATTGAGTTGGTTTTCCTCTCATGATCTATGCCTCGTATGCATCCTACCCATTTGAGTTCCGCACTCATGGGAAGTACCTCTCATTTGGCTAATGAGGTGGGAAAAGCTAGAGACTAGTAGCAAAGACTGATGGATGCATCAGATATTGCCATACTCTTTATCTAGGATGACACGTGTCCAACCACTTGATTTGGCATCAAGTCTAGTAAGGTTTTGGACCTCCTACTGACTTCGGGTCAGATAAACCAACTTCGGGTTGGTATGTGACTCTTTGAGTCCATGTGAGGTTTCAGACCTGCAACTAACTTCAGGTCAGTAAGACTAAATTTGGGTTAGTATATATGACTCTCTTGAGTCCAAGTTAGGTTTCAGACCTCCTACTGACTTCGGGTCAGATAAACCGACTCCGGGTTGGTATGAGACTCTTTGTGAGTCCTATAGAGGTTTCAAACCTCTAGGTTGAATCTGTCAGTCAGGAATGATGTCTTTGTGACTGACCCACTTCTATTCTGAAATAAAGAGGCCAGCAAAGCAAGTTACGGTGGGATGACGCACGATGTTTGATTGCACAGGTGGATGGAGTTCTCCCTAGTTGAGAGGGAGTGTTAAAATTGGACAAATAGGTCCAAGCTCCATGTTGTGATGCTCATATGAATACACCAATATTTTTATTGGTTTCCTCTTTCGAAGAGGTGCAAGATCGATCTAAATATCATCTTGATCCGATGAGAAGAACATTTATTTTGAATTTATTTTTAATACTTTAAAAATATGTGCAGGTCGACCTTAAGGTTTTACACCCCCAACAAATGTGTCACACACCCTCAGTGATTGATATAAATAGAGTCAATGTTGGAGGACATTTCAATCATCTCATCACACACATCCTCATGATCTAAATATGGATGCCGGAAATGCATGCCGTAAATCTGGATGTTGTAAATATGGATGATGTCGTAAATCTAGATGATGCCGTAAATGGATGTTGTAAATCTGGATGATGCCGTAAATATGGATGATGTCGTAAATCTAGATGATGCCGTAAATGGATGTTGTAAATCTGGATGATGCCGTAAATATGGATGATGTCGTAAATATGGATGATGCCGAAAATCTGGATGTGGGATTCCTTTGTTGAATTATGTTGATTTTTGATGAGCTGTCTTTAAGGGCTGTGTGTGTGACACTTCTGGTTGGTTGATCGTATTGAGACTTTGCTGGTTGAAGCATCCTGTTGACCGCCATAATGCACCAACACACTTATATTTTTATGGCTTGTCTTCTGTTGATCTACTGGTATGTTCTATCAGCACTTTACTTTCTTGTTTATGTGATTGCTGACTGAAATTGGGGATAAAAGTGAAGTTGCATCAAGCATAGAACATCTTCAAAAATTCACAGGTAACAACATGTAAAATCTTGAAATTTGGTTTTTATTGGCCTACTTTGTTTTTAGAGGTTTACAGATTGGTTACAAGTTGTGGAAAGTGTCAGATTTTTTCTGAAAAGAAAAAAATGGCACCTCTACCACTAATTATTATATTTGTTGAAGATCATTTTAGATAGTGTGGATTAGATTTCATATGAGAGATAAATCCAACTTCCACTAGAAAAAATAAATGGATTTTAATAGGCATTGAATATTTTACCAAATGGGTGGAATTTATTCCAACCGAAAAGGAAATTGACTTAATGGTGACCAATTTCCTGGAAGAATTTTTTTTTACAAGATTTGGCTTCCCAGATAAATTAGTAAAAGGTAATGCTAAATTGTTCAAATAAGAAAAGTTAATTAAATTTTGCTAGAATTATAATGTAATTATATCTCATACTACCACCTATTATACTCAATGAAATGGGTTGGTAGAGTCTTCGAATAAAGCTTTGGTAAGAATACTCAAGAAGAAAATTGTAGAAAATAAGGAGATCTAGGATTCTCAATTGAAATTTTCCTTATGGGAAAACAAAGTAACTACCAAAAGATCCACTAGAAAGTCACATTTTGAATTAGTATATGGAACAACAAGTATTTTTCCTAGCAATATAGCTAAGCCAATATTTTAACTTATTCAAGATGCTGAGGAACCCAATGCATTGACTCAAAGTATAAAATAGCTAGTGGAACTAAATGAAAATAGAGAATTGGTGATTGAAAATTTAATGAAATATCAAGAGAGGATGAAGCTTATTTTTTTACAGAAAAGCCGATGAGATAATTTTTCAACCTTGAGATTTAGTCTTGAGATGGGATGTAAGAAGAGAAGATAAAGGAAAGCATGGTAAATTTGATCCCCTGTGGTTTTGACATTTCAAAATTGCAGAAGTTAGAGACAACAATACCTTTATTTTGGAAAATTTGGATGGATAACTATTGCAGCTTCCTGTGAATGGGAATTATTTGAAACATTATTTTCAGCATTGAGCACTTTTACTTTTTCCATTGTAAATACTGGTTTGATCACTACAAGTACACAATTAGTTTTTCGTTGTAATGTTTTAAGCTATGATATGACTCCATGCCCGAGGTGAAGGAACTAATTTGTGGTTCTTTGTGTTTTGTTCCAAAAAATTATGCCTATGTGGAGCCAGATGTTATAGCTCATTTTCACTATGTCCAAAATGTGATAAAACAAAAAAATATACTCAAAAAGGAAAAAAAATATCATAAAGGAAAATAAAAAAAATCAAAGCTTACTTAGGATGATATTTTTTTATCGAAGAATTAAAAAGGTGGATTAATTTTAATTTGAGATAATGTAGCATTAAATAATTTTACAATCGGTAGGGCCCTAGCATGAGTCCAAAGGATCGAAATATTAAATGTCAGGCATGTTTGTTGTGCGGTCCCAATGGATATGTCGAGCCTTCCCCACTGAAGAAACCTGACATCACAACAAGCACAATGTTTATTGATGTGGGTGCCCCCGTAAAAGTGCCAAGGCGAAAAATTATGATCAATGGTGGAGACTTGATACAGGATCACACTCATATGGTACTACTTACCACCATGGGTCCTCTTGTAAGTGGTAGAGGGACACCACTAAGGGTCTGCGATAAGCGAGCATGATTGTACCACATCACTGACACCTCACCGCCATGTCATCCACACCCACCATGTCATCATTGTCACATCATCCATGCCATCATCACCACATCACTCTGTACACACGTTACTTCAGCATTTAATCCCATTTTCCTTCTCATTTTTCTCATTTTCCCATAAAACCCCATTTATTACTCTCAGAGTTTACATTATTTGTTCCATTTTTTGATAATTCATAAGCATGTCCACGTTTGCTAGCTTATCAATTTGGATTCCAATGTTATCCATCAAAATCCAAGTACCTATACATTATGTTTTCCCACTCAGTCATTTTAAAATGTCGAATAAAGTTTCCATGTCATGCTATGCAACCCATATTCCCCTCATGGACACATAAAGGGACATTTTCAACCCTGTGAGCTCATTAAATATGATTGAACTCTGCCAAAACATTCTATCATGCCAAATATACTCCCTTGTATACTTTGTAGTAGTAAAATAATGCCTATTCCCTGCCATAATCCCTAAAACATATGTTTACCCTAAGTTTATTACTTGGTTGGCCTCTTCTCATATCCTCATAAATGTTTTGTAATGAATGCATTGGGAAAAAATATCTTTCAGATATCTGCCCTATTATGTTGATTTTTGGGTAGCATCGTGTTATCGTTCTATAATTTTAATATTGGAAAGAATAATCATAAAATGACAACATCAAACCACTTTGGAGCCTAGGATCTAGCCCTCCTAGACTCAGAGAGGGATCTCTCTGTAAGATTTAGCTTTGTTTTAAAGTTCTCTGATATTAGGATAGTTAAATTTCTTGTGAGAGTTGTTTTTGATTGATTTTTTTGGTTGGATTAAGAGATCTCTTTAAAATATTTCCATTTGGTTATGGAGTCACAATAGGCTGGGTGGTTGCATCAATTTTTCCATAGAAATTGCAAGGCAAGCTAACTATATTGACTAGATTTTTGTAACACAATGAATTATGGAATGAAGAAGAGTGATTTCAGTAGTGGTTTAAAATCAATTAAGTATTCTTAAACCAGAAATCAGAAGAAAAACACTTATATTGTAAAGACAACCAGAATTAGGGTGCTCTATATAGCAAATCTCAATCTTCAGATTTCTGTTTTACAATTAGAATTTAAATGATACATGGAAGGAAATAAAACTGGAAAACATTAAACACAGTAAAGAAAATACAACACCAGGAAAATACATCACAAGAATCTTGCAAAATGGTCTTTTATTATTGATGCTCCAACTCCAAAATTACAATGCTCCAATAGAAAAATCTTACAATCTAGGGTCCAACCCCTAATACTGAATAGAAATGCAGTATTTAAACTAATTCCTACTGATTGTATTATCAACAGAGTCAATCTGCTATTTATTACAATAATAACTAAAACTTGACAATTGTGACCACCACGTGGACATGTTGGAATAGCTGTGACAAGTGACTATAATCTCCATAAAGCCATTATTGAGTGTTGTAGTTGATTTTTTTGCTGACAGATCTAAGGCTAATATGCTCAACTGATACACTGGTCTGCAGACTTAATTAATGATATGAGGTGGTTGTTCCGCTAATGGGTTGAGCTGTCATCCTTCCTGGTAGTCACATAAATTCTCCCATTCCTTTGGATTCAGAATCTTGATTCTAATTAACTTCCTGTAGACTTCATCAGTCTCTGTATACTTCATGAATGTTGGCCTTAACTGGAAAATGTGCTTGATCTAGTGTTGAATGAAAATGTCATTACTGAGAAACTCATAGAAATCCCTTCCTGTCATAGTATTCTTCACATTGGCATGATTAGATGCATCCTTTGAAATCTCTGTGAGATTCTTAACATAATATTTTTTAGCCATAAGCTTGTCATTTATCAAAAACAAGAAAGGAAATCATTTTTTGTTCAAAGGTTCGACCCCGTTGAAGAATCAACTAACCATTAAGGGAATTTTGAGGTCTAAAATGGGCCTCATAAGAAAAATGTAAAATCAAAATTCACTTTATGAGAACCAATCACATTTTAGGGGATGACATCGTTCCCAATGGTTGAGGTGGCATTGCTTGAGTTAAAGATACTTACTTGTTACATTCTCAATGGTGGATAAAAACTCATGGTTAACCATGATAGAGCTTTAAATACTTTTAAAGTCATAAAGTAAAGTACTAATAATAAATGTCATTTCACACTTTTCGAATAAAATATTATTATTGTCATTTCATATTTTTTGAAAGAAACAATGCATATCCTTACATAATCTTCATGTCTTTACACATTTTTCAATAAATATTATATTTTCATATTTTCATATATTTATTTTTTAATTATATATTCATCTCATTTTATTTAATATTATGATTTCAAATTAATTATAATTTATTTTAATTTATTTTAGTACAAAGGACAAATGCATTAGTTGTTCAATGATAATGGCATTTTAATGAAAAGTTCATTCTTATTTATAGTCACATGCATACAATTTTTTTATTAATTTTATTTTGGTACACCTTTTCAATTGAATTTAACCATGGTTACATGGATTGTGGTGAAAATTTTAAAATGCAAATTCATAAATATTGTTTTATTGGTTTAGCTATTATTTTATTATTTCCTGAGGAGGCCCATTTTAGACCTCAAAATTCCCCTAATGACCAATTTGTAGCTGATGACACTTTTCTTCTACTTGTGTAACCAAACTCTTTTTGTTCAATACTTTCTTGACCTCCAGGATGGTTGTTGTCCTGTCTTCCACTCCTAGGGGTTCTAATTCAAAACGTCTTTTTGAATTCAAAAATTTGATGATATTATTTGCAATTTTAGGCATGCCTGCAGCTCTCTGTTTGCCTTGTCTATGGTGACACTCACTAATCCAATTAGATCTCTTTGTTCAAAAATTATTTGGATGGAGGGCCATATCTCAGTCATGGACTCAATTATATTCTGCCAAATGATTTCTTTGACTCTATGTACCATATTCCCAATAGAAGACTCTTGAAGAGACTTCTGCAGACTTTCTGTCAATCCTTTTCTTATCTGCATCTCTGTTTTATGTGTTGATTATTTTCTTGTCATTTGATCTTGTAATTCCTTTACCTGATCTTGCAGCTTTTTAATCTCTTATGTTTGCAGATACATGTTCTACATGGCTTTAGCTATCTGTTATTTGCTTCCTAAAGTACCTGTGGCTGATGTTGTGGTTGAAGGGATGACTGCTAGAGGAACTGCCTCTAATGGAATGATGGATTTTGTTGTCTTCTCTTTCTCTTTTATCAATTTCTCCATCTTAGTTTCCATTTGCTTGATTTGTGTTGACTGTTCTATTATCAGTTTCATCCTTTTAGATTTTTGTGTTTCATTTTCCTCTATATCCTTTGTCAAAGGATCTTCAGTTTCTTGCATTTTGAGCTGCTTCCTCAAATATGCTATATCAACATTATTTTTCCTTACAATTTACTCTGCATCTTTTAAATTAGTTGGGTCATATCCAATTTGAATCACGAATTCCTCAATATATTTAATTCTTCTATCTTTGGCTAGAGAAGATATTTTCTCCATTTTTAGCTGTGATTATCCATTAGCCAAAGATACTTGCAACTTTTATAAGCTCATGGTTGTGCTTGTCAATGTAAATGAGATCATTTGTCCAATCTGTTTATGTATCTCCATCTGGTCTATTGGATGGATATATTTTAAATCAAATTCAAATGTACTATGCTTAAAATTCGCAGATGACTTAGGTTGAGGGATCTATGCTTCTAGGAAGGCCATTTTCATCCTTCCTTTATCTGAGTCAAAAGCCAATAAGAGTCTACTCTATGTACTTCTTGTCTGTTTCTAGAACTAATTATAGGTGCTGGTTTTGAGAATTTCATTCTTTTCTATATGAATGTATCAAATATATCCTCCTTCTTTCCTCCTGCAGTAGTTGTAGATGTGGGAGTTTGTAAGTTCTACTACTGGAATGGAATGGTGGCAGAAGATGTAGAGAAAATTTTCTGGCCACCTACTAGAGAAGATATTGGAGAATCTCCAATTGTGATGACTGTCTGCTGCTCTTTTTCACTATTTTTGTCAATGTCCATGTAGACTTGTTGTACTATAAAACACCCCCCATTTATTTTCAATAAATGAGGACCCTTTAAAAATAAACAGGAATTTATAAGCCTGATTTTATCTTAGCCTAAGTCTAAAACTTTAGGCAATAACGTTTTCTTTCCCTTTTCGCTTTCATTCCTTAGTGCTCATTGAAAATCGCATGAATTACAAGTGAATAAGTTAAAACATAATAAAGTGTTGCGAGTTGCGATATGCACTATAACCTTTTTTCGAGTCATATAAGATTCCCGTTGCAAATTCTTTAAACCCCCCTTTACAAAGTAATCACATCGCACCTTTTAAAAATAATCAACTTATGACAATTCAGTAAAGATTGCGATAAGTTGGACCCGACGAATTAATAAAAGAAATAATCATAAAACTACTAAAATCTAATAAAACACATCAACATGATTCCTTATCATACTTCGCATTTTGCAACGAATAACCAAATTTAAGTTTTATTACCATATGAAAATTGCGATCTGCAATTTGTGCAGATCGCATTTTGCAAAATTCATTGGTGACAGAAAACATAACTCATGGTAAAATTTAGAGTTACGATATGCGATATTGATACTTATTACTCAAGTGAGCAAAATCATTCATATCTAATCAACCGGATATAAGATAATGTCATAAATCGATAGAATAGACATATTACGTAAAGGTGTGTAAGGTATTTGATACAAAGAATTATGGGTGATTAACGAAATTTAATGGGAGTAAGGTTCTAAATATTGATATCTACTTCAAGCGTGTTTTGAATTATTGAGCGCCAGATTTTTTATTATATTTTTTTAACTCTATCCTTCTCTCCATTCACCATTAGACTGAAGTTTTCTCTGTTCACTTGAATTCAAGAAACCGCCTAACAGAGTAAGAATAACTAGAATGACAAATAAAGGCAAGGAAATTTTCCAAACATAAGTTGTTGAAGACTCATACATGTCTCCGTTATTCTCAGATACGACTTGCAACAAGAATTGCGGTAGTTCCTTATCAGAAGAAATGTACCAAATTTTCGAGGATGAACAGTGAAGGGTAATATTCAAAATTGCTACAACATACGCATTAGTTTCCTCAGACCCATCTTACTTCGACATTGCATGCTCATTTCTTCACAAATTAGCAACAAGGCTGAATATTCTCCCCTACACTGATATGATAAAGTGGGTAATTGACCACCTTAACATAGTTGATAGGACATTTAAGATTAAAATTTGGAGAATATTGTCTCATTCACTCTAGAAGATTTGAGGACAATGTACCACTTACCCATGACATAGTAGAATTATGACAAAGATTTTGTCCAAAGCTGTACAAAGAAACATATAGACATGATGAAAGTTATAAAGGGATGGAAGGATGACCAAGAAAAACTGAAAAAGGACAAACTCGGTATGTACCTGATAGCACAATTACCCTCCCCTTATTGCTATACTGCTGTAATGTTATGTAGATTGTTTACAAAGCCATATACTACTAGGTTTTCCATAGATTAGGTCTCATTAATTGACGCAATCGTCAATTCTTCAATTCTGAATTGGGAAATATCTTGTCTGGTAATATGGCCAAAAATATCAAGGATTATAGAAGTAAAAGAAGTGTTTCCTCTAGGGAAATACCCCCATTTTACATGAGTTCTTATGTTATGGATGCAATTTTCTTTTGTTCAAGCTATCCTATCATGGGAAGGAAATGGACAACCCAAGACCCCACTCCAATCGATGTTTACCATAGAGCCCTTTGAGAGTCCGATTTTCATTTATACTTTTATAAAATTTGCAAGGAGTCATGTTACCTATGCATCAGATTATATTTAATGAGAAAGCCCCTAGGATTTATAAAGAGGCTATCACAAACACTTTTCCCGTTATAATATGGTTTTCCAAAGATAATTTGACCTATGTTAGAGTTTTCGGGAGTTATTCTTCTCCCCACATCTTTCCCTATTATATTCCTAATAATTTAATTGCTAGGGAAATAGTTTACCAACTTTTATTAAGTGGTATTTCTAAGCTCAAATATTCCAAGAAGGCCATTTGGCCTAATTTCCCTTTGCAGTGCGGTACTTTTTCACTTTTTGATATTGTTCATACATTCAAGGAATTTTCAAACATTACTTTATTAAATTTGGATGTAACACCAAAGAGGCCATACGACCCTAATGATGTGATTAAGAATTTCAACACTGAGCTAAAATAGAAACCTTTCTTGAAAGAGATAGATATGTTTGATGATTTCTTTCAAGGCATGGAAAATTTCACAGATGTACTGAAAAATGCATCCAGTCAGCTTAGTCAAAATGACTTTGAAGCTTTCCAAACATATAGAAATAAGAGATTGGAAAGAATTCCTTTGGATTTATTGCTTATTGAAGATGCCAATAGACTGACTCGAAGCATTACCTTGGATAATGAAGCCAAAGACATGTTTGAAGATGAATCCAAAGAAAAATCTAATCATGGGTCAGGGCAATCAGAACATAAGTCTCAGAATTCAGATCACTTTGATAATGAATATGAAAACAAGAATGAAAACCTAGATAAAATAATTGATAAAGTAATCAAAGGGATTGAAATGAAAGAAGAATGAGGAATTACTCAAGCTCTATCATCTTCTCAAGAAATTCATCATATCCAAAATACACCCGATCAGGTAGAAAAATCTTAGCCAAAAGATTTGAAAAATGAATGGGAAATTTTTTCCAAGGCACTACAAACTCCACAACCAAATCCTAATACTGATCAATCTACCAGTTTCCAAACTCCAGAGGTATCCCATAAATTAATGGAAACTGTAATTCCACTATAGCAGATACCTGAAGTTCATGATCAAGAGATCATTTCAGCCTACCCTACAGAGCATATTATTTTACAGATTGAAGAAATACCCTCACCGGATGTCTTCTATAGTCCTAATAATAAGGTTGTAGTTAAAAGAAGAAAGAGGAAAAGAATGGATGATACTGTTTCAAATCTTATGAATGAATCTTTTGATGTTCTATGGGAGGATCCTCTGGCTGATCCTACTAAACATTTAACCAAGCCATCACAGTTTTTAGGGGTATATGTTACTACCACTTTTGACAAGGCTACTAAAGTTCAATTTTTATTGAAGCAAAGAGAAGACAAAGTACAATAGTTAGAGAGACTGTTAGAGCAAGAAAATTTTAACTCCAGCAAGCAGATGGAATTGAAAATGTCTCAATTTCAAAAGGATTTTAAAATATTAACTTTGCAGCATCAGGTACAACTTACAGAAAAGTAAATGCAACTTGAAGCAACAATGAAAAAATTAAAAATCCAACCTCAGGTAGAGAAATTCATAAGGGAAGCACTCGAAATGAATGCCAAGCTAAAGTAGCAACAAGAAATGTTTTGTCAACAAGCTTCAATCACCAGCTCTTACTGTGATACAAGCAAAATTCTGATCCAGCAAGTAGCTAACAAGAGACCTGAATGTGAGAAAATTGAAAAGAAGATTAATGATTTCATTTAGTGGCAAGGATCTAACTCAGGAAAGAAATCTGACCTACCTCAAATAGATAAAATTCACAAGGAGATTTTATTTAAGGATTGGGAAGTGCAACTGAGACAAGCAGAAAAGGCAACGACAAAGGCATCAAGGTTAACAAATGAAATTATTGAAATTGTTAATGAACAACTGTTGAAAGCTGAGCTTATTAAAGAATTCGTAACTAAAGTGCTCTCAGAACTCATGTCTTTAGAAGCATAGTGGAAACAAGGACATGTATGCACAAATAAATGATTAAAAAAGTAAATAATTTTGATCAAGAAAATTACTGGAAATTTCTGATCAAATGTTATCATTAGTGCATCACTCTTTAGTCATTAACTGATTCAACAAAGAAGACGTAGCCAACACTTTCGAATGCAATATTCAAAGGCCATATTAGATCAGGAATTTTGCATCCAGCTCATCTTAAACCTATGGTGGATATCTTTCAGCTTCAAGATCAAATGCACAAAAATGATAAGCGCTTATAATTATGGTGTTACTTTATTTTCCTATATTGTATTTTAATTTTTCTCCTTATGAGGAAGGTTGTTTGAAACCTCCTCTATTTTTCTGTAATATTATATTTGAAACAAATTTCAGCTTAGTATTTAAACCCTTCTGTTGTATAGGTAAATCCCCTATGTGGATAGAGGTGATCCCTCTAGCCCTAGGGTGGGTCTAGTAGTAAGAGGACATGCTAATGTGTCAGTTCCTAGTTAACGAATGAAACGAGTTGGGATAGATTGTCCTACTTGTGATCCAACGCGATTTTTGTAGCTACATCAGAGGTCTCCTGATCCTTGTCTCGACACGTCGCGATCCTTTAGCAATGGTACTCGGGTGCCTGCACAAATATCAAAGGACAAAAGAAACATACATGACAATAATTTCATTCATAACTAGCTAATCAGTCAAGGAAGATCAAATGTATTTTGTAAGATAAATCACACCAACAGAAGACGAGAACCAAAACATCAGTCATGCATATATTAAGATAAAGAAAGAGATTACAACCGGAGCCTTGATGTTGTAGCCTCCTTCAGCGGGTCCAGTGGAAGTGTGTCTTGAGCATTCGTCAGGGAATTTGGATGTGGTGAGGAAAACGATTAAGCTCTCTCTTGACAAGGGTATCTCTCTCTGCTCTATCTCATCAGCTATGAGACTACTTCAGCAAAATGTTTAGAAATTCCTCTTTAGCTAGCTACATCTATGTGAGATAGGTATATTTATAGAAGGAGAGGAGGAGGTTGGGATCCCTCCAATGGTGGAAGGGAGGCCTTATCCTTTGGGAGGCTCCCATAGAAGGTGGAAACAAGAGACCAAAGGAAGGTGTTCATGGTTATCCAATCGAACAACCCAAGCTGATTCACTCACAAAGTAGTTAGCTTAGAAAATTTTCTTCCATATTTAAAAAACTTTCCAAAAATAGCTCGGCACGAGCAGCTCACTAGGACAGAGTGCCAATGGGCACAGGGCCCAATGTTAATTTCCTTCATCGGTGCAAGGGCATAACAGTCTGACAACACCAACCCAAAAGCAGGTGTTTTTTATGGTCTATTAAGGGAAAATTCAACAGAGGAAATGTTATCCTCATGGCAAGAGATGCAATGATACTCTTTGCAAGGCATGACACTTCATATAAGTCACATAAATGGTCCTCCAATGTGTGGGATGGGGATTTCAGGGATGGTGAAAATATGTTATGTAACAGATGCCCCCTAAAGCATGAGGTCCGAGAGAGAAGGAGGGGTGAAATGATTTACGAGAACATGTTCGAACCAAACACCACTATCGGAAGACCTTCAAGTACAAATACAACTGATATCTCTGATACATGAAAATGTGGCATGGGCGCAACCATCCAGAATAGAGTACATATAAACTGAGATCCGAGGTATGGACACAGCCATATAGAAATAAGGTTCAAAAAATAGACTCAGGTATGGTTGCATCCATCCATTTAAAAGAGTCATGCATACAGTCATGATAAACCAAAATATCCCGCAGCCTGGGTCTTATCAGAAAAAACCCAAGGTCTTGCGCTCCATCTCGAACCGAACAAGTACAAATTCAAGCATGCGAATATGTGATCTGGAGTCGAACATGCAAGAAAGTCACCTAATTACCAACCAATGATGAAAGTTGTTAATAGGCACGAGAGAAACCACCATTAATGACAATGGCTCTTAAGGTACAACAGGTACAATCCACAGAATGTGAATAGTGATCTGACGTCGAACAGCCGCAGAATCACTCGATCGAAGGCCAATGATGTGGACCTATCGCCGAATGCGAAGAACTATCCATTGAGGCATGCAAGCTCCAAGGTACTGGAAGGGAGTCTCTAGATCAACATCCTAGATAATGAGCTAAAGTAGACAGGAAGTGAACCGGTCGAAGGAGGGACATAATTTTTCCCACATCATTGACATGAGATAGAGGAACATGATGATAGTGAATCAAGACTAAACAGAGGATCAAAGGGAGGTTGAAAACTACAATAAGAAACTTCTCTTAAACATATCAGCGACACGACTCAAGATTTGGCAGTATTTGACATCAAGGGAACTGAGGTCATGATGACATGGAAAAGAGTATATGGGAGGTCAAAACAGATTACCCAAACCCATGGAGGAAAAAATGACGAAATGAGATGTCCCCAACCTGACACAAATGTAGATGAGTGTCATGTTCAAGAGTGACATACTGCCGACACGACTGAGAAATGGTTCCATTTTTCCCCACCATTGCTGGCGAGTACCCCAATTATTTTTTGAAAACAAGCTTGAAGGGGATAGCATATTCTTGTCATGTAAGTTTTTCCTTCAGATAAATCCATCCTAGTACATTTTACGAGCCCTAGAAAGGAGGAACTCGATTACGTCATGGTGACGATTTCCAATGTCATTTAGGGTTTAACCAGTCTGAAAAAGGAGAACTTGGCATCTTTTCATGTTTAGAGATTTTGAAAGAAGCAGAGAAGAAAACTCCAGCAATCCCTTTTTGTAGATATTCTCACAGATCCGAAAAGGCAGAAAACTATGTCTGAGAGAACCTCTTAGTCGCTAAGGTATTCCTTTTTTGTAAATAATATATCCTAGCCTGAAAAAGGGGTAAACATATACTAGGTAGATATCGTTTCGCAGCCATTTAACGAGTTCAAAACAATAAGAGTCTTGGAAATATCTTCATGTTCATAGAGTCAGAAAAGAGCTGAAATATGACTCCAAAGATGACTTTTTCATGTTTTTACCGAGTCCAAAAAAGCGTAAAATACAACTCGTTACTTCATCGTCGTTACGTTGAAAACTTGTCATTTCACAAGAGATGCACGTAAAACACATTTCTCGAAATAACATGGAAAAATAACAAAAAAATATGTTTTAAAACCTAATTAGGGTTCTGAAAAGTATTAATATGCCAAAAATGGTAAAAAATAAATTACTTTTCACTTTTACCTCTTTTGAGCAATTTTTTACCCTTTTTCACTACAATTTTGTGGCGGCGACAGTGGGCAATCGTGAAGACCAATCTCGAAACCGTCAGTTCCAAGTAAGAACTAACATCTTTCCCTAAATTTTGATTATAGTTTCATTACCTGCAACCCCACATTTTTAAATCTATGGGGGAAATTGCAAAAACTAGGGTGCGGCGGTTGGCGCGGGTATCAGGCATGGACCCTTGCCAATCGTCCTAAAATTTAAACTAGGGCGCGCCAATTGGCGTGACTGTTTCTAAAACAGCCACGCCAACTATGACAGTAAATTTTAGCATGTTACTGTAGATGAGGAGGCACATATTAATGTTTCAAAATCTTATAATTTGGAAAATGACAGTCATATGAATGTTTTTGCAAGTGTGAAGCGGAAAAATGGTGATTGAAGGGAAAGAACGAGAACACAGTGAAGAAGATGAACTTGCCATAGAAAATGAAAGATACATGGAAGCTCTCAGAGATTGCAGGCTCAAGAAATTATTCATGACACCATGCCTCAGAGCTCAACTGGAGCTGTTGCAATACTTGATCAGTGTCTGGGACGTTGATCAGGAAAAATTCATTATTCGTGACCAAGAACTCAATATTGAAGTTTCAGATGTTTATTTCATAACCGAACTGTCATGGAGGGGGGAAATACCAATCTTGACTAACACCCAGCCCTCAATGGAGAACACAAGTATGGTTATCATCAGGGTGTGCCCAAGGGCAAGGAAAGGACCAAGAAGCAAAAAAGTGGACATCCAAACTATTCCAGATTTGGCACTAAAGGTAGTGTTGCACACCATCACATGAGCTGCAGGATTGCAGGCACCACATGATGCCACAAAGGCATAGCTACTTCTTGCTATAGATTGCATGGCACCGACCCTCTATAGCTGGGTAGAGGCAGTGACCATCAACATGAAGCGTCAATTGACAAAGTGCAAGAAAACCAAGCTGAAGTAGTTCAATTACAGGTCCATTCTAGTATCGTTCATCTTGGAATGACTACCAATATTTCAACGTCAGGAGGTGATAGTTCTGACACCACCAGCACAGGAGCCACGGATGGCCCGTTGGGTAGCTCTGATGCCAAGGTCAGGGGGCGATCAATAGATGTCCTAGAGACTGGAGTTCTTTGAGTGGATCTGCCGTCAACTGATTGTTGTGGAGGATTGGCCCTAATCTGGCACAGATTTCACTGGTGATGCAGATCTCCCGCTCCTAGAAGGAGAGGATTGGGATGAAGTACTTGGTAAGACTCATTTTTTGTTTTGAGTATTATGATTTTTTTGTTATGCATGTTCTGACATTAATCCATGTAATTACAGAAGTTGGCCCAAAGAGACCTGCAGGTATGTCCCCTATAGCGAGGCGGATTCCTCGTGAGTTTGAGGTAGCTCCTCATGGTGAGGGAGGTGAAGAGGAGGAAATCATACGCAACTTAGAGGGAATCTCCTATGGAATCCCGAACTATGTGCGATTCGATGATGTTCCTCATGCATACCAGAGACACACTACAAGGGTGTCAAACCGTGTCCACCACTTGCTGAGCCGGCTTGTATGGGCCTTGACGTGTTATCATGAGCGTCACGCTGAGTAGACACCTAGGTTTTATTTCTGCATATTTTTTAGAGACATGATGTCTCAGGATGTAACCAGAACATACATATTTTTTGAACTTATGATGCACACTGATACAAACTTTCGATATATATATATATATATATATATTCCTGTACAGATCTTGTCATGTGATGATGTTTTTTTTTCAAATTACGCAAATGTCTATCTAATACAATGTTAGCTACTGTATCATTTAATGCATTCATTCATCTAGGAATATGTTGATATGTAATGTAATTAAAATTTCCTTCCAGTAAAAGAACACACAAATATAACCTTAAGATGTGAGGGTTTCTAATAGAATAATGTCTGTTAAGTTGAAGAACAACAAGTTGTGAGTCTAGGTTAACAATCAATGCACGAATATCGAGGTTAATCACCTCGGTTAATAGTTCAATAATATCACTATATTCAATGACATTGTTTGTAGTTCATCCTAGACAAATACCTTGGAGGTATATCAACTCACTAGCAGGATCATAAATCACCTAGGCTGCTAAAGACAGGTTCCGAGTACTGCGAGAAGCACCATCCGTGAAACCGACATAAGGGGTAATAGACATCTGCATAATATGCAACGATCCAATAAGCGGGAAACCTCTCGCAAAGCATACCAAGCCAAAAATGTACAAAAATGAAAAGAACAACTATGTACACAAAACATGCACGAATGACTCATGCATAGTATTTTTTAAAATACAACCCATTTCTAGGCTAATCCAGAGGATGACCCTCATAATCAATAAGATCATAAGCCCCATCCCGCAAAACAAATTTAACAATGTAGGGCCCATGCCACATGGGTTGAAATTTTCCTGCCCCCAGCTTATCATGAGCTTGGTCGTACAGGAGGACGAGGTCTCCTTCTATGAAGGAACGAGGGGAAACCGGCTAGTCAAAATGAGCTTTGACCCACTTTTTTTGTGCTTCAATAACAAGTGTGACAAGGGTTTGCCAGTCTAAGTGCACCCTAATAAAGAAGAAAAAATGGTAGGTTAAAGTAGGTAGGGTAGGTAGATGTTGTTGTAGAATTACATGTGATGGATAATGACTCTAAATGTGTTAATATTTACTTTCAGCACAAGTGCAAGGAAGACATTACACTGGAAGAAATTCAAGCAAAACAAAGTCAAATTATTAACTTCCCTTTTCATTTTTCCCTAAAAATTTCACTAATTTCCCCCAAGTACTAAGGCATTTGAAAATTAGAGGGGCTCAAGGCATTTCCTTGACTTTTGGAGGGACCAGACCCTCGGCCCAATAATTGAAAAATCCTAAGTACTTAAAACCATTCATAATGTCATTCATTCACTTCCAAAAAATATTTTCCTAAGTAAAATCCCATTTTACTTAGGGAAATTGCACAATATTTTATAAAAACCCTTTTCATTTAAGCATAAGTTAAATCCATACTTCTAATTTTTTTACACTTAGCGCTTCCATTCATTTTTCATATTAACTTTAGCTTATTTTCTAAATCCCTATATAAATCCACCCATTCCCATATTATTTTTATAAAATTCCAAAATTATTATCCCACCCCTTTGGTTGAAAAATAACCATATAAATATGTTAATTATGATTAATTAATTAAATCTCCAAAGCCTGCTTCCCCACTACTTTCAAAAAAGATTAATTAACCCTCTTGGTTAATTAATAGCTTACCCCACCAATCAAATCGCCCCTGATGTGATTAAATTAAACTTATTTATATTGGGCCCGCTCCTTTATTTCCCCGTTATCTCACTTCTCTGATCGTCGTCTGATCAACCAATCCACGATCAATGACTGTTATCCATATCGTTGCACCCCCACGTCCGAACGATAACGCGCGATGGCCAAGCGATTTTCCAAACAATGCCTTGCCACGTGTCGTGAGTTCTATGGAATCACTCGCCCTCCGCTGAAAACCGCCCGTCCCCAAAAGCGGTGCGATGTATACAGCTTACCGCTTACCTCCTATGACAAAACAATCATACCTACTTGCGTCATCCGCTTAAAAAAAATAAAATCCCGCCAACCTTTGACTTTGCGATTAAAACACAACAACGCACGTCATTTTCATTATTTTGTACAGCAACCAGTGTCGCATGCAAAAAACTTCAAAACCAACTGTCGAAGACTGTCAACCACCACCTTGCTAAGAAATTTGCAGAAGAACAATCCAGAACCCATCCATCGTTGCTTACACCTGTTTTTGTCACTTTCTACTTCCCGAAAAACATTTATTTATCCAAATTCCATTCAAACACTACAAATCTTGGTTTTTGATTTAATTCCACAGAAAAATACTAAAACAAAGAACAATTTGGTCTTTATTCCACTCCTAAATTCCCAGACCTGTAATCTTATCTATTCTTCCATCAAAATCTGAATTCCTTTCTAAATCCACAAGAACCAGAAATGGAAATTCCTGTGGCTTTGAATGTTTCACCTCTGAATGCCCTTCATAAAGATTTAGACTATCTGCCTCTAGCAGATAGAGATTTCCAGATTAAAGACCTCATCCTTAGTGAAAATCCTCTCAGAATTTTTTTCCAATGCCGAGATAGTTACCTAAACAGCTCTAACATTTTGAGACTGTGGGAATCCAATATTCTGATATATCTTTTACCCTCAGTTCATATTTTTCCCAAAATAATTCATTGCTGCCATGCCAATTATGATCCCAATCAACAAGCAGTCATGTCCCTGAGTCAAACTATCATTTTCCCAATAAATGCTCAATCTATCAACGAAATGTTACAGTTTCATCCTGGTCAAGCCCTGACTCCCCTTTCCATGGGTGATTTACTTGAAAAATTGACAAATTTATCCCAAGAAGAGTTGAATCGGCTCTGTCAGACTTTTATGCTTCAAGAACATCAACCCAAAGGCCCTCCTCCTTATGGATATACTTTTTTCATAGATATGGGCAGACTCATTTTGAATATGATATCTTTTATAATGGGTTTCAACACTAGTGAATACGTTGATAAGTTAACCCTAGTGTTGTTGTCAATTTTTACCCCTGGATAGCCCCCTGATGTCAAATATGATTTTTCTTCCTACATTGCTGATAAAATTCATGACCAGTTCATGAGATTGGAAGATGAAAGAGTGTTCAAGTATTCCACTATTATATACCATCTCATGCTCTATTATCAATCAGAGAGTTTCCCCTTCCATGTCATGAAACCTGATACCAAAGGAAATCCAAGGTCTGTAATTTTTTGGTCTGCAATATTCCATAATTCCTTTGAGTCTCCTTATTCTTACAATGAGTTTATTGACCTATTTGTGCGCCCTACAACTACCTTATTAACATATGTTTACCCTCCTAGGGTCAACAATGATATGAAGAAAATTCTCCAACTTTCCAAGCAATACAGGATAGGTGATTGGTACCTATACCGAAATCATACAAAAATTAGAATATATGGGTGTGTGCTATGTCCTTTCAAGTTACCAAAGTATGTCCCAATGAGGATTTTTGCCTTGGATTATTTCAGACAAATGATAAATTCAGACATAGTCCATTTTTGAAATGCAAAGAAAAAATCTCAACTCAGAATTAAGAGTCAATTAGGTCCTTTTGTCTGTAATTCTAGAGATGCAGGAAAAGAAGCTGAAAGAATCCTAGAAGATTATCTCAAATTGAAAAAACGTTTCCACTGGGTACCTTATGACCCAATAGGAGGATGAAAAACAAATTGTCGCCATACCTTCACCATAGAATTCCAGAAATTGAACAATTTTCAAATATGGATGAATGGATGGAAAGGACCTTAGTATAAAAAGATAGTGAACAAGTCAGCGTTGAAAATGTTATGAAATAACTTGAGAAAATACTTGACCTGAACTCTTTTGGGCAGGTGCAAAGACCAGGAATTGTTCCTTCTTCTGCTGGAACCTCTCAGCAAAATTTGAAAGAAATCAGTGCATTGGCCACAGTAGAATCCAAAGGGAAGGAAAAGGAGGTTGATACACAAGTCACAGAGAAATTCACAATGACAGAGCAACCTGAAACTTCTAAGGAATAGGCCCAAATACAGACTTCCCCCACTCATATTAATGTGGCAGAAATTTCGATTTTACAAACTCCTCTCAATGAAGAAAAAGGTAAGAAGAGAGATGCAGAAACAGCTACCCCTATCAGTGGATCTTCAAAACAACCTGATCTCAAAAGAAAAAGATTAAATCCTCTTTCAGAAGTAGAATTTGTTCAAGAAACCCCTGATAGTTAGAGGAGAGAAGAGTTAGATAGTCAGCAAACATTCACAATCAGTGGGACATCCACTAACTCACAAATAAAAGAACTACAAAGACAACAAAGTGCAGAAGTATCTTCCTTCAAACCACTAGTGAAGGATGCCTGGGATATTAAAAAGACATTTATAAATATAAAGGCCATAAATTATCCATTAGGACTTCAATTCTATAATCAATATTTGAAGATGGCTCCCAAAAATAAACAAATATTGATGTCAGCCTATGACATCCAGTAAGGAAAAATGGTGATGAGTCATTTCAAACCCAAAGTGCAGCAGCCTCAAACAACTGCAGATTATGTCAGAACCAATTTTGAAGTCATGGAAAAGGATATCCATCATTTGGATTAGATTGAGCTTCTCAAACAAACTGGAGAGATGATTTACTCAACTTTGACTGATAAATCAATGACTGCCCAAAGATTGCAGAATTCCTTGGATAACACTACTACTCAAGTGCATCTTGAAAAAACCTCTTCCCAGGCTAAGGACAACATAATAAAAACTTTGGAAGAAATAATTATTGGATTGGGTCATAATCCCAAAGATGTTAAGGGTATAAAAGCCTTGATTAAGAATAAAGATGATGATATTGCATCCTTAAGGAAACAGGTAAAGCTACCATCTTCAAGGCATCCACAAATTGCGGAAATCAAAAAGAAAAACTCTGAAGAAGAATTGATGGATTTGCTCTTGAAACTGAATGATAAACTGAATGAGACTAAAAAAGAACTTGAAAAGGTATTAAAAGACAAGGAGTCAAACATTCCAACATCTACAATGACAGAAGTGATTACAGGTACAACAACAACAGATCATTCAACAGGACTATCACAGGGAAACACTTCTAATTTAAGCATTGAAGAATTAATAAAATCAATTGAAGAATTGAAACTCCATGTGACAGAGCTCCAAAAAACAAAGGTACAATTTACCACCTTAGAACAAAAATATTATCTCTCAAAGATGAGTGTTGCAGAGAAAACAATATAGATCAACAGATTAGAAAAATTGGTTAAAGCATTGGAGAAGGATCTCACATTGGAGAAGCCTTTGAAGGAAATCAAAGAAATTCTTTGGACCAACATCACTCAGTCAATAAAAAATGGTTGGCCATCAATTCAAATAATGTATGAGCAGAACGATTTAGTTAAATTGGCTATGGAAGAAGTTCAAAAGGCAAGAGAAGAATTAGGAAATATGCCTGAAGAAGCCAATGAGCTTATACAATTTTTAAATACCAAGAACAGAGATCAACTTGAAGAGCTAGGCATCCAAGACAGAACAGGAACAATTTTGGAGACAAAAATAGTTTTTACTAAAAGAACTCTGATGTAGAACCTATAAAGAATATGCTATGATATGTAGGAAGAGATCAATGCCTTTACAAAGAAATTGGATATTTTGTAGAATAAATGATTACCAAGTCCTTTAGTTTTAGAGGATAAACTAATGAGCCTTGAAAGCTATGTTGAGAAATTGAATAAGTTTGCTGACAACCCGTCCAATTCATCAATAGCAAAAGAATTGCCTACAAAAAAATTTCTTCATGACAGTCTGGAAAATTTGTTTTATCTCGAACATGAGGTAAAACACTTATTCCCAATTCGGCCTACTTTCTTCAGATATGCAGAGACTGATGAGAGTCCGAGGAAGCTTCAAAGAACCAGAATACCAGAAGCACAATGGTGGGAAGAGATGTTAGACATTTTGTAAAAATTATCCTTGCATGAATTTTGATTATTTACTACAGTAAGTCATGATAAAAAGGATAAATAGAGATCAAACAGAGGTCAAAGTGTATCAGTACAGGAAAAGAGTATGAGTAAAACAGAGCAGCCAGCACAGAGTTACTAAAGAGGATAGCAGCAAGCCAAATCCTAAGACTTGCCTCTAGCACATTCATAAAAAATGGGAACAACACAACATCGGTTATCTTTTCTCTTATCTACGAGACCATTTGTCTCTATTTTCTTGTAACATATTCATGAGTCATCCTAGATTATATCTCATTTTGTTAGGAGATATTTTTTATAATTATTTGTATAAATACTCCCTCAATTGGAGTATTGGGGGGGTGGAATTCATGGATTTTGCTGTAATATTGATTACTTTGGAATAAAGTGCTGTTGGAAAATTTTTGCATGGCTCGCTGGATAAGGAATTGATGCAAAGGACTTTTCATAGGATTCTTGAATCAAACAATGGATCAATAAGTCATCTATCTCTTATGTTTTAAAGTTTTATACTTGTTTATTATACCATCTATGTTTCATATATGAATGATAAACGAAAATGAATAATTCAGAAAGTGCTTAAGTGTAATCTATTTTCAATCGTTATTATTCTTAATGTTTTCTTCTAAACTAGTTTAAACAGTGAATTCTTGATTGCCCCTGTTTTCTAGTTTAATCATTTTGATTATTTGGTAAAGAATACTTAATTTCTCTTTATTAATAATCATTCAAGTTCCCTCTTTCAAATATGTTGAAGGATTCTTAATTTCCCTTCATCCATTTTGAGTCCATTTCATTCATTTTATATATTAAATTGTTCCCTATTTGATTACCTTGCCCTGTGAAACCATCTCTTGTTAAGAAACTTAATCCAGTTAAGCCATCTTTCTTTGAATCCATTAGCCCAATGGCCTAAACTATTTAGTCTTACCCTTCTGCTATAGAATTTCATCACCCAACACAATCAAAATCCTTCTACTTTCATAACTAGCCTAATATCTTTCAAAACAAAGCTAAAACTTAAAGAGAGAGCCCTCTCTGGGTACAGATTGGCTAGATTCTGTACTTAAAAGTTGGTTTGTGGTTACCTCGGACCCCTTTCCTCTTCCCTACAAATTCAAGGAAAATATGAGTGATAACATAGTGGTGACTCCACTGGGGACCTGAATAATTCATTTGTTATTGTTGTTTATTTTATAAACTACAGACGGAGCCTAAATTTAGCCAGGTAGCCTTTGAAATTGCTCTTGCTTTGCAATTGCATAAGTAAATAAATGTTGCTTCAGTCTATCTCTGGTCTAATTTATGAACTGAACATTCAGTTTCAGATACTTGATCAATTCCTCTAGTCAAATAAATCTTCAAGAAAATCTAAATCCAATATCTAAAACTTCTTAAAGAAATTGTTGAAGTTTTATTGTTGATTCCATTTAAACAAAAAAAAAAAAAAAATCACCTAGAAATCTGGCTTCAGAAAGGACTCGTTACACCAGGGCTAATCCTGATCCAAATCCACCGCCTGTGTTTGAAAATCTGAATCTGATCCCCAGAATTCTTAGAAGACAAGAGAGCCAAGAAAGTTTTGCTAGTTCTCGGCCTCTCTATAGATCAATATCCTGTCCTGTGAAGTGGATTTACCTTGAGGATGAACCTTTTGACGAGCAATTTGAAACATCTTTATTTGTAAATTTTTCTGAATCTGAGTTGTCCCATTTGGTTCAAGACCCAATATTTATTGAAGATTTACAATTTGAATTTGTTACTTCACATCTTGATAAACATTTGCGAGATTCCATACAATCTAAGCTTACCTCTGAAGGAACATCAAATCTTTCTGTGATCACTTCAGCCTCTCTAATTTCATCAACATTTCCTCAAACATCTCAACCTCAAACTACTCCTTCTACTCCTCCATCCACCACTCCCAAACCAACCTCAATTGTTATTTCATCTCTACCTCCTGCAATAGCAAACAAATATGATCCCTTAGTGTTACCAGCCAATCCATCGGCTATGCCCCAAGACTATCAAATTAAAATCACTCCTTTTGATGGTTCTGGAACCTACACTACAAAACAACATACTAAAAAGATAACTGATTATTTTGAAATTTATGGAATAGAAGTTGATGATGTAAGAATGAGAATATTTTTTCAAAGTCTTACTGGAGAAGTTAGAACCTGGTTTAGAGCCCTTCCTGCAAACAGTGTCACTGACCTACAAGCTCTTTATAGAACATTTTTAAACATATGGGAAAAGAAGAAAGATCCTCTTCAAATATTATTAGACTATGGAAATCTAAAGAGAGGAACACAAGAGACTATGCAAGATTATTGCACCAGGTTCAATGATGTTTACAATGCTATTCCCTAAAACCTTAGACCTCCTCCAGATTCAGCATTAATCAAATTCCTTGATGGATTTGATTCTGAGATGGCGTATCAGCTTAGGGAAATATCTCCTCAAACTTTAGAATATATGCAAAGTATAACTGTTAGTGTTGAAGCCAACCTGATAGCTAGACGAGCTAAAGCCAGAACTAAAAGGAGAATACCTTTAAACGAAGAACCCTCAGCTTTTGAAAAGAAAATAGATGCTATTATTAAAGGGATGGAAAGGCTAGGAGATAGAGTAGAAACAATTGAAAGGAAATCTCCTTGGGATGGTCAACCGAGCAATACTGGGAGAAATCCAAATTTCAGAAAGAAACAAAACCAAAATATTATAAAAACTGGTCCCGACCAAAACATTAGGCCCCCATTCCAAGAAAATTATGTTGAAGCCTCAACTTCTGATGAACCAATAGAATATGCTAAAATAAACACCTTGACCAGACGCAAGAACGAACCGGAAATTTTCTTGACCCAAGATGATCAAGAAGCTCACATTCTTAAACAATTCCAAACTCATTCAAGAGAATCGTTTGACTTCAAGGAGGGATATGATACAACCATTTATGAAGTCCATAAGCAATATAATCTGAGGAGCAGAAGAATTGATGTCCCGGAAACAAGTAAGCAGAAAGCTACAAAACAGCACCTCAAAGGTAAAACCAATACTTCCCCTGTACATATTCTCTCTAGATCAGATCCTAATCCCGCTAACCTAATAATTGAAGATGTATCTGATAGTCAACTGAATAACAAACAACTTTCCAATAGTCTTCCTTCTAAAGGAAATGTAGAGGAACCTCCAGAAGTTGATTCGGAAACAATTTCAACCCACAACCCCACTCTTGAGAGGGAGAAAAATACTGAAAACAAAGAAGATGAGGAGAATCCAACTTTTAAAAATACAAGAACTCAGACTGAAAAACCTTTTAATCTGGAGGCTGAAGTAGGAAAATTAAAAATAGTTGTTCCATTGTCTGAATTAGCTAAACATGATGTCTACCGAAGTCAAATCAATAGATCACTCAAAATCACTGGAAGTGATGATTCATTAAATGTTTTTGATGACCAACCTAGATTACTCTTTAGCCCTGAAGTAAATGGAAAACCAGGTAATGGAGGAACTCCTCCATTATATATAAGTTTGAACATACATGATAAAATAATTCATAATTCCATGCTTGATTCTGGGGCATCTGAGAATCTAATGCCCAAATCTGTAATGGAGAAATTAAACCTAGATTTCACCAGACCATACAAAGATCTATTTTCTTTTGATTCAAATCAGGTGAGATGTTTAGGATTAATCAAATATTTGTGTATTTCATTGGTTCAATACCCTGCAAAAACAATTTTGATGGATATAGTAGTAGCAGATATTCCTCCAAAATATGGTATGCTATTGTCCAGATCTTGGGGTGCAAAGCTTGGAGGATCTCTTCAATTGGACATGTCATCTGCTACTATTTCAGTGTTTGGTAACCCAAAGAAGCTATATAGAGAAACTTTAATGAAATATGTAGTCAGTAGTCAGGAGAAACCTGAAAATTTCCCCATCTACTCAGTACACTCTGATATGGATTCATTTATTCTTTATAATGATGAAATTGATCATCCCACTTAATTAGAAGTTCCAGCAGCTGAACCAAAAGGAATTACAAATGAAAAATCTAGTTTTAAAATCCAAGAAATCTCCGAGAACAATGAAACATCAGATACCCAAGAGAAACTAGAAGAAAGTAAAAAACCAAATCTCACTGTTAAAAAAATTCCTGAAACTCCCGACACCAACTATGAACATGAAATTATTTGGAATTTAGAATTTGATGGTTCAGTTAACAAGTTAGGAGCAGGAGCTGGAATTTGGATACACAACCTTGAAAATGATCATGCTGAAGGCCATGCTTACAGATTAAACTTTAAGTGCACCAATAATATAGTAGAATATGACGCTCTTTTGCTAGGTCTTAAACTTGTTAAAAGATTAGGGGAAATTAGAGTATCTGTCATAGGAGATTCTGATTTAATCATTCAACAGATTAAAAGACACTTTCTAAAAAATGATCCCAGACTGAGAGAATATAGAGGAACAGTTGTATAGATTCTCAATACTTTTCTACAGACTCAGCTTGCTAAAATCCCAAGAAAACAAAAATTGCACGCTTATAGTCTTGCAATGTTTACTAGCACTTGTAAATTACCATTCGAACCTAATCATCAGTTCACAACTGAGATTAGACACAGACCAGCCATACCTGACAATTTTAAGAACTGGCAAGTGTTTGCAAGTGATGATCAGATTAACAATTTCTTGACTCTAGAAAATGAATTTTCTAACAGTAACATAGATGAAGATACGGTCATTGAATCTGATCAAATAAATGAACAAGAAACAGACATTTCAAAAGAAAGTGCAATTCAAATGATTCATCCAAAAAATTTCACCAAAAAAGAAATGCAGGACCTTAAACAAATGGAGGTTGATGAGATTATAGAAGGAGAATCTGAGATCATTAATTTAAAAGACAATCATTTGCCTAAAGTATTAACTCCTCTGGAAGATCTTTTCGATTCTAATGATATTCCAAAGAAACCCAAAATGGAACCATTGAAAGTAGATATTGAGGAATATAATTTGGGAACTGAAGAAAATCCTAAAATGATAAAGTTATCTAAATCTTTGTCTCCTGATCAAAAACTAAAATATGTTGAACTAGTGAGAGAATTCCAGGATGTCTTTGCCTGGAGTTATGAAGACTTGAAATCATATGATACCTCTATAATTCAGCATACAATACCTCTGAAAGAAAATTGAAAACCATTTAAACAGAAACTCAGAAGAATCAACCCTGTACTGCTGCCTTCAATTGAAAAATAAATCAAACGAATGTATGAAGCAGGGATAATTGCTCCTATTATTTTTTCAGAGTGGGTGTCTAATTTAGTACCTACTAAGAATAAAAATGGAGAGATCAGATTATGTTTTGATTTAAGAAATGTAAATAAGGTTTCTTTGAAGGATAATTACCCTTTACCTAAAATGGATCACATTTTACAAAGGGTAGTAGGTGCTTCTAGGATTTCTCTTCTAGATGGGTTCTCAGGATACAACCAGATCTTGGTTCATCCTGATGACCAGGAAAAAACAACTTTTACAACACCATGGGGAAGATTCAAGTACATTAAAATGCCATTTGGACTTAAAAATTCATGAGAAACCTTCCAAAGAGCAATGGACATCGCATTTGCAAAATAAATTCATGACTTTCTTGTTATATATCTGGATGATTTAACTATATTTTCTAAATCAGATCAGTAGCATTTGGACCATCTCAAACAAGTATTCATAAAATGCAGAAAGTACGGTATCTCTTTGAATCCAAAGCAGTCCTCGTTTTGTCTTGAAGAAGGTAAACTCTTGGGCCATATCATCTCCAAAGATGGTATTAGAATTGATCCTGCTAGAATAGAAGCTATATTGCAGATACCTCACCCTAGAAATGTCAAAGAACTTCAAGCTTTCTTAGGAAAAATCAATTTTTTGAGAAGATTCATATCTAGCTTAGCTGAACTAATTAGATTTCTTACAAACATGTTAAGAAAGGATTCAAGTATTAAATGGACAGTAGAAGCCAAACAAGCATTTGAATAAATTAAAATGGCTTTGACTAGAACCCCGATCCTTACAAGTCCACAATTTGATAGAGACTTCATAATATTTTCATTGGCATTAGAACACACTGTAGCAGTTGTTTTATTACAAAAGGATGATCAAGGATGTGAAAAACGTATAGCATTTTTTAGTAAAGCACTAAGGGATGCATCATTAAAATACAACATCATGGAAAAACAAGCTTTTGCACTTGTAAAAGCCATTAAATATTTTAGAATCTATATATTGTATTTCCATGTGATAGCCTATGTACCAAATGTTGTTGTCAAATACGTCTTAACTCAAGATGGAATTGAGGGAAAAATAGGTAAATGGATTGCTACCATATTAGAGTATGATATTGAAATAAAACCTACAAAGCTTATAAAGGGACAGGGATTGGCTCAACTCATGATAGAAACAAATTGTCAAGCCCTGGATATTAATGAACTGGATGACGAACAGTATATGGCGACTCCACAAATCAGCCAGGCCTTCTTAGATTCACCTTGGTATGCTGATATAATTTATGTACTATTAAACCTGCAAGCTCCTCCAGGGTTATCCAGAACAAAGAAAAGGTTTTTAAAGATGACATCTTCAAAGTTTTTTATTTTAGATAATGTTCTTTTTCGGAAAAATCATGAAGGTATTCTATTGAATTGTTTGTTAAAAGATGAAGCTGACAAGGCTCTCCATGAATTTCATGCAGGAGACTGTGGTGGACACCTTTATTTGAAATCAACTACAAACAAGATCCTAAGAGCTGGATTTTATTGGCCAACCTTGTTTTCTGATGTAAAGAAATTTGCCACTGCTTGCCATAAATGTCAAAATTTTGAAGGCAAGAGAAAATTATTACCTTTACCCCTGAAACCAATTTCCACTGAAAAACCTTTCCAACAATGGAGCATGGATTTCATTGGAGAAATCCATCCTCCTTCTTCTGGCCAACACAAAATGGATCCTCACTGCCATGGACTATTTTACCAAATGGATAGAAGCAATTCCATCTAGACAAGCCAATGACACGGTGATCATAGAATTCCTAGAAACTAATATATTATCAAGATTTGGTTGTCCTGATAAAATCATAAATGATAATGTTGCTACCTTCAAATCTAAGAAGATGATAAGTTTCTGTAACAAATATCATATTACCTTAAGCCATTCCACAGCCTATTACCCTCAAGGTAATGGACTAGCTGAATCTTCCAACAAGAGTCTCATCAATATTATTAAGAAATTATTGGAGGAAAAAAAGAAAAATTGGCACAAGAAACTTACAAATGCACTGTGGGAAGATAGAATCACCAAAAAATCTATTGGGACCAGTCCTTATGAGTTATTCTATGGAATTGAGGCTGTATTTCCTTCATCTTTAGGAGTTCCTGTAATGAAATTTATTCAAGAAGCTCAGGTTGAACCTAATGATATTCAAAGGAGAATAAATCAGACTATCAATTTGCAGCAGACCAGAGAATAAGTATATCAGAGATCCCAAGTATTGCAGGAGAAACTAAAGAAGATATTTGATAAAAGGACCAAGGCAGAAGATTTCCAACTTGGAAACAAAGTTTTAAGATGGGATTCTAGAAGAGAGGATAAGGGAAAACATGGGAAGTTTGACTTCCTATGGAAAGGACCTTATATTATTCATGCTTTACAAGGAAACAATACATATTTTTTGAAAAACTTGGATGGTACAGAAACTGAATATGGGCCAGTTAATGGTCGAATGTTGAAACATTACTTTGATCCTATTTATTAGGATATCCTGATTTTTAACATGTACATACTATATCCTTTGTAATGTCACAGCTTTGAGTGGATAGTAACTTGCTGGAGTTGAAGCCTGAAGAGAAGGCCCTAAGCTTTATAAGTATTATTGTCATACATACAATAAAGCAACAAGCAAAAGAAGATTCCATAGTTTAGTCAAAATTATTCTAAGGACAATTGACCTACTGTTCTTGACTTTTCACTAGGAAAAGCCATCCCCAAGTGGAGCCAGTGTTATGCTCCTATACCAATAGGTGTCATATATCATGATTGACTTGATGGGCTATGTAATATGTTCATACCTTTCCTTGTTGCAAAGGTTTTCCATATTGTCAAAAAAATCAAAAAATTTAAAAAATGTAAAGAGGGTATACCCTAAAAGAAAAATCAAAGGGTGAAAAGAATAAAAATGGCCAAAAAAGTAAAAGAAAATGAACCCCGCCAAAAGAAAGGCCAAGGAAAGTGTGCAAGTTTAAATGCCACTACTTTTTGCTCTTATGTAATAAAAAAATTGTGTGCAACTTGTATCTTATGCCACAATTGATGGACAGTCAAACAGCTTAAACTTGGCTTGTTCATGTTTGAATTTTATGTTTTAGAGATAGAGAATAAAATCTGACCAAACTATTTAATCTTGGCAGATAAGTAGATAGATAAAGTAAATAAAAGGAGCTCAACAGTTTAATCTGAGCCCTTTGATGTAATAAGGTTAGATTTAGATAGGTTTCTACATGTAAAAGAAAAAAAAAGTGTGATAAGGGTTTGCCAGTCTAAGTGCACCCTAATAAAGAAGAAAAAATGGTAGGTTAAAGTAAGTAGGGTAGGTAGATGTTGTTGTAGAATTACATGTGATGGATAATGACTCTAAATGTGTTAATATTTACTTTCATCACAAGTGCAAGGCAAACATTACACTGGAAGAAATTCAAGCAAAACAAAGTCAAATTATTAAATTCCCTTTTCATTTTTCCCTAAAAATTTCACTAATTTCCTCTAAGTACTAAGGCATTTGAAAATTAGAGGGGCTTAAGGCATTTCCTTGACTTTTAGAGGGACCGAATCCTCGGCCCAATAATTGAAAAAGTCTAAGTACTTAAAACCATTCATAATGTCATTCATTCACTTCCAAAAAATCTTTTCCTAAGTAAAATCCCATTTTACTTAGGGAAAATGTGCAATATTTTATAAAAACCATTTTCATTCAAGCATAAGTTAAATACATACTTTTAATGCTTTTACACTTAACGCTTCCATTCATTTTTCATATTGACTTTAGCTTATTATCTAAATCCCTATATAAATCCACCCATTCCCGTATTATTTTTGTAAAATTCCCAAATTATTATCCCGCCCCTCTGGTTGAAAAATAACCATACAAATATGTTAATTATGATTAATTAATTAAATCTCCAAAACCCGCTTCCCCGCCGCTTTCAAAAAAGATTAATTAACCCTCTTGGTTAATTAATAGCTTACCCCACCAATCAAATCACCCCCAATGTGATTAAATTAAACTTAGTTCTATTGGGCCCACTCCTTTATTTACCCGTTATCTCACTTCCCTGACTATCGTCCGATCAACCAATCCACGATCAACGGATGTTATCCATATCGCTGCGCCCCCACGTCCGAACGATATCACGTGATGGCCAAGCAGTTTTACAAACAGTGCCTCGCCACGTGTCGTGAGTTCTATGGAATCACTCGCCCTCCATTGAAAACCGCCCATCCCCAAAAGCGGTGCGATGTATACCGCTTACCACTTACCTCCTATGACAAAACAACCGTACCTACTTGCGTCATCCACTTAAAAAAAATAAAATCCTGCCAGCCTTTGACTTTGTGATTAAAACACACCAACGCGCGTCATTTTCATTACTTTGTACAGCGACCAGTGTCCCATGCAAAAAAATTCAAAACCAACTGTCGAAGACTGTCAACCGCCACCTTGCTGAGAAATTTGCAGATGAACAATCCAGAACCCATCCGCCGTTGCTTACACCTGTTTTCGTCACTTTCTACTTCCCGGAAAATAGGTATTTATCCAAATTCCCTTCGAACCCTAAAAATCTTGGTTTTTGGTTTAATTCCACAGAAAAAGACTAAAACAGAGAAAAATTTGGTCTTTATTCCACTCCTAAATTCCCATACCTATAATCTTATCTTTTCTTCCATCAAAATCCAAATTCCTTTCTGAATCCACAAGAACCAGAAATAGAAATTCCTGTGGCTTTGAATGTTGCACCTCTGAATTCCCCTCATAAATATTTAGACTATCTGCCTCTAGCAGATAGAGATTTCCAGATTAAAGACCTCATCCTTAGTGAAAATCCTCTCAGAATTTTTTGCCAATGTCGAGATAGTTACCTGAACGGCTCTGACATTTTGGGACTGTGAGAATCCAATCTTCCAATGTATCTTTTACCCTCAATTCATATTTTTCCCAAAATAATTCATTACTGCCATGCCAATTATGATCCCAATCAACGAGCAGTCATGTCCCCGAGTCAAACTGTCCTTTTCCCAATAACTGCTGCTATAGGGTAAACTGCTTGGGTGGTTGGTTTTCGTATATCCCTCTCAGGGCTTTCCGGTGCCCGAGGCAGACAGTCAGATTAGCTATGCTATTCACAAAGATGGTATGAGCATGTTCATATTAGCTTGAAATAACTTGAAGGAATACAATAGAGAATTACCTCTTTGACAAATTTTAGAATCCTTTGGAGAGCGCTACGCAGCAAAGCAAGAGTCCTTCTTCACCGGCTCCAAATCTGAATCCTGCAATCAGTCAAAGCACCCGCGTAATTTCTGATATAACAAGTATTCTATCAATTAAATCAACAATAAACATCTAGATTATACACATCTGGGCCATTCATATCATACTAAACAAACATTGAAATAACAATATAACATTGAGCATCGAATGGACAAAACGAACATAGTTTTATTGATTTTGAAAGGAGGATTACAACCATCGGTTGTACCAAGCCCTCCTCAATCTCCCAATCTCTCTTCTCTACCAAGTGAAGAAGTCCAAGCCAACAAACTCTCTAGGAGCCTCTTTGACTCTTGGCCTTCACAATGTCACACTATTCTCTATTCCACAAGTATGCAAGAACTTTTGAGCAATCCTTCGACCTTCAATTAAGAGCCTTCAACTCCTTCTTATAGGAGAGGGAGAAAGCCATTGTTGCCCTTCTCTTTCCACTAGTTTGGAATGGAAAAGGCTTAGATGTTTCTTTGATCTCCATGCTTTTTCCTCTCTTGGAGTTCAGTCTTCTATGGCAATGACCAATAATGAACTGGTGCTTCTGCAGTTTCCTTTGTGCACTGACTCCTTCGTGAGGGAAAGTCGGAGATTCAAATCCTTCTCCGTGCTCTTTTCCCAATTCAAACTTAAAACACGGGTAACGCGACCATCAAGTGTAAACAGAGCGTTGCCCTAGCCACTAACGCGGCCAATATATTTCTTGCCTGCGTTATAACACCCATGTTCTGTTCTATATATGCGTTACCCTGGCAGAAATAGGTTTAATTTAGGTCTTTGTACTTCTTCCATATTTGTCTTCCCCTCTGAGCTGATGAGGAGGTATTTTGACCTATAATAACTGCTCAATCTATCAACGAAATGTTACAATTTCATCCTGATCAAGCCCTGACTCCCCTTTCCATGGGAGATTTACTTGAAAAATCGACCAATTTTTCCCAAGAAGAGTTGAATCGGCTCTGTCAGACTTTTATGCTTCAAGAACATCAACCCAAAGGCCCTCCTCCTTATGGATATACTTTTTTCACAGATATGGGCAGACTCATTCTGAATACGATATCTTCTGTTATGGGTTTCAACACTAGTGAATACGTTGATAAGCTAACCCTGGTGTTGTTATCAATTTTTACCCCTGGACAGCCCCTTGCTGTTAAATATGATTTTTCTTCCTACATTTCTGATAAAATTCATGACCAGTTCATGAGATTGGAAGATGAAAGAGTGTTAAAGTATTCCACTGTTATATACCATCTCATGCTCTATTATCAATCAGAGAGTTTCCCCTTCCATGTCATGAAACTTGATACTAAAGGAAATCCAAGGTCTGTAATTTTTTGGTCTGCAATCTTCCATAATTCCTTTGAGTCTCCTTATTCTTACAATGAATTTATTGACCTATTTGTGCACCCTGCAACTACCTTATTAACAAGAGTTTCCCCTCCTAGGGTCAATAATGATATGAAGAAAATTCTCCAACTTTCCAAGCAATACAGGATAGGTGATTGGTACCTATACCGGAATCATACAGAAATTAGAATATATTGGTGTGAGCTATGTCCTTTCAAGTTACCAAAGTATGTCCCAATGAGGCTTTTTGCCTTGGAGTATTTCAGACAAATGATAAATTCAGACATAGTCCATTTTTGAAATGAAAAAAAAAAATCTCAACTCAGAATTAAGAGTCAATTAGGTCCTTTTGTCTGTAATTCTAGAGATGCAGGAAAAGAATCTAAAAGAATCCTAGAAGATTATCTCAAATTGCAAAAAAGTTTCCACTGGGTACCTTATGACCCAAAAATTTTTATTTGTGATATGAGGATGAAAAACAAATTGTCACCATACCTTCACCATAGAATTCCAGAAATTGAACAATTTGCAAATATGGATGAATGGATGGAAGGGACCTTAGTAGAACAAGATAGTGAACAGGTCAGTGTTGAAAATGTTATGAAATACCTTGAGAAAATACTTGACCTGGACTCTTTTGGGGAGGTGCAAAGACCAAGAATTGATCCTTCTTCTGCTGGAACCACTCAGCAAAATTTGCAAGAAATCAGTGCATTGGCCATAGTAACATCCAAAGGGAAGGAAAAGGAGGCTGATACACAAGTCACAAAGAAATTCACAATGATAGAGCAACCTGAAACTTCTAAGGAATAGGCCCAAATACAGACTTCCCGCACTCAGATTAATGTGGCAGAAATTTCAATTTTACAAACTCCTCTCAATGAAGAAAAAGGTAAGAAGAGAGATGCAGAAACAGCTACCCCTATCAGTGGATCTTTAGAACAACCTGACCTCAAAATACAAAGATTAAATCCTCTTTCAGAAGTAGAATTTGTTCAAGAAACCCCTGATATTCAGAGGAGAGAAGAGTTAGATAGTCAGCAAACATTCACAATCAGTGGGACATCCACTAACTCACAGAGAAAAGAGCTACAACGACAGCAAAGTGCAGAAGTATCTTCCTTCAAACAACCAGTGAAGGATGCCTGGGATATTAAAAAGACATTTATAAATATAAAGGCTAGAAATGATCCATTAAGACTTCAAGTCTATAGTCAATATTTGAAGATGGCTCCAAAAAATCAACAAAGATTGATGTCATCCTATTACATCCAGCAAGGTAAAATGGTGATGAGTCATTTCAAACCCAAAGTGCAGCAGCCTCAAATAGCTGCAGATTATTTCAGAACCAATTTTGAAGTCATGGCAAAGGATATCCATCCTTTGGATCAGATTGAGCTGCACAAACAAACTGGAGAGATGATTTACTCAACTTTGACTGATAAATCAATGACTTCCCAAAGATTTCAAAATTCCTTGGATAACACTACTCAATTGCATCTTGAAAAATCCTCTTCCCAAACTAAGGACAACAGAATAAAAACTTTGGAAGAAATAATTATTGGATTGGTTCATAATCCCAAAGATTTTAATGGTATAGAATCCTTGATTAAGAAGAAAGATGATGATATTGTAGCCTTAAGGAAACAACTAAAGCTACCATCTTCAAGGCATCCACAAACTGCGGAAATCTTAAAGAAAAACTCTAAAGAATAATTGATGGATTTGTTCTTGAAACTGAATGAGCAACTAAATGAGACTGAAAAGGAACTTGAAAAGGTATTAAAAGACAAGGAGTCAAACATTCCAGCATCTACAACGACAGAAGTGATTACAGGTACAACAACAACAGATCAGTCAGCAGGACTATCACAGGGCAACACTTCTAATTTAAGCACTGAAGAATTAATAAAATCAATGGAATAATTGAAACTCTAAGTGACAGAGCTCCAGAAAACAAAGGTACAATTTACCACCTTAGAGCAAAAATATGATCTCTCAAAGATGAGTGTTGCAAAGAAAACAAGAGAGATCAACAGATTAGAAAAATTGGTTAAAGCATTGGAGAAGGATCTCACATTGGAGAAGCCTTTGAAGGAAATCAAAGAAATTCTTTGGACCAACATCACTCAGTCAATAAAAAATGTCTGGCCATCAATTCAAATAATGTATGAGCAGAATGATTTAGTTAAATTGGCTCTGGAAGAAGTTCAAAAGGCAAGAGAAGAATTATGAAATATGCCTGAAGAAGCCAATGAGCTTATACAATTTTTAAATACCAAGAACAGATATCAACTTGAAGAGCTAGGCATCCAAGACAGAACAGGAACAATTTTGGAGATAAAAAGAGGTTTTACTAAAAGAACTCTGATGCAGAACCTAGAAATAAGATGCTATGATATGCAGGAAGAGATCAATGCCTTTACAAAGAAATTGGATATTTTTCAGAATAAAGGATTACCAAGTCCTTTAGTTTCATAGGATAAACTAATGAGCCTTGAAAGCTATGTTGAGAAATTGAATAAGTATGTTGACAACCCATCCATTTCATCAACCAGTTCATCAGTAGCAAAAGCATTTCCTATAGGCAAAGTTCTTCATGACAGTCTGGAAAATTTGTTTTATCTCGAACATGAGGTAAAACACTTATTCCCAATTCAGCCTACTTTCTTCAGATATACAGAGACTGATGAGACTCTGAGGAAGCTTCAAAGAACCAGAATATCAGAAGCACAACGGTGGGAAGAGATGTTAGACATTTTGTAAAAATTATCCTTGCATGAATTTTGATTATTTACTATAGTAAGTCATGATAAAAAGGATAAACAGAGATCAAACAGAGGTCAAAGTGTATCAGTACAGGTAAAGAGTATCAGTAAAACAGAGCAGCCAGCACAGAGTTACTAAAGAGGACAACAACAAGCCAAATCCTAGGACCTGCCTCTAGCACATTCATAAAAAATGGGAACAGCACAACATCGGTTATATTTTCTCTTATCTACGAGACCATCTGTCTCCATTTTCTTGTAACATATTCATGAGCCATCCTAGATTATATCTCATTTTGTTAGGAGATTATTTTTATAATTCTTTGTATAAATACTCCCTCAATTGGAGTATTGGGGGGGTGGAATTCATATATTTTTCTATAATATTGATTACTTTGGAATAAAGTCTTGTTGGACAATTTTTGCATGGCTAGCTGGATAAGGAATTGATGCAAAGGACTTTTCATAGGATTCTTGAATCAAACAACGGATCAATAAGTCATCTATCTCTTATTTTTTAAAGTTTTATACTTGTTTATTATACCATCTGTGTTTCATATCTGAATGATAAACGAAAAGGAATAATTCAAAAAGTGCTTAAGTGAAATCTCTTTTCAAACGTTATTATTCTTAATGTTTTCTTCTGAACTAGTTTAAATAGTGAATTCTTGATTGCTCCTATTTTCTAGTTTAATCATTTTGATTATTTGGTAAAGAATACTTAATTGATCTTTATTAATAATCATTCAAGTTCCCTCTTTCAAATATTTTGAAGGATTCTTAATTTCCCTTCATCCATTTTGAGTCCATTTCATTCATTTTATATATTAAATTGTTCCCTATTTGATTACCTTGCCCTGTGAAACCATCTCTTGTTAAGAAACTTAATCCAGTTAAGCCATTTTTCTTTGGCTCCACTAGCCCAATGGCCTAAACTAATCAGTCTTACCCTTCTGCTATAGAATTTCATCACCCAACACAATCAAAATCCTTCTACTTTCATAACTAGCCTAATATCTTTCAAAACAAAGCTAAAACTTAAAGAGAGAGCCCTCTCTGGGTACAGATTGGCTAGATTTTGTACCTAAAATTTGGTTTGTGGTTACCTCGGACCCCTTTCCTCTTCCCTACAACTTCAAGGAAAATCTGAGTGATAACACACCGTACCAAGGATCAAGGGTGCTAATAAAAAAAAAAGTGTCATCCAGAATGTGTTCCTTGGAACTAGACGGAGCAGAGTCGGAAGGGAGAAAGCAAATTAAATCGACAAAGACTAATGACTTCTTTGACTTGGTAGTAGTGAACTCCAAATAGAACTCTTGGATGGTGATGATCCACTTCGAGTACTTGCCCCCCCAGCAATTGACGAGACAATATATAGGTCATAGGGTTGCAGACAGAAATCACAGTCACTGTACGCAACAAAATGTAGTGACGAAAATGTTGAACAACTTGAAAAACAGTCAATGCCAACTTCTTGACATGTGCATATCGCATTTTAGTATCGAGAAGGTTACAAGACAGATAGTAAATGACATGCTCATCACCAACATCATCACCAACATCAACGTCTTGTACCAAAACCATGGCAATTGTGCTGAATGCGGCAGCCAAATAGAGGTAACAATTGCGATGATAATTTGGAGGATGCAACAGAGGAGCGTTGACAAGAAACGTCCTCAGTGCATCGAAGGACTTTTGGGTAATCTCATCCTAAAGGAACGGGACGCCTTGCTTCAGTAATCGTGTAAAACCTTTAGCCACTTTAGCATAGTTAGGTATAAAATAGTGTAAGAAGTTAGCTTTCCCCTACAGACTTTGCAGCTGATGTAATGAGGATGGAGAGGGGAGATTAATGATAGCTTCAACTTTGAGTGGATTGAGATGAATCCCGTCTTTGGAAATGATAAACCCTAAGAGTCTACATCAATGTAAAAGACACACTTATGTGGATTCAGCCAAATGTTATAGCGTCGACAGCGAAGAAAAATCTGACAGAGATGATTAGGATGGTCTTTATGCTTATCTGAATGAGCTGAAAGGTCATCTAGATAAGGCTGAATAATGTGCTTGATATCGTGGAAAGCATATGACATTGCTCGCTGAAAAGTAGCCCCAACATTTTTCAGACTGAAAGGGAGCTTTTTATAAGCAAAATTACCCCAAGGACATATAAAGGAAGTCTTATGTTGATCACTCGAGAGATTTTTAATATGGTTGTAGCCAGAAAAGCCATCCATAAGGGAAAAATTCTCACTCCCAGCACAATCATTAATGATTTGATCAATAAAGGGAGTAGGATAATTATCCTTAGGGCAAGCCCGGTTAATGTCATGGTAATCAACACAGACATGAATGGTACCTTTTTTCTTATCTACAAGGACAATATTGGAAACCCATTCTGTCAAGGGAATCAGATAGATAAAAATAGCTTTGAGAAGTTTTTCAACTTCTCCCTTAATAGCGGTAGCCTTTCTAGGGTGCACAAGACAAAGACGTTGGCGAACTGGCTTCACACCGGGATAGGTAGGAATTTCATGCACCACTATACTTGGATCAATGTCGGGCATCTCTTCATAAGACCATGCAAAGACATCGCAAAACTCACATAAAAGGCTAGTATAGACCTGAACCTCATTGAGAGAACAGGTCACCCCAATATGGATGTTCTCAAAAATTCCCAGTTTCACGGAAATGTCGATAAGAATCGTTTGTGTGATATTACTAAAGTTACCTTCTATAAAAAATTTGTGTGTCAGAATAGGCGTTTGAAGTGGAGGAGAAGGAACCTGAGAAACAAACCTCTCAAGACATGTAAACATGGCCCCAAGGCATGAACAAGGAACGATGATGAATATCGTCCCAAGGAGGATCCTCGAGAGACAGTTTCCATGATGGCTTCATCAGAGGGAAATATCTCTCTCAAGGGATCGAGCGAATCCGAATCACCGAGCCAAGGGGATTGAGAATAAGTATCAAGAGACATTCCCAAAGGAGCATGATCAAGAGGCAGAGAATCCGAAGCTGAAATAAGCTCACAGAAATCAATCTTGATTAGACTTAACGACATTGAATCACAAAATGAATCAATCTGTTCGGGTGAAGGGATGATCCACGAATCGTCAGACCTGGAGATCATATTAACCTTAACAGTGTCGGGTGGAGGAAGAGGAAAAATACCCATGCGGGCAGGATTTTTTAAGAGACCTGTCACTATGCTCTCGTAAGGCGTAGGAATTTGATCGACATATCGAACATTTTTCACGAAGAAGTGAATAATGAAAAATGATCAGCAGTAACGATCTTTCCTTCCTGCGGAAATCACAAAACAAGAAAGAGAGTGGACAGAACGCACAACATGGCATGGTTCCAACTGCAATTGAGGAGAAGATTGTAATTGAGCTTGGATTCAACTACTTCAACCTCAACGTTAACTGTCTTCCCTTTTAGAGTAATCAAAAAACTAGCGAGAACACCAAGAGGTTTAGATTCCATCCCATCAAACGCTTCTAGAGAATTTGGAGATGAATTCAGAGTTGGAGAACCAATAGCTTTCCAGTAGGCATATGACATGATGCACGTAGATGCACCGTCATCCACGACCGCTCGATGGATATTCAGTCCATTAATGCCAACTTGTATGATGAGCACAAGCTAGTGAGGGAGATGTGGGATGAAATTCTCCAAGTCAAAAGTGATAAGGCTTGAATCAGCAGGGTCAACCCTACCGATGGCAGATAACAAAGACTTCTGTTGAGATGGACAAATCTGAAGCACTTCTAATGTAGACATCACAGATGGTGCCTGAGACAAATCTGCAGCAATATTGTAATGTTGAGCGGCATGGGAATTAGGATTGTAAGAAGACTTACACAATACACCTTTGGAAGATGCTCGTACAACGGGCTCAGAACTGGGCCTTTCAATCTGAAGAGGGCTAGGAACAAGCAGAGAAGGAGAACCATAAGCGATCTCTTTCCCCGTTGCCTGACACAGTTCAGTATAATCTTTCGACCAGGTAGCTATGGAAATGGATGCAGAAACATTCATTGTGAAAACCCGAGAGCCAAATGGGGCAGAGTACTGTGATTTCTCTACCAACTGAGTATGATATAACGGGAACGGTTCTTTGAGAACAACCGGAGTTCCTTGGTGCCTTTGAGCAATCAACTCACTTCGGCCCGTCGAGGATAGTCCTTAGTGCAGTGCTCTTCGTCACAAATCAAGCAAGGATACTTCGGTTTATGATGTGAGCCATCATCAGCACGAGATTTCTGAGAATCCTATTTTGGGGTATTAGATTTGGCCTTACCTTTACCCTTGGAAGTTTTATCCGCTGGATTTTCCTAAATGGAATTCACTTCCATGGTTTTACCAGAATTCGATATTGGATGAGATGCAGTATCATTGGAAGGAGTAGATTTTTTCTTCCCAAGATTCAGAGGGGAAGACTTCAGAGAAGTCTAAGACACGGAACTGATGATACCGTCGACGGGTGGTGTCACTGGTGCTTTGGACGTTCTAGTTCTAGGAGCATCAGGCAAGAGATCGTATAACATGCCGGACTAAGAGTATTCAATATCAAGGTACTGGGCACGAGCAATGGCTTGTTCCTCAATGACACATGCCCCCATAGCAATGTCCTTAGCAATCAGACTAATGAAAGAGGTAGTAAACCAATTAGTTAGAAGCTTATCGGGAATTTCAAACTTGATCAAGCAACGACAATGCCTCCATTCATGAATATGATCTGAGATATGGGTAGCTCGATCTTGTTTCAAGGATGTGAGGAGGTGCGTCACGGTTTCATACCGAACCAGTATCTGAAAGTGTGTGAGAAACTCTATGGCTAAAGAATCGAAGTCTTGAAAGATGCCACGAGATAACTCGATGTACCACTTGGCAGTGGCACTAGTAAGATTTTGTTGGAAAAGATGGAGTCAGATAGAATCATCAACCCAAGAGTTAGAGGAACACCAAAGATGGTATGTCATAACGTGCGCTTGGGGGTCTTCTTCAGACTTGCCCTCAAACTTGGGACAATCACTAGGGATTTTGGTTGGAACTAGAGGCCAATATTGGTTATGAAGGATTGGATCATTCATCAAATTTGACACATCAGGCAGCTCCAACGTAGCGAGAAATGACAATTGAGGATTAAAAGACATTGGAGGAATAGTGTTAGAATTCTACCCAGGTTGAGAGAAATTTTTCCCCCATATGTTTTGTCCCGGAGGATTCTATCCATAGGGGTTATAAGCCTAATAGTTCTACCCATACTGGGGTTGAGGACTGGGATACCGATTCTAAGCATACCATTTAGGTCCTTGCTGAGTAACATATTGATTTTGCTGCGGAAAGTCAGCATTACCTTGAGGTGGATGATACACAATCTGGGATTCATTTTGAGGGTAATAAGTGAAACCTTTGGGCACACTATATATTGCTTGAAATTTACCTTAAGGAGGGTAAGTAGTGCCTTCAAGTTGAGTAGGTTGTCCTTGCAAAGAAGGTTGAACCGATTGTTGAGTAGGTTGAACAAGTTGAACTGGCTGCTGAGCAGGTTGAAAAGGTTGAACCGGCTGTTGAGGTTGGGCAGGCTGTCCCAATGAAGAAAGTTGGCCTAGATACTGAGGGCCATCGAGTTGCCCTTGTGGAAGAGGTTGGTCCAATGGCTGAGATGGACCAGGTTCACCCTGAAAACCAGGTTGACCCGGAGTAGGACCGTAGTGTTGTCCTTGCTGTATAAAAGCTTGGCCTTGCAAAACATAAGGTTGTTGTTGTTGCAAAAAATGTTGTCCTTGTGATGGATACATTTGCCCCCTAGGAACATAAGATGCTCCTTGTTGAAACTGACGTTGACCAGACGGATCGTAGGGTTGTCCTTATTGGACTGAAGGTTGTCCCTGTAAGGGTTGTCCTTGTGGACCGTAAGGTTGTCCTTGAGGACCAAAGGGTTGTCCTTGCTAGACCAAAGGTTTTCCTTATAAAGGTTGTCCTTGTAGGCCCGAGAGTTGTGCCTATATTAGTGGTCCTTAATGAGAAATGACCTGATAGGGATCAATTAGAGGCAAATAAACAACTTGATGAGGATCAATTGGAGGCATATATACGGGATTACCATAGACATCATAATGATGGGGAGGATTGCCAAGAGCTTGTGACTGTTGAGAACCCTGAGGTGTGGAAATCTGCGGCTGAGAATCAAGAGAGGGAGCATACCATCGTTGAATATCCAACAGATAGTCATCGAATGTATAAGTAGAAACCATAGGCATGGCAGAAGTAAATGGGGTTTCCACAGTGCGAGGTTGCGATCCACTCATGGCAGGTCTAATGGGAAATGTGGGATTGATAAAGATAGACCTGCGTATAGCAGCAGACCCTAACAACTGAGTCGTGCTAACAACCGGTGCGGATGAAGCCACACAAATGGTAGGTTGGACCGGGTGTAATATTCCCAAATGGGAAAAGCAGGAATATAGTGAAAAATGATGGAACAATAATGTAGATCATAATTTATGAATAAAGAAGCCAATATGGAGACATTTCATATGTCATTACAGCAGCGAAATATACATAAGAAATGGGCCATAAGATGCATAGCAGGAAATACAAGCCTCCAATGGAAAAAATCATGAAATAAGAGGTGTTGCAACCATGTATTAAAGCTGGAAAACCCTTACAGTGTTATTTTATTACTTCTGCAACATAAGTAGATTATACATCATATCTAGAGCTAATATGTGCTCCAAAAGTTAGATCTATATCAGATCCATGCACTATAGAAGCTCCTCTATAGGACCCCCTTGGGGTTTTCAACAAAACACCAAGTACAAGTTGTAGATCTGAGATCTAAGACTGCAAATCTATTAAAAAATACATATCTGGAAAGTGTGGCTGATCTGATATGATCAACAGAATGATGTCCTCCAATAGATCATCAAGGTGAAGGGAAAATCTCCAACACTATAAAACCAGCTCTCCAAATGGTGTGCTAAACCACCTTGCAACTCCACCTACATAAATAACACAGATCTGGAAGTAAGCTGGGCTGTAGGGATCAAAATATATTTGTCCTGATGCCAAGATCTTAAAATAAGCTCCAAAGCCTTTAATATTGTCCTCCCAATGAAGTAGAAACCTCCTCCACTAAAAAGGAGCACTGAAATGACCTAGATCTGAAAGATCTAGCCTCCACTTGTTGCATCTTGCAAAAAAAACCAAACCCTCAATAGGATTTGCACTGTAGTTGAAATAAGAAGCTTGGCCCTAAGCCAGATAGTGGACAATGTAATACAAACTCTCCCAAGAGCTACTCAATGGGAAGAGGTGAGTGTTGGGCATGTGTTATATTCTTTCCACGACTAGTCATACGCAGGGAGGTCACAGGGGGGGTGATAGCCCCCTCTGTATGTTGCGTTGGGCGCAGGAGGGGGGTCACAAGGGGGTGGCAGCCCCCTCTATTTTGGGTCCGGAGTAGTGCCCCGAGAAAAAAAAATTGGACCCTATTTTTCGGTGGGTGGACCTTCCCATGGTTTTGGGGCATGATGGTTTTCGGCCCCTGGTATTTTGTAGATCCGGTCAAGGGAATGATGGTTATGTTCTAATCCAGGGTTAATGGATTGGGGTTTATGTATGCTTCAGCATGTATATATCTGTGTTGTAACACTAAAAGGAATATAATGAAAAATCAAGCTAGTCATCCCAATTTGGGATCCAGGGGAAAATCCCTGTGTATATCTGTTTTATGTTTTATGCTCTCGCTATTGTTTATTTTTTGTTTTTAAGATTCATTTGCAGATAATTTCTGTACAAGGTTGGATTCCCGATCAGGAACACCCAATGCTAAACAACATTCAATCTCAGCTAAACAACAAGATAAATATATATGTCTAAACATACCATATATTCAGAAAATATCATATACATCAACCACCTTCTAATGCTACCATCCTCTTCCTTTTATAAGTAAAGAGCTTTCAAAACCTACACCACATCCAATGATAGTACTCCTTTCACACAAAGCATCTCCATATAAAACAACATTGTCCCTCATTGATGGCCACTCCTCCATGACAGCGTTGTAGATTTGGTCAAGGTTGACCCAGTCAAAGTGATCCAGCCCCTTTCACACCAAGGGTGCTTCAATTAAGCTACCAAGATTTGTCTCTTTCACATTTGGAATTGATTTATTCATTATTAAGGAGAAATATGGACCTCCTTTGCCCACTTATTCTTTAAAAAAAGCAATAAAACAAAATTTAATATTCCAATTAGTTCATGACTAATTGGGAATATTACACCAGGACAAATGTAACAGTGGCAGACGAGATGGGTGTCGAGGGCGACATTCCTAATGTAGGAAAAGCTGAGCTTCCAGTGGGAGACATTGTACTGGATTGTGCCATGGATGCCATACAAGAAATTATCTTGTTAGGATCCTGTGATTTGGCAGATTGGCAGAAAAAATGACAAGGTAACATGGAACCAAGCTTTGGAATCCGAACACCTAGCCTTCCTGGACTCAGAGAGGGATCTCTCTATTGGGTGCAAAGGATGTGTTCTTTTTTCTCTAGGTTTTGATTTTAGGCTAGTTATTAGGTGTAGGATTTGTTGATTGTTTTAGTTGGGTAAGATGTTCAAATGGAATAGGTGGAGTGAGAGTCTGTCAAAACCATTGGGCTATGGAGTCAAGTGAAATTCAAGAGTGTCTAAATGATGAAACAGAGTGTGTTGCAGGGCCGATTTAGCAAGGTTAATGGATCCTTAAGGTGATGTATGAGGTGTAGTGAACATTAAGTTTGGGAAAGACTAAGAGGTCTTAAACATATATAGTTTAAAAGTTACAAGTCATGAGGTAGGGCAAACCATTAAGCTCAATAAACCATGATCTAAACTAATAAACATTGAAGAGAAACATTCCAGTGATACATAGAAAGCATAGAAGCTTCTAACTTTAGAAATTCACCTTCAGATTTTGGGAAAACACATAAGACAATACAAATAACTCAATTTATGGAGAGGGAGCTCCTAAACAACATATATCAAGTTATTGGGAACTCTGAAATAATTTTGCAAGCATGGACAAAGGGCAAGATCGAACGAGACCTCTTTGACTTAACCTAACAATCAATATTTCATAGAAAGGCTTCAAGATAGGGTTTTGAAAACTTCAAATAAGCAGGGCATACCATGAATAATACTTGTAAGCTAGCATACTAACCATACATGAAACAAAAAAAAAATTTGGTGGACCTAAGGAGCAGTCAAGAATTCCTTAAGATGGTCAAAAGAGAAAACATAAAAGCTATAACAAACAGGAGGACTGAGGTGCCTCAAAGAACATGTCTCAACCTATAATTTTTTGTTTAATAGCAACCAAGAAACATGAAACATAATGATAACAAAGGAAACAATAGACAAATTAGGAAGACATCACCATTCACCAAGCTATGGAATCCTGCAACCAAGCTTCTCCATCATCAAGCCAAACAAGCCATTCATCCACTTCACAAAACTAATTTATTCTCCAAGCTCATGAAACCATGTATATTTCTCTTAAAGATAATCAAATGGCAACAAAATACATAGGGGCCTCATGCTCTATTTATGGAGAAAATGAGGACTAAAACCCTAAATTTGGTAGGAAAATGTCAAATATAGTCATAAATATCATTTATGGCCAAGAGACCATGCAAGGCCCAAGGCACATAATATCCCAAGAAATAAATGCTAAAATAACTATTTGCATCTAATTCTAGCTTAATTTTCCTCAAAAAACTGAAAAATATCTATTTGCAATAAATGAGTGGGTTTTGTTGACTTTTGGTCCAAAAAACACCAGGCAGCCTCTGTGCGTAGCAACACTTCAACAGAAAATAGGGTCTCTTGCAGCTGAGTTTTGGATCCCTTCTCGACACTGGATTTGGCTCCGTGATGGCTTGTTGGAAATCCTGATGAGTCTAATTTCTAGAAATGTTTGAGTTGTGCTGATTGGATGCCATTTACCTATTCAAAAATCAAATATCCCAACACTTCTCTGTGCGCAATGCCTGGTCTGAAAATGAGGCAGAAAGGTCAAAGTTTTGATGTTTTTTGACCTTTTGAGGGGGTAAAAATGCTCCAAATGACCTGAAAATTGGTGAGAAGACTGTTGGTGATGTGAGAAATCCAAAAATGTAAAATTTTAGAGCTTAGGATGCACCAATTTTGTGTGTAGCGCCTAGGGTGCTATGCACATAGGGGTCAAAATTTGGAAAAAACAAAAAGTTGTCCAATTTGCCTCAAAATTTGTGGAGAGGTCCCTCAAGAGGTCTTGGACACCTGTTGAGAAGCCTCAACCAAAATTCCAAATTTTTCCTACACTTTGGCTCTTTTTAGGTCTTCTAGCTCCATGAGGGCCTTCCTCAGTTTGGCACAAGCAAACATGTTTTTCCTTGCATAATGCTTGGTCATTTTCTTTTGTAGGGCAAGGCCTCTCTTTACCTCCTTGAAATTATTATGCTCCTCTTTGTAATAGTGGATGACACGTTGTGCCATCTCAAAGTCTCTTTCCCACTCCTGAAGTTGTGCATCTTTCTCCAAGAGAATCAATCTTGTGTTCATCTCCTTGTCCTCATTATCACTGTCTAAATCAATGAATTGAGGGCCTTGAGAAGTCCTCTTGATCCTTTTGTTTCTCCTCACCTGGACCTGTTACTCACCTTTGTCCATCTTTTCCTTGCCTTTGTCTTTGTGCTTGGTAGCTGGAGGAGAGATGGCCCTTTGCCTTTTTGAGGCATCAAACACATCTCTTTTGCCTCTGTGGTAGGTGCATGTGAGAGGAGTGATGAGGGTGCCTTGATCCTTGATGAAGTCACAAGCCTTTTGATCTTTTTCATGGCTTTCATGAGTGACTTCATGCTCCATTGGGTCACTGAATTCTTGACATTTAGCCTCATCATCATCATTTCTTTCCTCACTGTTTTCTTCACAGTCATCTTGGCTCTCAAACTGACCACTACCCTCCTCACTTGCCTCATGTTGGCTTTGTCCTTCACTGAGGTCTTCTTCTCTGTCACTTTCTCCACTGTCACTTTGGATTTCTTGGTCATTTTGAGGCTGATTAGTGTCATGACAGTCATGAGTTGTCATGACTATTTTCTTGCTCATCACTGAATGTCTCCTTGGTGCTATTGTCTTGGTCAATGCCTGCCTCTTCAATTTATATTTCAGCCTCATAATCTAACTTTCTTGGTCTTCAATTTCTTCATTCTCTCCTTCTGTTTCCTCAGGATCATTGTCTTCATTGTTTTCAACACTTTTTTTCACTGTCATTGGGCTCACTTTCATGCTCAAACCCATCTTCCTCTTGGTTTTCTTGTGCACTCTCTTCCTGACTGTCCTCTTCATTGTTTTCTTCAAAATCTCCTTGGTCTTCATATTGTTGATCATCAACACTCTTTTCTGCATTTGAGATTGTTTTATGGGTGTCATCACTATCATTGTTTTTCTCAAATTCATCACTGTCTTTCCCTTCATGGCTTCCAGGTTCATCCTCATCCTCCATGTCATCATCATCCTCTTGGTCTTCCTCAATAGATTCTGCCTCTTCCTCACTGTTGTTTGTCTTTTCTTCATGGCTACTACCATCATCTTCTCCCTTAGCACTATTTTCCTCTTCTTTTTCCTCATTAAACTCTGTTTCTATCTCATTTTCCTTTTCCTCTCCATCATCATCTGTTTTCTCCTCATTAGGGCTATTGTCAGCTCCTTCATCTGATGCATTAGGTGAAGAGATAGGAGGTGAGTTTCCATGTGGAGAAGGCATTCGTGGAGATGTTGGAGGAGTGGAGGTAGGTGGGTGTGAAGTGGAAGGAAAATTTTGTTGAATGAAGGCTTGGGGATTTGCAAACACATCATGTGAGATAAAGACTTCCCAAGGGATTCCTTGCTCCTCCAGCTAGTGTAAAACAATCATCTTGACCAAGGAGTGGTGAAAAAGGCTCTGCATTTGGTGGGCATAACTCCTCTTCTTGACAACTGAAGCCATTTTTTCAATGCTCTGGTATAAATAGTATGGTAGGTTCAGCAATTTAACCTTGGTGAAGTGCATCAGAAGCCTTATGTGATAAGAATAAACCCTAGAGTACCTCCCCTCATAGGTGAAGTACTTGATAATCTGCCTCATCAGTAGGGCATACCTCTCTAGCAAGTGGGAGAAGGGGAAGACAGCCTTGTAGCCTTGTTGATAGCTAGGTTTGAGGTAGGGCTCATAATAACTCAAGTCCAACTTCTTCTCTTTAAACCATCTCTCACCAATATCTGGTATTCTTGTGGCTTTAGCAATGGATTCAGATGAGAGTTCAAAATTAACTCCTGCTAGACTGACTTGGTGATTTTGTAAGCTGAGGATGAACAACTGTTACACAGTAATTTGTCACCATCCATGCAATCCCCATCCCACACATTGGAGGGCTCATTCCGTGACCTGTGAGCAGTGACATGCCTTGAAATCACTTTCATGACATCCCTATGAAAAAGAGCTTTCATTGCCTTGAATACATCTCCTTGTGAAAAACCCTAAAAATGGCCCTTTTTGCATTGGCGTGGGCAGACAGTTCAGTACCCGCGCCAATGGGGAAAATCCTTCAAAGAGGTCGCACCAATTGGCGCTCTGTCCCAGAGTCGCACTCGCGCCAGCCAATTTAAGGAGTGTTTTTTAAAAATAAATGGCGGAAGTTTCATTCTAACCAATTCATGAACTGGTATCTATCTTGAGTTGGGACGTTTGGCTCCGGATTTCCATGTAGAGGAAGTGGTTTTCCACCTCTCATGGAAGCTTCCTTGAGGATAGGGCCAATCCCATGATTATAGGGATCCCAACTCCCCTTCCTCCATCTAGAAGAGCTTGCCCATCTCCATTGCAAGCTAGTCTTCAAGTTCCCAAATTCCCAAGAGCCTTATGCTACAAGAGCCTCCATAATTCCCTTAAGGCCAAATCCAAGCAAGGAGACTATTGCCAAGATTCGAAGAGAGTGGTTTGTCCCATCCTTGACAGGATTTTCGAGACGTGTTCTGCTGGCGACCCGTCGAAGGAGAATTCAGCGTCAGAACTATGGTTGTATTCTTCCTTTGATTGATTAATAATAAGCGACTATTGGTTATGGTTCCACTCTTGTTATTGTTTATGATGATGAGTTATGTCCTTTCTGACTGACATATAGTTGCATCTACCAGATTTTACGCTTGCGTTTGTTTGTTTTTGGCGTGTGCAAGTGTCCGATCATGGAGATCGTGAGGATTGTGATCTGCCATAGCTAAGGAATGGGAGTGCTACTTTCTCTACGAGTGACAGCGTTGGATTCCAGGTAAGCCTTCATCGCTAGTTGGTTTATTTACAATTAGGAACCTGCACTATAGCGTGAACGATTGTTGCTAGACCGGGTCTGGGCTAGTAGGGATCGCCTCTGTCCGCAGAGGGGATTTACCTCCACAACAAATTGGCGACTCCACTGGGGACGTTTACATAGAATCTGCTATGCCGAAGAACATCTCTTCGGAGGAGTATCAGTTGTCCCTACAACAGCCAAACCCCGAGGTTGGACAAACCTCTCAAGATCCCAACCACCCGTATTTTTCGCATTATGCATAGGATGGTATGCCCGTGTATGCTTTTCCATATCAGTATGATGAGCACGGGAACATTTTACGTTTACCTGCTCCAGAGGCTCACCTTCATGCTCAAGGTTTACCCTATAACCAGGTTGGACATCCTTATAACCCGCAAGGGCAACCTTTTCAAGGCCAACCTTCGGGCCAGCCTGGCTATCCTTATGACCTGCAGGGGTAGCCTTTACAAGGATATCCTGCAGGCCAGCAAGGGCTATCGTACGGTCCGCAAGGACAGTATTACAACCCTTCCAGTCAACCTGGGCAGCCTCAGCCGGGGTACCAACCGGGGCAGGTATATGGTCCTGGGGGGCAAGTCCAACCTTCCCAACCCATGCAACCTCAGTATCCTGTTAATCCCAACGTTGCTCACCAGATTGGACCATCTTATGGTCCTGCTACAGGTTAAACCGGTTACCGGCCACCACCTAGCTCCATTCCTTCACCAAGACAACCGGTCTATCTGGCACAACCTGGTGTACCTCCACCAGGCCAACCAGTCTATCTGGCACAACTTAGTGTTCCACCTCTAGGCCAACCGGTTCATCTTGTACAACCTGGTGATTCTCAACAGCTAGGTCAACCTGCGCAACCGGCACAACCTGTCCACCCAGGTCAACTTGTTAACCCAGGGCAGCCCGCTCATCCAGGTCAGCTTACTCAACCAGGCCAGCCTGCACATCCTATTAACCATGCACAACAGCCGACTTATTCGATGCCGCAGCCAAATCAACCACTGCACCCCAATTATCAGGCTCAGCAGGGTCCCACCTATCAGCAGCCCACTCAACCTCAAGGCGGCTACTATTCTCATGGTCAATACCGACCGAATTATATCCAGCCCCAAGGTTCTAACTATCGTCCTCAACAACCTGACTATACCTATACTCAGCAGCCAAATCCAAATGCTGCTTACACAGGGCCGACTCATAATCAGAGTCCATACTCTAGTTACCAACCCCCGTACGCTGGTTACCAGCAACCGAATCAGGCTGGTTATACGACCTATACCCCCTACGGTCAGAATCCTGTGGGACAGAACCCATGGGGGCAAGGATATTCCCAACCAGCGTGGAGTACAGGTACTGGTCCTTATCCAGGGCTAGGTATGTCGTCCAATCCGCCATTGCCATTTCTGGCTACCTTGGAGTTACTGGATGTTTCGAAATTAACCAATGATCCGATTTTGCACAATCCTTATTGGCCTCCGGTTCCTACCAAGGTGCCCGGTGATTGCCCCAAGTTTGAGGGTAAAGCTGGGGAGGACCCCCAAGCTCATGTGATGACTTACCATCTTTGGTGTTTGTTGAGTCCCAAATTTGCATCTTTTCCATGCATTTTTCCATACCTTTTTCACTCACCTAAACCTCCCAAATTGTCAATATCATGTGCAAAAGGGCATCTAACATGGTTTTTAATTATATTTTTGTGTTTGCTATTTGATCTAGATTTTGTTCATTCAGCTGCGGAATCTTGCCACTTTCCGCAGCTGCTGCAACTTTCCGCAGCTATTTTGTAAAACTCTATGCTACAGGTGTCTACAAGGGAAATGAGCTACATGGGCAGGCTAGGAATGACGTGGACATGGTTCGTGTCCTATTGGTTCAAGAAAACTCGTCCAAAGAAGCCGCGGTCAAAGGCGTCCACATGGAAGTCAACCATGGAGTTTCATGTCGGCCGGACTCTGTTTCGTGGCACATAAAGATCCATACGGCCGTTTCTAAGCCCGCGGAGGTTAAATCGACATCTGTGCAGAGCTCTGGAGTCGAATTCAAGCATCCACCTTCCGTAGATTCACTTTCCAACACGGCCATACTCCTATATCCGTGGACATAGTGGTCTACGTGCTCTCTGCCAGCATGAACTTTAGGAGACAGTTACAGTTTGTTGTTATATATAGTGCGTTTGCATACGCATAGGAAGTTAGTTGATAGTTGATGTTAGCAGATATAGTCACTGTTATCTTTTAGTCTGCTCTGTAGTGATTACACTGCACTTGTGCCGTAACATTACTATTCTGTAATGAACTGCTTTTTAATATGAGAAGACTCTGTTTTTCAACTTAATTCGTGTTTGAGGATCGTTACCAAGGCTGTGTAGAGGGCCCCTGCTCAGCTAAGGTTTTGTGTATTAGTGTATATTTCTCATTTCATTTCTTTAAAAATCATTGTATCATAATCCATCCATATGTTCATACTTTGCAGTTGTTTCATTTCTGTTCATATATTTCTATAATTTCCATTTCATTTCTGTCTTTCATGATTTATGATTGTTAATCACCGATCAGTGTTCTTGTTGCAGGTTTTAGATAGACAGCCCGGGCATTTTTATAGCTTTTTGACTAATGACATGGATCTAACATTGTTCTGCTGCTAGTTTGTTTTTCATAGCTTTTGTTTAATTTCAGTCTTTCTTTGTTCATTTCAGTTTTGCTTATCTGCTTTAGTAGTTAAATTTAGATATATTAAGCTGCTCATAGCATCTTCAGTTGCCTCCGAAAGCCACAGCTGGACTGATGGTGAGGGACTGCATTATGAAATGAGTAGTTTAGTATTAGTTTCTTTTCTGCAAATTTAGATATATTAAGCTGCTCATAGAATCTTCAATTGCCTCCGAAAGCCACAGCTGGACTGATGGTGAGGGACTGCATTATGAAATGTGTAGTTTAGTATTAGTTTCTTTTCTGCAAATTTAGATATATTAAATCATGCATGACATCTTCAGTTGCCTCCGAAAGCCACAACTGGACTGATGGTGAGGGATTGAATCATGAGTGTATGGTTTAGCATTAGTTTATTTTCTGCAAATTAAATATCAGTTACACAAGTTGTTTATGATTACTTCCGAAAATCATAGCTGGACTAATGATGAAGGGTCAGAAGATAAATTGATGTAATCTGATTTAGATTTATTTTATTGCAATTTTTAATTTCCTTAAACATAGTTTCCTTTGTGTTTAGTCAGCAACAAGAATAGTTTGATTTTCATGTTCACTAGTTTACTGTTTTGATTTATTAGATTAGCAGCACCTTTTCATTTCAGCAGCACATTTTCATTTTCCTTTTTAAGTCTTGTCATTGTAAATTTCAAATTGCTTTTTAGAATTTCAAGTTGGTAAATCATTATAGGGGATATCACTTTTTTGAACAAACATAACCAAACTTGTTTTCATCTTAGAATTTCCATTTCACCTTAGAAAACCAAAAACGACAAAAAGTTAAGAAATAGGTTATCTTGCACATATAGTGCGCCGCACTTCATCAGCTTACGATTCCCGGATTGAAAAATTAAATGCAGCAATTTAGGACACACTAAATTGGCCAAACATTTTGGCGCCGTTGCCGGGGAAGTGTAACTAGGTAGCCAATTTCTTAAAAAAAAACATAAAATCATAAAAGAAGGGAAAACTTGATAACTTCTTGAAGTATGCTCTCCTCTTGCACCTAGTGTGATCTGGAGGATCATAAAAGAGAGTTATTGGTTTAGTAATTTCTTAAGTATGCTCTCTTCTTGCACCTAGTGTGACCTGGAAGATCAGAAAGAGAATTATTAGCCCAACTTTTAAAAATAAAAAAAAAATGACATGCATAGAGCAAGAGATTCTAGGGGAAGGTTTATAGCTAAAGCCAAGAGTTCGATTTTCACAACTCCATCTTCTTCAAGGCATAGACCAGATTCACCACCATCTACCCCTAGCCTTAAGATTTTTGGAAGTCAAGGACCAGCTGAATTAGAGGATTCTCCTATACCACCTACTAAAACCCACTTAGAAAACAAAGAGACTTTCTCTCATCCTTCCGTGGTAGAAGAACTAGAGGACTATAAGGACTCTAAAGAAACTATCATGGCAGAGGAAGTAATAAATAGAGGTGGAGGTAGAAGAGGAGGAGATAATGGAGATAACAATGGTGAAGCAAATAATGGTAGAAATAGGGATTTGTTGGGATTCCCTATAGTTGATGAGGAAACTCATGCAACAATGAAAAATATTTCACCATCTGTTCTCCCTAACTTTTATGGATGACGAAGTGAGGATCCTGAAACATTTCTGTTTGAGTTTGAAGTAGTGTGCCGAACTTATGACTATATGGAAGATTCTCAAAAACTCAAACTGTTTCCTTCAACATTGAAGGGATCTTCTTTGAAATGGTTCATGGGATTAGCCACTCAATCTATCAGGACTTGGAATGAAATGAAACAAACATTTTTGGATAGATACTTGGACTATTGTATGCCCAACAATCACAAGGATGAGGTATTCAAAATGATGCAAAAAGAAGATGAAAATTTGGAAGACTTAATTGAAAGATTTCAATACAACTTGAAAAGAGCAAAGATGAGCAACTTAGATAATGAAACCTTGAAAGCCCTCCTACTAAAAGCCATTAGAGATGAATGGATAGACATTTTAAACATGATGGGGAAAGGAGATATTTCTCAACTCCCATTTCGTGATATAACAGAACTATGTATCCATCTCTCAAGAGGAAAATCTAAAACTGGAAAAGGGCCTAGGGATTCTTCTCTTATTAGGGCTAACAAATCTGCAACTGGATCGGTAAGTAGGGAAGAGATTGGTAATATGCTTGATGAGTTCAAAACTGATATCTTAGGGAGCCTTAGTGAACAACTAGACACCCTTAAAATCCAAAACAAGCAGAAAGCAGAAACAGATGCTTTAGCCATCTTTTGTCCGAAATGTAGAAAGAAAAATGCTTTAAGGGAATGTCCCTTGGATGCAAAAGTTGTAGAAACATGTATGATTTGCTCAGAAAATCATGAGATCAAGGATTGTCCTTCAATCCCTGGACTCAAAGCTGTTTTTCAAGAAGATCCAAATTCAGTAGAATCTCTCCGTTTTGTCGCAAGGAGACCTTGGCAGGGACAACAATCTCAAGGGTTTAATAACCCTATGAATCTTCAAACCCCACCAAATTGGAATCCTTGGCAACAACCTTGGCCCCAACATCATAATTCATATCAGCCATGGGTACAAGGGATGCAAAATCCTTATGGGAGATTTGCTCAATTTTATCAATATCCTCCATCTTTTCAAAATCAACAAGCTCCACAACTTCCAAGCCCAAATCCACAACTTTCATTGCCATTTCCACAACAACAACCTTCTCAACAAAATACAAATCCTCAACTCATGCTCCCATACCAACAAAAGACAAATCAACTTCCAGCTCAGCCATTGCCAAATCCTAACAATAAGAATCCTCAAACTACTTATATGGTAGAAGGACAACAATTTCCTACCTATATGATTGTTCCTCTCAAAGATGTACAACTCAGATCTGGTAGAGTTTTAGAAAAACCTTCTATAGACATTCAAGAGCAAGATACCTCTGAGGAGGACTCTCTTCAAGTCAATAAGGGTTCTGAGGAAGAATCTCTTCAAAATTCAAAAATTCAAAAATTCAAAAAGAAAAAGAAAAGCTAACATCCACAACTCCTATAGTTGAGCAACCTGTATCTTCATCTACACCTCCTTTTCCGGAAAGACTACAAATTGATAAGGGGGTGGAAAAATAAATCTTGTTGCCTAACTATGACTTTCTAGATGAATTGAAGAATGTTTGTATCAAGATTCCATTGCTACAAGCCATTCGAGAAATTCCTATTCTAGCAAAAACCATAAAGGAGTTGAGTTTCAAAAGACCAAGAAGGAAGCTAAAGGACACAAGAAGAATCCACCTGGTAGGAAAGATTGCAGACATTATGATGGGAAAAATTACCATGCAGAAGTATGTAGATCCAGAAAGTCCAATTGTCAAGACACATATAAATGGGATAGAAATTCCAAACACATTGATTGACTTAGGGGCTGCTATCAACATTATGAGTAGACAAACTATGGAACAGTTAAAACTTCCTAACCTTATTTTTACACCTACTTTATTGCAACTTGCAGATCGATCGGTTATTAAACCAGATGGTGTATTAGAAGATATTTCAGTCTCCTTAGATTCTTGGGAATATCCAGTAGAATTTATGATTTTGACTCCCAAAAGCAATCTAGGAGGACATCCAATTATCTTAGGAAGACCTTGGCTGGCCACAGCTGATGCTTTTATTAGTTGTAGATCTCGAGACATGTACATTTCTAATGGTAATTCGACAAAGAAATTCAATTTGTATCCTCCCGCAAGAGCAATTACAGAAATAGGAGACAATGAATGGGTCAATGATGAGAACACTATACAACCTGTCTTTACCATTTCTGAGATTAGTGAGGATAGTCAAATTCTGAACACATTAGAAAATTTTGAGATAACTTCAGAATATGACCCCACACAATTTCAGTTGGAATCTGACATAGAATATTTATCATCTAGACAAATGTCTCTTTACTCTATGGAAGAGTTTGGTAATTCTGCTATTGAGATTTTTCCAGGAAAAACATTGAATATCAACAAACATTTGGAGAAGTCACAACAAGAAGAACTAACCAGAATCTTGCAAAAACATTCTACTGCATTTGCATGGGAGTATACCGACATGAAGGGTATTGATCCTAAGACTTGCATCCATCATATCTATATTGAGGAAAACAGTAGACCAATCAGACAACCTCAAAGAAGGATGAATCCAAATCTTAGGGAGATAGTGAAAGAAGAGCTCCAAAAACTTCTCAATGTAAACTTCATTTATCCAATTTCAGATAGCCGATGGGTTTCTCCTTTCGTTATAGTACCTAAAAAGAATGGTAAATGGAGAGTATGCATTGATTACAGGGAGTTGAACAAAGCAACTTTGAAGGATCACTTTCCTTTGCCTTTTATTGATAAGGTATTAGATACATTAGCAGGTAAAAAGTACTTTTCATTTTTGGATGGTTTTAGTGGCTATAATCAAATACAGGTAGCACCTGAAGATCAAGATAAGACCACATTTACTTGTCCATGGGGAACTTTTGCCTACCGAGTGCTTCCTTTTGGGTTATGTAATGCACCAGCAACATTCCAAAGAGCAAGACTAGGAATTTTTTCTGATCTAATTCATGATTGTGTAGAGGTTTATATGGATGATTTTACAGTTTATGGTAATTCATTTGAAGAGGCATTAGAAAATTTGGAAAAATTTCTCATAAGATGTAAAGAAACAAACCTTTCATTAAGCCATGAAAAATGCTTTATGATGTTTACCGAAGGGATTGTTTTAGGACATCATATTTCAGGAGATGGGATTAAGGTTGATAGATCAAAAGTTGAAGTCATCTCCAAGTTGCCTATTCCAAATTGTCAAAGAGATGTTAGAAGTTTTCTAGGATTTACTGGTTACTATAGAAGATTTATAGAAAACTTCACTAAAATAGCATCTCCACTCTTCAAATTGCTTATAAAAGATTGTGAATTTAAATGGGATCCTAATTGTCAATCAGCTTTTGAAACTTTGAAAACAAGAATATCTGAAGCACCTATCTTGAGAGGACCAAATTGGAAACTTCCTTTCCATATTTCTACAGATGCTTCAGACACAGCTCTTGGAGCTGTGTTGGGTCAAAAATATTTAATTCCTTATGCCATTTATTACACCAGTAAAAATTTGACTCCCACAGAGTTGAACTATACTGTGACTGAAAAAGAGTTTTTAGCTGTTGTTCATGCAATTAATAAGTTTAGACATTACATAACAGGCTATGAAACTTTTATTCATACTGACCATTCTGCAATTAGATATTTAATGAACAAACATGTTACTAATGGTAGAGTGACAAGATGGCTTTTACTTTTGCAAGAATTCAATATTACTGTGTTGGATAGACCAGGAAAACAGAATACAGTAGCTGATTTCTTGTCTAGGATTCAGAATACTAAAGAAGATTCTCCAGTAGAAGATAAATTTCCTGATGAATATTTGTTTGCAGTAACTATTAAGACCCCTTGGTATGCAGATATTGCTAACTATTTGGTTACAGGGAAACTACCTTCACATTTATTTCCAAGTGAAAAACGAAAAATTATTCAAGAGAGTTCAAAATATTCATGGATTTCTAACGAATTGTTTAAAACAGGGCCAGATCTTGTGATCAGAAGATGTGTCAAGGAAGATGAAATGCCTGATATTCTTAAGGCATGTCATGATGAACCATGTGGCGGACACTTTGCAGAAAAAAGGACGGCCTATAAAATCCTCTCTTTAGGATATTATTGGCCTTCCCTCCTCAAAGATGCAAAACAATATGTCAAAAGATGTGACAGCTGCCAAAGAGTAGGGAAACCTACCCTTTCAAATGAAATGCCATTGCAAACACAGGTACTCATTGAACCCTTTGAAAAATGGGCTTTAGATTTCATTGGACCTATTAATCCACCATCTAAGCAAAAGAAGTATATATTGGTTTGCACTGATTATGTTACTAAATGGGTAGAAGCTAAAGCATTAGTATCCGCTACTGAAAATTCAGTTGTTCATTTTCTTTATGAGGATATTTTTACTCGCTTTGGTGTTCCAAGAGAAATTGTGACAGATCAGGGGAGCCAATTCACATCCAATTTGGTGGAAAAGTTGATGGAAGAATACAAAATCAAGCACAAAAGATCTACTCCTTACCATCCGCAAGCAAATGGTCAAGTGGAGTCCACAAACAAAGTTCTTGAAAGTATCATCACCAAAACTGTTCATCTACATAGAAGAGATTGGGCAGAAAGGCTTCCAGAAGCCTTGTGGGCCTACAAAACTACATGGAGGAATACAACAGGACATTCTCCCTATGAACTTGTTTATGGGAAAGAAGTCTTGTTCCCCATTGAGTTCCAAGTCAAGACCTTCAAGATAGCAGTTCAGTTGGGAATGGACTTATCAGAAGCCCAAAAGCATAGAATGGAGCAATGGAATGAGCTAGATGAGATCAGACAAGAAGCAATTCTAAAAACTGATCTAGTTCAATATCAAAGAACTAAGTGGCATGACAAATATATCAAAGAGAAGAAGTTTCAAGAAGGAGATTGGGCATTTTTGTTTGACTCCAAGTTTAAAGACTTTCAAGGGAAATTTCAGACTCATTGGCTTGGGCCATATGAGATTGACAAGGTCTTTAACAATGGAGCTGTAAGAATCAAGACCATTGATGAGTTTCAAACTCCTCTTTTAGTGAATGGCCATAGATTGAAAGTTTATCATAAGCCACTCTCTAAAGAGGATTTTGTCAAGATGTTTCAAGAAAGTTCTGCAATCAGGCTGGTACAGAAGAATTCTTCTTCTCCACCAGCCTAGCTTTTGTTTTTCAGTTTAAAAAAAAAAAAAAAAAAAAGAGAAAAAAAAATGGTATAAGCCTGAAAACCAATCATTGATTGGCAGTCTTATACAGAAAATATAGGGTGAAAATCAGGGAAACCTGACACTCTATATTTTCCAAAAAAAATCTCTCCTTCATTTCACAAGCTTTGTCACCACCCACTCCACTTCATTCCATTTCATTCCACTTCATTCCATTTCATTCCATTTCATTCCACTTCATTCCATTTCATTTCATTTCATTTCACTTCATTCCACTTCATTTCATCCATTCCATCAATAAAAATCTTTTTCATGACCATTTCCATCTGGTCATTTGTCATTTGTTCATTTATATTCAACCAAGTAATAGCTGTGTCAGTTTTCGCAGCTGACATCTGTTTCCGCAGCTGACTCCAGTTTCCGCAGCCAGAAGCAGATTCCGCAGCTACTACTCTGTTTTCAAAGAGAATGTACAGTCAGATGTTATTTCCATAATTATGAAATAAAATGCATGTGAGAGGATCAATGGAGCATTCAAGACACCAATGGAGATCAATCAGTTGAAGACCAAGGGCAAAAGCAAAGATTCCAAAGGTATGAATAAAATTTATTTCAAATAGTATTGAAAAACACATTTTTATATAGTTTTAAACCATGAGCTCTACCCATTACGCGCAATGATTATATTGACAGTTCTGTAACCTTTCACGATCTCCATGTTATCCTCTTGCATTCATTCATAAACGGTTTCATCATTGAAATTCCGATTCTCACTCATGTTCCAATATCCCACCGGAGATAATGAGACGTATTTGAGTTGACAAAGGACTCTTACAAGCCGCATAACTTCATAACCGTTGATTGAAACGTGTTCATATTTATTACACAGCCACCAAAATTCAAAACGCTGTCGAATGCATTATACTTTGTTAACCTCTTTGTCGTGTCTCTGCCGTGTTTACAAAACCCCACATTCTCACTCATTCTCACTCCCTGTTTCACTCCATTTCATTCCTTTTGCTCATTCTCACTCCCGTATATCTACCCACAGTCTTACTCCATTCCGTTTATGGTGCTCATTTCCATTCTATGATACATTCCCACAGTCATTGTGCTCGATCCTGTGTATTCAGTCGTTCCATTTCCACTTAAACCCTCACAGAGGCAAATTAGTGAAGCACAGAAAAGTGAAATGGGTAAGTTGCTAAGGGCAGAGTCGGAAGGACCAAAGTTTATAGAGGGATATCCGCAAGCAAAAGAGATATTGAAGAAAGCTAAATGGCTGCGTTTTATTCAGAAATTCAGAGGTTACCACAAAGAAGTTACGAAAGCGTTTGCAAGGTCATTTGATGGCTCGGAAGCAGAAATTGGAGACCTCAAGTTTTCGGTCAATGAAGCATCAATAGAAACAGCCACAGAACTTCTTCAGGAGGGAGAAAGTTGGTTCAAAAATAAAAGCATCAGTGATGAGGCATGGAGAACAATCCTACGAAACCAAGGTATGGACATAACTGTTTTCAAAAGAGGAATCCCCGTGCATGCAATAAAAGAAGAATGGGCCACTTTACTACTAATTGTTCAGAAATTCATTACATGTGAAGGCCGTTTTGGGTCTATGTACATGTACCATACCAGACTATTGATGAATTTTCTAGAAAACCAAACTCTCAATCTCCCTTATTTTCTATTCAATAGCTTAAAGAAAATGGCTGTGACTGTTCAAAAACACTTAGGAGATGTAGAGCCTCATTTATATCACCATGGCCTTATAAAAATTCTGATTGAAAAGGAGCTAAAGGAAAGAAAAGACACATGGGAACAATTCCTAGTTAGAAATTTCTTTGAGGAACCTCAGGAAATTCCTGAAGGTAGTTCAATTAGAAGGAGTAGAAGAAAAATAATGAATGTTGAAACCCAAATTACTCCTACTCAGGAAATTCCCGCAGCCAGCACAACAAGAAGAAGTAGAAGGAAAAGAACAATAGATGAAATCCAAAATACTTCTACTACTACTATGAAAAGAACTGATAGGGAAGAGAGATTGGTAAAAAGGAAGAAGAAGGAAATCAAGGCTAAGAAGCCAATAATACCAAAAGGGAAAGAAACTATTGAGGCTGTACATAAAACTCCTTCTTTTGAAGAAGAAGATCATCAAATACTATCTGAAAGATTAGTTTATCTTCAAAAACAGTCATCTATATCCAAGAAGGCAGAGAAAGGAAAACAAGAACAAAAGGATAATGTACCACAGCGTGTGAGGAGAAGCAGCAGGCTTAAGGGGAAATTGAGAAAAACGCAAATTAAGGGTCCTCATTTCATTGATTTGGGTGAGGAGACATCCGAACAGTCCCCAACTGACCATAGTCCATCTCAGTCAGTTAGTGAACCTGGTTCCTTTCATTCCCAATCAGACAATGAGCATACTCCATCTTATTCTCAGCAAAATATTGATGTAAGCCCTCCTCGGCCATATTTTGAACATAATTCTCCTTTACAGCATTTTGGGGACAGCCCAATGAAAATGACACCTGAAATAGACCCCAAGCAGCAGGAGGTATATGACTATATAGAATCCTTGGAAAATGCAGCCACAGGTCCAAGTACTTCTTCCATTCAGCCTCATACATTGCAGGATGATTTAGTTCAATCATTAAAACAAGAAATTTTTGAGCTGGAGCTTTTAAACAGGCACATCAAAAATTAAAATGAAACATTGAAAGAACAAGGCAAACTGGACAAGATCATCCATGATAATACTATGTTACATTTGGGAATATGGCAAAAGAAGAATAAGAAATTGAAAAGGAAATGCCAGAAATTGAGCAGAGCACTTGTGAATATCAAATTTAGGTGCTTAATGAAAAAACCCAGAATGATGGCAGTACCAAAGAAGAAGAGAAGGGGATTGGATGTGCTGGCTGAAGTATCAAGGCACATGAACTGAACAAAGAGTATCAAAATTTTGGTTGCATGAGGACATGCAACACCTTCAGAGTGGGGGTATGTTGAGTCCCAAATTTGCATCTTTTCCATGCATTTTTCCATACCTTTTTCACTCACCTAAACCTCCCAAATTGTTAATATCATGTGCAAAAGGGCATCTAACATGGTTTTTAATTATATTTTTGTGTTTGCTATTTGATCTAGATTTTGTTCATTCGGCTGCGGAATCTTGCCACTTTCCGCAGCTGCTGCAACTTTCCACAGCTATTTTGTAAAACTCTATGCTACAGGTGTCTACAAGGGAAACGAGCCACATGGGCAGGCTAGGAATGACGTGGACATGGTTCGTGTCCTATTGGTTCAAGCAAAATCGTCCAAAGAAGCCGCGGTCAAAGGCGTCCACATGGAAGTCAACCATGGAGTTTCATGTCGGCCGGACTCTGTTTCGTGGCACATAAAGATCCATACGGCCGTTTCTAAGCCTGCGGAGGTTAAATCGACATCTGTGCAGAGCTCTGGAGTTGAATTCAAGCATCCACCTCCCGTAGATTCACTTTCCAACACGGCCATGCTCCTATATCCGTGGACGTAGTGGTCTACGTGCTCTCTGCCAGCATGAACTTTAGGAGACAGTTACAGCTTGTTGTTATATATAGTGCGTTTGCATACGCATAGAAAGTTAGTTGATAGTCGTTATTAGTGGATATAGTCACTGTTATCTTTTAGTCTGCTATGTAGTGATTACGCTGCACTTGTGCCGTAACATTACTATTCTGTAATGAACTGCTTTTTAATATGAGAAGACTCTGTTTTTCAACTTAATTCGTGTTTGAGGACCGTTACCAAGGCTGTGTAGAGGGCCCCTGCTCAGCTAAGGTTTTGTGTATTAGTGTATATTTTTCATTTCATTTCTTTAAAAATCATTGTATCATAATCCATCCATATGTTCATACTTTGCAGTTGTTTCATTTCTGTTTATACATTTCCATAATTTCCATTTCATTTCTGTCTTTCATGTTTTATGATTGTTAATCACTGATCAGTGTTCTTGTTGCAGGTTTTAGATAGACAGCCCGGGCATTTTTATAGCTTTTTGACTAATGAAATGGATCTAACATTGTTCTGCTGCTAGTTTGCTTTTCATAGCTTTTGTTTAATTTCAGTCTTGCTTTGTTCATTTCAGTTTTGCTTATCTGCTTTAGTAGTTAAATTTAGATATATTAAGCTGCTCATAGCATCTTCAGTTGCCTCCGAAAGCCACAGCTGGACTGATGGTGAGGGATTGTATTATGAAATGTGTAGTTTAGTATTAGTTTCTTTTCTGCAAATTTAGATATATTAAGCTGCTCATAGCATCTTCAGTTGCCTCCGAAAGCCACAGCTGGACTGATGGTGAGGGATCGCATTATGAAATGTGTAGTTTAATATTAGTTTCTTTTCTGCAAATTTAGATATATTAAATCATGCATGACATCTTCGGTTGCCTCCGAAAGCCACAGCTGGACTGATGGTGAGGGATTGAATCATGAGTGTATGGTTTAGTATTAGTTTATTTTCTGCAAATTAAATATCAGTTACACAAGTTGTTTATGATTACTTCCGAAAATCATAGTTGGACTAATGATGAAGGGTCAGAAGATAAATTGATGTAATCTGATTTAGATTTATTTTATTGCAATTTTTAATTTCTTTAAACATAGTTTCCTTTGTGTTTAGTCAGTAGCAAGAATAGTTTGATTTTCATGTTCACTAGTTTACTGTTTTGATTTATTAGATTAGCAACATCTTTTCATTTCATCAGTACATTTTCATTTTCTTTCAAAGTCTTATCATTGTAAATTTCAAATTGCTTTTAAAGTTTCAAGTTGGTAAATCATTATAGGGGATATCACTTCCTTGAACAAATATAACCAAACTTGTTTTCATTTTAGAATTTCCATTTCACTTTAGAAAAACCAAAAACGACAAAAAGTTAAGAAATAGGTTATCTTGCACATATAGTGCACCGCACTTCATCAGCTTACGATTCCCGGATTGACAAATTAAATGCAGCAATTTAGGACACACTAAATTGACCAAACAGTGTTCGTCCAACTCTTGGGTGGATGATTCAATCCGTCTACGCCTCTTCCAGCGCACTTTGATTGGTGCTGCCGCTAAGTGTTATATTGAATTATCCTGTGGCATCTTTCAAGATTTCAATACGTTAGCCATGGATTTTCTGACTCACTTTCAGTTACCGGTTCGCTACGAAGCCGGGACGCATCTCCTGACTTCTTTGAAGCAGGACAAAGCCACCCACATTTCTGATCACATTCATGAGTGGCGACGTCGTCGTAGGCTGATCAAGTTTCATATACCTGATCAGATACTAACTCATTGGTTCACCACCTCCTTCGTTAACAAAATCGCCCAAGATATTGCTATGGGAGCGTGTGTGACTGAAGAACAAGCCATAGCGCGTGCTCAATATCTGGATCTGGTATATTCACAATCTGACATGCTGTATGATATTTTACCTGATGCTCCACAGTCTGGAACCTCTAAAGCCCCACCTACCCCAGCGGTGGATGGTGTTATTGGTTCCGTTTCTCAGAATTCGAAGAAATCTTCGAATGGGAAGCAGAAGTCCAACTCATCCAATAATTCTGCTTCTCCTGCCCCTACCAACTCTGGCAAAATTGCGGAGGTTAATGCCATTCAGGCCAATCCTACGGAGAAGGCCTCCAAAGGGAAAAAGAAGGGCAAAGGAAAATCTAAATCCGACGCCCCAAAGACAGAGTCCAAACCTCGTACCGAGGATGGTTCCCAACGCAAACCGAAATACCCCTGCCTCATTTTTGAAGGAGATCACTATACAAAAGATTTTCCATGATGATCTGAAGTTAGTCAACTCTAAAAGGCTCCAAAGGGACTCCGGCAGTTCTTAAAGAACCGTTCCCGTCTCAGCAGACCCAGATGGTTGAACAACCTTCACCATCTGCACCATTTGGGTCCCAGGTCTTTATGATGAATGGTGTTGCACCTATCTCCATTGCTACGCGTTCGAAGGATTACAACGAATCGCGTCAGGCACCGGGGAAGGCAGTTGTGGATGGTCCACCTCCCCCACCTGTCTCCGGTTCGTTGGAAATTGAGAAGCCTACTGCTGAACCTGTTGTGAGGCCACCTTCTAAAGGTGTTTTACGAAAGTCTTCCTACAATCCGAATGCCCGTGCCGCTCAGCACTACAATATTGTTGAGGATCTGGCACAGGCGCCTTCTGCCATGTCTGCATTGGAAGTTCTTCAAAGTTGTCCTTCGCAATGGAAAGCTTTATTATCTACAATCGGTGGAATCAATCCTGCTGATTCTAGTCTTCTCACCTTTGACTTCGAAAATTTCACCCCCCGACTTCCACATCAGATCGCTCTTGTTATTCAAGTCGGGATCAACGGTCTTAACATTCATAGGGCTGTCGTGGATGAAGGTGCCTCTACCTGTGTCATGTCGTCCGCTTGCTGGAAGGCCATTGGCTCTTCGGCCCTCTCATCATCTCCCAATGCCCTAGAGGCATTCGATGGTCGGGAATCCAAACCCCTGGGTGTTCTCGAGAGTCTAGCGATTACTTTATAGGGGAAGACTGTCAACGTAGAAGTAGAAGTGGTTGATGCTAAGCTCAACTACAATATACTTCTTGGCCGCAGCTGGACTCATGCCATGTTATGCGTGCCATCCACCCTCTTTCGACTTATTAAGTTCCCTCATGAGGGAAAAATTGTTACGGTGGATCAGTTGTCCTTCTTCACCTCCACCTCCGAGAACAACATTCCGTACGTGGATCAGATCCCAAATCCCCCTGACAGTGTAGGGCCCGGTCTCTTCAAAGACCCCGTCCTCATGGGTATTTTTCCCGCACCACCACCGCACACCGCTCAAGTTAACATGATCTCTAGGTCTGACGACCCATGGCTCATCCCTACGCCTGAGCAGGTGACTGAGTTTGGAGAATCGATGCCCTTAACTCCAGTAGAGATTAGCTACTGTGAAATCATCTCCGCATCCGATCCTCCCCCTCCTTAGTATGCTCCTTTGAGCATGGCTTTAGACATTTACTTATTCTCAATCCCCCTGGCTCAGTCAGGCCGATTCTCCTGATCCTTGTAGGTTTTAACCCTGAACAGAAATTATCTACACACGAATCTTATAACAGAAAATAAACAATAGCGAGAGCATAAAACATAAAACAGATAAACACAGAGATTTTCCCCTGGATCCCAAATCGGGACGACCAGCTTGATTTTTCATTATATCCCTTTTAGTGTTACAACACATATATATACATGCCGGAGCATACATAAACCCCAATCCATTAACCCTGGATTAGAACATAACCGTAGTTCCCTTGACCGGATCTACAAAAATACCAGGGGCCGAAAACCATCGAACCCCAAAACCATGTGCAAAACCATGCACAAAACCATGGACGCAGACTACCCAGCGGAAATTAAGGAACCAAAATTTTCGCCGGGGCGCTGCCCCGGACCCCGACAAGGGGGGCTACCGCCCCCCTCTGACCCCCCTGTTGCGCCCAGCACAAAGGGGGGGCTAACACCCCCCCGCGCGTGCTTAGTCGTGGAAAGAATATAACAAATACCCAACAATCCTCTCAAAGAGATTTTTCCTTCTGATGAAGCCATTGTAGAAACAATGTCTCTTGAGGAGCTGCCTTGGAGCGATGGACATCATCGTTCCTCGTTCATGCCTAGCTTCGGGGCAATGTTAGATTTTCTAGAGTGTTTTTCATCTCAGGTTCCCACTCCACCTCTCCAGATGCCCATATTGACACATGAGGTGCTTTCAGAAGGAAACCTGAGCAACATCACTCAAAACATTCCAATCGACATCTCCGTTAAAATGGGGATAGTTGAGAATATACATGTGGGAGTGACTTGTTCTCTTGATGAGATACGAGTCTATACCGATATTTTTCGAGAATTCAGAGACGTGTTCGCTTGGTCCTATGAGGAAATGCCTAGGATTGATCCCAGCATAGTAGTGCACGAGATTCCTACCTATCCTGGTGTGAAACTCGTGCGCCAATGCCTACGCCCGATGCACCCTCGCAAAGCCACTGCCATTAAAGTAGAAGTTGAAAAACTTCTGAACGCAGGCTTTATTTACCCGATTCCCCTCACAGAATGGGTATCCAACATTATCCCTATAGATAAGAAGCAGGGGACTATCAGAGTCTGTGTTGATTATCGCGATATTAATCGTGCCTGTCCTAAAGACAACTATCCCACTCCTTTCATAGACCAAATCATCGACGAATGTGCTGGGAGTGAGATTTATTCCTTGATGGACCGCTTCTCTAGGTACAATCAGATAAACATTCTACCTACAGATCAACACAAGAATACATTCATCTGTCCGTGGGGTACTTTCGCTTATAAAAATCTCCTGTTCGGCTTGAAGAACACTGGAGCCACTTTCCAGCATGCGATGTCTTACGCTTTCCATGACATACACCATATCGTTTAGCCTTATCTGGACAACTTGCCAGCTCACTCAGCTAGGCGAGAGGACCACTCTGAACACCTTCGCCAGATTTTCCTTCGCTATAGGCGCTACAATATTAGGCTTAATCCTCATAAATGCATCTTTTGCGTGGATTCTGGCCATCTTTTGGGATTCATAGTCTCCAAAGACGGAATTCGCCTTGACCCCTTAAAGGTCGAGGCTATCATCAATCTCCCATCACCCTCCTCATTATATCAATTGCAGAGTCTGCAGGGAAAAGCTAACTTCCTTCGACGCTTTATCCCGAACTATGTAGAGGTGGCCAAATGATTCACGTGTCTCTTAAAGCAGAACGTTCCCTTCCATTGGAATGAAATTTCTCAACAGTACTTTGAGAAGCTTAAGATGTTACTCGTTAATGCTCCTTTGCTTTGTCCTCCTAACTATCACCGTGATTTCACTTTGTATCTCGCCGCCGCGTTTAGCACCATAGTTATGGTTCTGGTGCAGGATGACGATGATGGAGATGAACATGTCATTTATTATCTGTCATGGAACCTTCTTGACACAGAAACACGTTATGCTCACGTCGAGAAGCTGGTGTTAGCTGCAGTACATGCTATGCAACGCTTTCGCCACTACATCCTGTTGTGCACAACAACCGTGGTTTTGGATTGCAACCCCATGACATATATTCTTTCTCGACAATTACTGGGGGGAAAATACTCCAAATGGATCGTTATCCTTCAGGAGTTCGACTTAGAGTTCACTGCTGCTAAGTTGACCAAATCAGTGGTTTTTGCAGACCTTATTTGCTCGCTCCTGATGGACTCCACCCCATCTTATTCCGAGGATCATATCCCAGACGAAACTCTTTTCCTTATCAGCAATCGCGACCCATGGTACGGTGATATTATTGTGTATCTTTAGACCTCGACGTTTCGGTCTGAGTTGACTAAAGATGCCCGACGTCGAATTTGGCATTAGTCTCAACCCTACCGTATAGTAGGAGATACTTTATACCGCGTTGGAGTAGATTCGGTGCTCCGACGGTGCCTCACCCTGGAAGAGGTTGAAAAGGTCCTAAATGACTGCCACAGTGGCGCCTGTGGTAGTCATATGTCCGGATATGCCACTGCCTAGAAAATTCTGCAAGCAGGTTACTTCTGGCCATCAATATTCAAACATTGTATCGTCGCAGTCTGTAAATGTCACGTGTGCCAGGTCTTTCAGCACAAGATGCGTGCACCGCCTCTCCCTTTGCATCCTGTTATTACCGTTGGTCCTTTTGCAAAATGGGGCATAGATTTTATGACATGTAACCCTCATTCGGCCGGGGGGAATGCGTATATAATCGTCGCCATAGACTACTTTACGAAGTGGGCTGAAGCGATGCCTACACTAGCTGCCGATGGTAAAAAAGCTGCCCAATTTATCTTCAACCAAATTATTGCACGTTTCGGGGTCCCTCAGGCCATTTTTATCAACCATGGTACCCATTTTTGAGATTATATGATGGCCGAGCTGACATCAAGATTGGGCTTACGACACGATAGCTCAACGCCATATTACCCCCAGGAAAATGGCCAGGTTGAGGCTGTGAACAATTTTTTGGTCACAATGCTTCAACGGACAGTTGGTATTCATAAATCCAATTGGCATCTCCAACTGTTTTCAGCTCTTTGGGCCTACCGGACGTCAGCAAAGAATGCAACTGGATTCACACCTTTCCAATTGGTGTACGTTCTGGAAGCAACTCTTCCAGTTGAATGCGAAATTCCTTCTTTGAAGTTAGCTGTGGAACTTTTACCCGACACTTCTCCTGAGGAAGAGCGTCTTTTGTATTTGTAATGGTTAGATGAAACCCACCGTTTGGTTGCTTTAGTCATTGAAGCACAAAAGAAGCGGGTCAAAGCTCACTTTGATCAATCAGTTTCTCCATGTTCCTTTGTCGAAGGGGACCTCATCCTCCTATACGATCAAGCACATGACAAGCTTGGTGCCGGTAAGTTCCAACCTATGTGGCATGGGCCCTACATAGTAAAACGAGTTTTGAAAAATGGGGCTTATGAGCTCATTGATTATGAAGGAGTTCCGTTGGCACAACCCAGAAATGGGTTGTACCTCAAAAAATACTACGCTTGAAGTGATTTTTGGTGTGGTGTGTGTACATAGGTGTGTATTTTCATTTGTGTGCATGTGTGGTGTGGTGTGCGATGTAAACATATTTCTGTTGATCGGGTCTTCCTGATTGTGCAGATGTCCATCAATCCGTTTGTTGGTTTCGCAGATGGTGCCTCCCGCAGTACCAGGAATCTGTCTTTGGCAACCTGGGTAATCTACGATCCTGCTGGTGAGTTGGTCAATCTGCAAGGTGTGTGTCTCGGACGTGCTATAAATAATATCGCGGAATATAGTGCTGTGTTAGAATTATTAACTGAGGCTGTAAACATTGGTATCCGTGAATTACTTGTGTATCTAGACTCACAACTTGTAGTATCACAACTTAACGGTCATTATTTGGTCAGAAACCCATCCATTTTACGTTTGTATCTGTGTGTTCGCCTGCTAGAACGAAATTTTGACTATTTTACATATCAACACATACCCAGACATATGAATACATTAACATATGCAGTAGCTAATTTGGTTTTAGATAGACATTTGCACAATTTATAAAAAAAACATCATCACATGTAAAATATCCATCCAGAAATAGGTATATATATATATATATATATATATATCAAAATGTTTACATTAGTGTGCATCACATAAAATCAAAAATATACATGTTCGTCTTAATACATCCGGAGATGACATGTCTCTCAAAAAATATGCATGAAATAAGCCCTAGGTGTCTAATCTGCGTGGTGCTCATGATAACAAGCCACCGCATGCACTAAGCGTCTCAGAAGATGATGGAGGCGACTAGGCACTCCCACCGTATGTCTCTGGTATGCTAGTGGAACATCTGCCAGCCGAGCGTAGTCTGGAATCCCCCAGGCGATCCCCTCGAGGTTCTGAACCAACTCTCCCCCCTCGGCACCCTCCGCCTGAGGGTCAGCTGCAGGCTAAGTTCTCCGTGAAATAGGAGACATACCAGTTGGTCTCTCTGGGCCGACATCTGCATACACATAAAACTATTGTTAGGACGGGAATGTATTACCAAAAAAAATCATAAAACATAAAAATCAAAAACAAGATCATACCCAACTCCTCGTCCCAATCATCTCCCTCCGGGAGTGGAAGGTCTAGGTCTCCAGTGAAATCGATCCCTGCATATGGCCAATCCTCGACCACAATCAACTAACGCTGTAACCATCCAAAAAACTCCGGCCTCCAGGATATCTGTTAGCCTCCTCCTGATCTGGGCATCAGTGCTGCCCAGCGAGCCATCCTTGGCTCTCATGGTATCGGCTCAGCTACTATGGCCCCTTGGCCCTGAACGATAGGTAGTTGTTCTAGGATGAACGATACCAAGATGGAACCGTAGCCAAACTGTTTTAGTTTGGCCTGCTTACACTTTGTGAGATGTCTTTTCATATTTGTTGTCACTGCAGTAGCCCAATCAAATAGTGTTGGATTCATACACTCAGCATCTAGGAGGAGTTGGGCCTTGGTCGTCTCGTGCGGTGCCTGCAACCCCGCAGCCCGCGTGATGGTATGTAGCACCACTCTGAGTGCTAGATCGGGGATGGTATGGATATCTACCTTGCCACTTCCCAATCCTAGTCGTGCCCCTCGACACACTCTTGCCATCACCTGCTCCAGCTTCTCTCCAGATGGTCTGCTGCCTATCAGGATGGGCACCGGACCTCTGCGCGACAGTCTGGTTATGAAATATACGTCAGAAACCTCAAGTTCTAATACTTGGTCCCGCAGCTTGAACACTTGTTCATTTTCGTCCCATATGCTGATCAGGTATTGCAGGAGCTCTGGTTGAGCTCGTAAGCAAGGTGTCAGGAAGAAATTTTTAAGCCCACAATTCTTGAGGGCATTCATACAAGTCTCATTCTTCATAGTCTCTTCATCCTCTTCCCCATGCTCCCTCTCTTTCCATTCGATAGCCATTTTTCTCGGTTGCCTGCATCAACATGGTCAAAAACCCTTGATTAGATCTTTGTTATGCTCGAAATTTCATGTAAATCACTAGCTGTTTGGAAATTTGACACGGGAAACTGCGCTGCGCCATTGGCGCAGCTATTTTCTTAACAGTCGTGCCAGTTGGCGTGGGCCCTTTGTATGCAAAAGGCCATTGGCGCGGGTCCGTGCCAGATATCCGTGCCAATGGGTGAAGCCCTAAAATTTTAAAAAATTCTCCACAGAAGTCTAATAAGAAATGGAAAACTATAAAAAATGGATTAAAATGGAGTATAGGGAAGCACCTCTTACCTGGAACGAACGGGAATTTGAATGGTAGCCTGGATGAGTTGCAATCGCCATCAGAAGTTCGCACACAAACATACCACTATTGCTCTCCTATGAGGTAAATAGTAAAAGTAATTTTGTTTTTACCATTTGAGACTTATTTATAACTTTTGAAATCCCATTAGGTGTTAAAAGTCATTTTTTATTAATATTTCAAAACGGATTTTACACTTGCCTCTGTGTGCAGCAACAGGTTTTTTACACAACTTAAACGGTGAAACAAGTTGTATTTTATACTTTTTCGGACTCGGTAAAAACACGTAAAAGTCATTTTGGAGCCATCTTTTAGCTCTTTTCTGACTCTCTAAACATGAAAATATTGTCGAGGCCCTTGTCGTTTTGATCTCATTCAAGTGGTTGCGAAACGACATCTACCCAGTATACGTTTACCCCTTTTTCGGGCTGGGATAGATTATTTACGAAAAAGGAATACCCTAGCCTATCGCGACTAGGAGGTTTTCTCAGACATAGTTTTCTACCTTTTCGGATCTGAGGAACTCTTTATGAAAAGGGACCATTGGATTTTACTTTTCAACTGCCTTTTCAAACTCTCTAAACATGAAAAGATGCCGAGTTCTTCCTTTGTCAGACTCGTTAAACCCTGATGACATCGGATTCAGTCATAATGATGGTACTCGAGTTTCTCCTTCCTAGGGCTCGTTAAACGTACTAGGATGGACTTATATCACAAGCATATGCTATCCCCTTCAAGATTGTTATAAAAAATAATTGGGGTACTCGCCAGAAAGGGTGGGGAAAAAATGGAACCAGCATCATTGTCGTGTCGGCAGTATGTCGCTCTTGAACATGGCACTTGTCTACATTCGTGTCGGGTTGGGGACATCTCATCTCATTTTCACTTGCCTCCGTGGGTTTGGGTGATCCTTTTTGACCTCTCATCTGCTCTTTGCCTCGTCACTATGACCTCTGATCTTTTGATGTCAAATACTGCCAAGTCCACTCTCGTGTCGTTTATATGTTCAAGAGAATTTGACCTCTGCAAGTACCAACATTCCTCTGATTCTCATCTAATCGTGATTCACAAAAACATTATGTTCCTCTGTCTCATGTCGATGATGTGGGAAAAATTATGGCCCACCTTCGATCAAGGTCACTTCCTGTCGACTTCAGCTCATTATCCGGGAAGCTGATCTAGAGACTCCCTTCTGGTACCTTGGAGCCTGCATGCCTCAACGGCAGGTTCTTCGCATTCGACGTGAGGTTTTCATCATTGGCCTCCGATCGAGTGATTCTACAGGTGTTCAACACCAGCTCATTGATTTACATGCCGTAGACTGTACCTATAGTACCTTGAGGACCATTTTCATTAATGGTGGTACCTCTCGCGTCTGTTAACAAATTTCATCATTGGCTGGTAATCAGACGATGTTCTCGCATGTTCGACTCCAGCCCATTTATTCACATGCTTTGACTTGTACTAAGTTCAGGTCGAGATGGAGCGCAAGACCCTGGATTGTGTCTGTTGTAATCCAAGCTATGATTTTGTGGATTGTTATGATTGGTGACATGACTCACTTACTGGATGGTTGCGACCATACCTGAGTCTATTTATCGATCCTCACTGGATGGCTGCACCCATGCCTTGGATCTGGATTATTGTATACTCTGTTATGGATGGCTCCGCCCATACCGCATATATATCATGTATCTGAGATATCAATTGTACTTCTCCACGCAGGTTTTCCGACGCCATAGTTTTCAGTTGGACACATTCTCGTAAAGCATCTCACCCCTCTCTCTCTCTCGGGCCTCATGCTTTAGGGGGCATCTATTACACAGTAATTTGTCACCATCCCTGCAATCCCCATCACACACATTGGGGGGGCTCATTTCGTGACCTGTGAGTAGTGACATGCCTTGAAATCACTTTCATGACATCCCTCTGAACAAGAGCTTTCATTGCCCTTAAGACATCTCCTTGTGAAAAACCCTAAAAATGGCCCTTTTTGCATTGGCGCGGGCAAACAGTTCAGTACCCGCGCCAATGGGTAAAATCCTTCAAAGAGGTCGCACCTATTGGCGCTCTATCCCATAGTCGCACTCGTGCCAGCCAATTTAAGGAGTGTTTTTTAAAAATAAATGGCGGAAGTTTCATTCCAACCAATTCATGAACTGGTATCTATCTTGAGTTGGGAGGTTTGGCTCCGGATTTCCATGTAGAGGAAGTGGTTTGCCACCTCTCATGGAAGCTTCCTTGAGGATAGAGCCAATCCCATGATTATAGAGATCCTAACTCCCCTTGCTCCATCTATAAGAGCTTGCCCATCTCCATTGCAAGCTAGTCTTCAAGTTACCAAATTCCCAAGAGCCTTATGCTGCAAGAGCCTCCATAATTCCCTTAAGGCCAAATCCAAGCAAGGAGACTATTGTCAAGATCCGAAGAGAGAGGTTTGTCCCATCCTTGACAGGATTTTCGAGACGTGTTATACTGGCGACCCGCTGAAGGAGAATTCAGCGTCAGAACTATGGTTGTATTCTTCCTTTGATTGATTAATAATAAGCAACTATTGGTTATGGTTCCACTCTTGTTATTGTTTATGATGATGAGTTATGTCCTTTCTAACTGAAATATAGTTGCATCTACTCGATTTTACGCTTTCGTTTGTTTGTTTCTAGTGTGTGAAGGTGTCCGATCACGGAGATCGTGAGGATTATGATCTGCCAGAGTTAAGGAACGGGAGTGCTACTTTCTCTACGAGCGACAGCGTTGGATTCCAGGTAAGCCTTCATCGCTAGTTGGTTTATTTGCAATTAGGAACCTGCACTATAGCGTGAACGATTGTTGCTAGACCCGGTCTGGGCTAGTAGGGATCGCCTCTACCCGCAGAGGGGATTTACCTCCACAAAAACAACCTAGTTAAGCCTGAATGGCTTTGGACTTGTTTAACCTTTTCACAAAACTGATAACACCCAACATCCTGAAAACATGCAAGGAACATGGGAGAGGAAGTAATTTGAATGGTGTTTAAGGGCTAAAACCTATTAACCCTTCCTCCCTTTTGTTTTGGCTTGGTAGGCCTTTGGCCTTCATCACTGCTGGCATGAATTTCTTCTTCAGACATGGTGACTGGTTTGTCACAGAAGGATTTTCAACTTGGTGAGGGTCTTTAGGTTTAGGGATGGCAAATGAGTGATGTGAGGGCAAATTTTGAAAATGAGGGCCAAATGAATTATGTCTAGGAAAAATTCAGAGTTTAGGAGGAGGGTTGTTTGCACTGAGTATATTTAGGCTAAGGACAACCTCCAATTTGTAAATTTTTACTTAGAAAGGTCAAATATTTGATCTCCATGCAACTTAGGGTTTGGTCAAGCTTTTAAAGTTTTGAACCTCTCCCTTGATTATGTATGCAAAGAAAAACTTGGAGGAAAAAAAAAAAGAAATGCCACAAACCTTGTCTAACCCTTGTGGAGGAATCTGGAGGCAAAAATATTGATTTTGAACATTTTTTAGCAAATTTGGCCAAAATTTGCAGGAGCGTAGTGCCACCCAGCTGCACATTCAGGTCGGGTCGAGCTGGCAGGTCTGTGCACAGCGTCGGGTCGAGTCGGGCCTATCAGAGCGTAGCGTCAGTGTGTAGTGGGCAGTTCTGACCATTCTGGGCCTGTGTGTAGCGCCCGCTCAGGTGCGTAGCACCGCCCTCCCAGTGCACAACGCAGTGTTAAACAAAACTGCTGCTGCCTCCTCTGTGAGAAACGCCGATGGCCAGGTGCGTAGCGCCGGCCTCGGTGAGCAGTGCCTGAGATTTTTCTTCAAACTCACATAAAAACCCTCCAAACTTGTTTTCAACGACTTTCTCTCCTTTTTGCAATGACAATGAGGTTGAGGGAAAGAGAAAGGAAGCTTTATAGTCTTTCTTAAAAATAAATTTGTGAGCCCAAAACCTCTTTCCAAAGTTTATTTCCCTTTACTTTTTCTCACTGTGTTCTTTTTTGGCCTTTTGGTACTGTAGGTGGCATTTTGACATAAAAATGGTTTTTCCCTTTGCAGGAGTGTCCTGATGTTCTCCTTGTGCTCACAAACCTTTCAACCAGTTCAAGCAGGTGCCCTCAAACCACTTTGGAAAATGAAACCTCTTTATGATGCTTATCACTTGCAAATATAAATTTTTGATCAATTTGACATTTTTTCTTGTGATTCACATTCTATCCCGTTTTCTGTGAAGTTGTGAGGAAAAACCTCTTGGTGGGAGGAAAACCGTAGTAGCAAGTATCAATAGTAGCTTGGTCTTTTGAGATGTACCACCATTATTGGAAACATTCTTGCTTTGAACCTATCAATTTCCCTGTAGGGAAAACATTTTTTGATAGTCTTGTAAAAGTGTTATTCATGTTTAACCATCTTTTGCAGAATATGACTTGATAAAGAAACCATTTTGGAGGTTTTACTGCTTTTAAACCAGCTAAATGTTTGTTCCTAGTTTGAAAATGATGTATGTCCAGTGAGGGAGGTGAGTTTTCTAAACCATTTTTGTGCTTTTATTGGCCACTTCTATTCTTGCAGATGCCTACACAAATTTTGCCTTAGATCACTCTCTCTTTTGGAGTTGGACAACCCATTCTATCAATCATGAACCTAGGCTTGTCATAGTTGCCTCTTTTGGCAATTTTCTCCCTCATGCTTGTCTCCTTGGACCATTTGAAAAAGCCTCTGACTGTTCCTTTGAGAAGTCAAAACCTTGCACTGATATTTTTGGCCCTTTTGTTGTTACTCTTTATCATCTGTCTTCCTTTGGTGCAGTGAAGTATTGGTTTTCATGTTTTCCTCCTTTCACCCCTTTAAGGCCTCTGATTTTACCTTTTGATGAGGTGGATTTAGTGCCTCTTTGAAAAACCTTAGAGGATAGTTTGAAACCTTTTGAAGCCATCTATTGTTATGAAGGAGGCTCTTTGTTCTCATGTGACCATTTTTTTCCATCTCCCAAACTCCTAGGTTTTAGGGCTTCTTAGGAAAAAGTAAATAGCGTTGTCTTATAAGTTCTTTGAAACTTCTCAAACTCATTAATCATATCCTAAAGACCTTTAATAGTGCACTCATGGAGTTTGAGGTGGCCTTTGCCCTTGTCACCCTAGTACTGATTCTTGCTTGGTCAAAACAGTCACAAACCCTGATTTTCATCAAACATATGCTTGCTTCTTTCTTCTCGCTATGAATGGTCTTCTTGTGATGATTTTCTCATTACCTTACCTTATGCTAGGCTTATGGCCATTTGAACCTCTTGCAAAAATGTGGGCAAAGGGAAGTTGACCCCTTACAAGATTCATGCTTTAGGTGAAAAAACCTTCCTTGAATAACCTTTTTGATTAGTTTGGACAAGATCACCTGTCCTTTTCTTCTTTGAATGCAGTTTCTTCATACAGGAAAAACAGAGTTTGTAAGGCACTGAATCCACCCTATGACTTTGTGAAACCCTAGATGACCTAGTGGAGGCTTTCTTGGACTTGGGTTTTGGACTGAGACCTAGAATTTGGGATCATCAAGTGTAAGATAGAGTTTATTGAAGATCCAAAATCTAATGTACTTGATTTATCTAAAGAGTCTACAGAAATAGTTTGAGACCATTAGTGTTTGGGAGTATTTTGGGATACACAACAAAGCTATTTGATTGGTGGACTTAGGTAGCAGTGGGGGGTTTTTTAGGAAAAAAAAAATAGAGGATTTGGGGCAAAGGTGAAAGCATATAGATAGAAAGAGTGACATAAGCCACTAATGGGTTTTCTGGGACTAGTAAGCAATGCTAGATGTGATGGAAAGATGAAAATAGTGAAAAAATATCTTTAAGGATGATGAAGGCAGTGAGATTTCTAGAACTCACAATGTTTATGAACTTTGTTTCTAGAAATATAGGGAAATCATTTAGTCATCGATGAAGGCAAAAATTACTGATGACTAACATATCTGACCCAAAGTACAATAGCTGGGTGGAAGAGACACCAATTGGGGGGAAGGTTGGCTGGAGACATACGGGAACTCTTCTAGGAAAAGCTAATATTCTCCTGTAGAATCATGCAGCTCTTCACTGGCAACAAGACTAGAAGAATCCATATCTGACGAGGTCGTAAGATCATCGAAAAGATGACGAGGACTAGGGGGTATAGCAACGGCTAATAACGGCAATCCCAAAGTGAGAGGAGGGAATTCTTCCTCGCTCCAAAAACTAGACCAAGCACCTTGAGGTGGCCAATTGAATTCAATGGACCCTTTAGGAGGAGACCGAGTAGTAAGAGGTAAAACACTCAAGAGAATAGGCTGCGAAAACTCAGCAGACCTAGTGGACTGAGGTGTTTCCAAAGAAATGTCAAGAAAAGGACTACCACTAGGAGGCAATGAAGAATATGACAAAACTGGTGGTTATTCCACTGTGACAATATTTCAACACAGGAAGAAAAACGAGATATCCTATTTGAGGCTTCAAGATCAAACACTAAGGAACTTAAAAAAACAATCCAAGCAGAAAACTTTTAACTGGCATGTGATCATAGGCAGTTAATTTTATGACATTGAAACGAAATTTTGTTGTTTCATTTTTTAAGAGTCGAGAAACAAGAAAAAGATGACTCTGGTCACTTTCAAATTGAACGAGCATGAAAGGACAAGTTCTCAATGATCTTTTCCTTTTTAGAGAGTCACGAAAAGATCGAAATGACTACTCAGGTAATCTAATCAAGAGGGTGTACCAAGTTTCTGTGAATTGACATATACACCTTAGTGATCAAATGAAAGAGAAATAACCAAGGAGTTGACGTACATGCAGGTAGTCTCGCCGAATGTTGTGTTCGGTGTATCACAGTTACAAGGTGGCAGACTCAGGTTCCTATGGATAAAGGATTGCAGCCTATGAGGGTCTCCCTTTATATACGCAACAGTATGGGGAGCATAAGTCCATACTAGCGTTGTCTAAAGCCAGGTGGCGAACGAAATATACTAGGTTTAACGACGTCGGAACACGTCACTAGCCTAGACCTCTAAAATGTATATGTTAATTTCCAATGATCCCTTAGATTGATTGAACATTTTAAGGTTGATCTTGAATTAATGTTTCAGTTTCAAGGCCCTATCAAATGTGATCTCGAATTCCTAAATGCACACTACATGCAAAAGAACACCATTTCCGTTCAATGAATGCTAACTAAGAGAAGGATAGAAATATTTAACAAAGTATAAATTAATGAAAACACAAGAAGAAGTTTCACTATTGCATATAATACAACCAAATGAGAAACGAAAAACTCTTTCCTAGTTCGCTAAGAGCTAGTTATGCAAAAGAACTTTTCATTTTTGATTCATACGAAAGAATGCAATTTTTTTGTTTTTTAGATGGATGAAGCACACAATGCACAATTACGCTAAAAAGAAAAGAAAACATTAGTTTTGAGCACTACAAATGTAAATATAAAAAACGAATAAATAAAATGCAATACAAACATAATACACACTCAAAACAAGGATGCACTCTTTCAAAAAAACACAAAAAAAGGCTTTCAAAATGATCCAAATGAGAAATGTGATCTATTCTCAAAGTGACAAAATGGAGAGTCAAATGAAGACAAAAGTGATCATCCAATACACCAAAGGCACGAAGAATCGAGAAAAACTAACACAATCGATCAACGAATTGAGATGACAAAGATCAAGTAACTCGAATTCAGCTTAGGAGGCTCAGTGAGGAGAAGGTCGAAACCCTAGGTCTACAAAACTTCACTGATGAGATAATGGACAAACAGCTAAGAAAACTGAGACTACAGAGTCAAAAAAATCTCAAAAAACCAATTGCAAATCAAAGAAACAACCTAGAGCCAAGAAATACTGACCAAAGACTCAGGGAAGAAGGTCAAACCAAATCCTACAAGATTCGGTGCGACTGTCAGGCTGTAATCTGTGCCTAACATGGATTGGCGCACTTGTGATAAAAGCAACAAGTGCCAATTGGCGCGACTGTTCAAAGAAAAAATGTTCCAAGCCGGAAAAATATGCGAAAAGGAGAAAACCACTAAGAAGAGGTCAATCTTGACACTCTGGAGTTAAACAGGAGGATTCAAAACAGTCAAGCAAGCCAAGCAAGGCAGAAAAGCAATCAAACGACCAAAGTTGACTCGACAAGGAAAAAACTCAACAAACAACGAGATGACAAACACACACTGATCCCTAGTGGAGGTGCCAACTTGTTGTATAGGTAAATCCCCTCTGTGGATAGAGGTGATTCCTCTAGCACTATTGTGGGTCTAGCAGCAAGAGGACATGCTAATGTGTCAGTTCCTAGTTAACGAATGAAACGAGTTGGGATAGATTTTCCTACCTGTGATCCAACGCGATTTTTGTAGCTACAACAGAGGTCTCCTGATCCTTATCCCAACACATCACAATCCTTCAGAAATGGTACTCGGGCACCTACACAAAGATTAAAGGAAACAATCAACATACATGACAATAATTGCATTCATAACTAGCTAATTAGTCAAGGAATATCAAACATATTGTGTAAGATACATCACACCAACACAGGACTAGAACCAAAACATTAGTCATTCATATATTAATAGAAAGAAAGAGATTACAACTGGAGCCTTGACGTTGCAGCCTCCTTCAGCAGGTCTAGTGGAAGTGCGTCTTGAGCATTCGTCGAGGAATTTGGACATGGCGAGGCAAAAGACTAATCTCTCTCTCAACAAGGGTCTCTCTCTCTGCTCTATCACACCAGCGATCAAATTGTTTCAGAAAAATGTTCAGCAATTCCTCTTCATCTAGCTGCATCTATGTGAGATAGGTATATTTATAGAATGAGAGGAGGGGGTTGGGATCCCTCAAATGGTGGAAGGGAGGCCTTATCCTTTGGGAGGTTCCCATAAAAGGTGGAAACAAGAGGCCAAAGGAAGGTGTTCGTGGTTATGCAGTCGAACAACCCAAGCTGACTCGCTCACGAAGAAGTTAGCTTAGAAACTTCGCTTCCATATTTAAAAAACTTTCCAAAAACAATTCAACGCGAGCAGCTCACTAGGATAGAGTGCCAATGGGTGCAGGGCCCATTGTTAATTTCCTTCATTGACGTGAGGGAATAACATCCTGATAGCACCAACCCAAAATTAGGTTTTTTTGATGGTCTATTCAGGGAAAAGTCAACAGAGGAAATTTTCTCCTCATGGCAAGGGATGCAATGATACTATTTGCAAGGCATGACACTTCATATAAGTCACAAAAATGGTCCTCCAATGTGCGGGATAGGGATTTTAGGGACGGTGACAAAATTCTATGTAACACCTTCTCATGCATTTAGAGAAGGGTCCAGAAAATTTTCAAAAACATTTGCAAAGAGTGCACTTCTATAAGTTTGTAAATGCTTTGATGGATTAATGGAACAAATTTTTTTATCTTTTGACATTTGAAGTTGTTTAAATAATGTTGCACTATTGTACTCTTTAAATTGGTTGAAAGTGAAGAGGAGTAGAAAACTATTGTTAGTTTATATGAGTAGGACTTCATATATATGGTACTTATACACATTATATTAAGTTTTTCTTTTTAGAATGACAATTATCTTTTTATTTGCATTATATATCTGAACTGTTATCATAAAGAAATGTTAAATGCACTTTTGTACTGATATTTGTCTATGATTTCTTATCTGATATATAATCACACATATGAATGCGATATAAATTTCAAAATTATTTTAATCAAACTATTTTGTTAAAATAATCATCTTTACATAATTTTCATCTCTTTCAACTGTTAAATAATATTCATTACTAATAGTTGGAATATATCTTTTAATATCGCATAAAGGAAGAAAAAACTCAGGTATATAGTAGAATAGACAATGTTAGATAAATGCATATGATAGATTAAAATCATTTCCCATTTTCATGTTATATAAACAAAACACACCCAAAAATCATCCTTATTAGGAAACTGGTCCCTTTATCCCCCAATAGAAGACACCAACGAAACGAAAAAGGACTTTCTCTAAGGTCCGGACTAGGTTTTTTTCCCCCGTGTTGTGGCAACGGAATTACAAGGCCTCAACATTTTGGCACTATAAGGAGGGCCTTGTTAATGTGAAGAAGTTCTGATCAATCTAAAAGTCGATCTAAGAGTCTCTCTCCCTCTAGATCCCCTTCAACTTCTAGAACTTTAGCTAGATATAAATCTTTAATATCTGAAGTTGAACATCCCTCTCCTAAGTCTCGTAGTGAAACTCAACCAATACTATTTCCAATTTTTCATCAAAATTCCCCAAAATTTCAATCTTTAAATATAAAAGTTAGAGAGAGTATCCATTTCTTCTGAATAGTCTGAAACTTCTCAAAAATCTAAGATTAGTATTTCATCTTCTTTACAACCTAGAAAAATATTAACTCAATCAGAAACTCAAAATACATGAATCCCTCCTTTTGAATTTCCCATCGATACTTCTCGAATGAAGACAAAGAAGACTGAATCAAAGTCAATCACTAGCGAGATCTTCTCTAATAATCCACCCCATTCACCTCCATCACCTCCACTCATTTTCACAACTTCCACTCTAACAAACAATGTTACCTTAACTAATTCCAGTACAGAAACTACTAATCCTTCAACCAGTCCTAGCACACAACCTACCTCTTCTTCAAATCAAACTCAATCCATCATCTTCACCCAAGGTCCAATGGCAGGCCAAGTACCTCTGCCAAAAGTACAACCCTGGAACAACCCAAGTGCTATAAAAATGCTTTCTCCTCTTCATCCTCTTCCAAAATATCCTAAAAGATGGCTGCCTAAATTTAATTCAGATGATGGTCTTCCAGTTGAAGAACACATTCATAATTGCATGTTATCCATAAATCTAAAAGAGTTAGTTGAAGAAGACTGAGTTATAAGACTATTTCCATATACTCTTACAGGATCTGTAGGATTCTGGTGTTAGTCATCAGTAATTTTTACCTGTTTAGATGACTAAATGATTATCCCAAGATTTCTAGAAACAAAGTTCATAGACATTGTGAGTTCTAGAAATCTCGCTACCTTCATTATCCTTAAGATAAATTTTCACTATTTTTATCATTTCATCCTGCATAGCTTTGCCTACCAGTCTCAGAGTACCCATTAAGAGCCCATGTAACCCATTTTATCTATATCTTGTCAACTTTGACCCAAATCCCCTATTTTTGTTTCACCTAAAATCCCACTGCTACCTAAGCTCACCAATAAATCAACTTGTTGTGTCCACCAAACTACTCCTAAACATGGATAGTCTCAAAATATCTCTGTAAAATCTTTAATAAATCAAGTACATTGGGTTTCAGGTCTTCAATACATTAGTTTATCATGAACTCTGTCTCACACTTGATAAATCCCAGGTTCTAGGTTTTAGTCCAAAAGGCCAAGTCCCGGAAAGCCTCCACTAGGCCACCTAGAGTTTCACAAAGTCATAGGATGGATTTGGTTTCCTACAAACTCTGTTTTTCCTATATGAAGAAACTGCATTCAAAGAAATAAAGGACTAGTGATCTTGTCTTAAACTCATCAAAGAGATCATTCAAAAGGTATTTGTCCTGAAGCACAAGTTTTGTAAGGGGACAACTGCCCCTTGCTTACATTTTTGCAAAAGAGTCAAAAGGCTACCAACCTAGCAAGAGGTAAAGTAATGAGAGGCACCATCACCAGAAAACTACTCACAACCAAGAAGAAAGCAACAAGGTATGGGTTTGATGCAAATCAGGGTTTATGACTGTTTTGATCAAGAAATAAAGCAATACCAGGGTCATGAAGGCAAAGGACACCTCAACCCCTTCAAATGATCATTGTTAGGACTCTATAATGTACCTTTTTTATCATAAATTTTGCTATCATTCCACTCTTTTCCAGTCCATATTTAAAGCCTATATTATCACTTTCATCTATTCTTCCAAAGGTATATAACCTTTATTCTCTTTACTATATGTTTAATTTGTTTTACATGTAATTTTACATTACTTTCATATTTAACCGTTAATCGAAAATATATATTTGTTGAAACAGTTTATAGACTACAGTTAATTCATCATGAGATCGCATTGCTGAAACAGTCAAAATAGTACGCAAATCCCGTTGCTGAAACAACCCGTGATTTGCGATTCTGAAGCAGTATTTCAAGCACGACAACAACAAGAAAAGATAAGTAAAGGAGCTATTACACTGGCTGTAACAATTGCACCTCAGAGCCAACACTATCGTAACCATTGTAACAGCATTTTGGTATGGAAGAACAGAATATCCTATTTCAGTATAGAAGACCAGACCGGGTTAAGAATAGGATTTCTATGATGTAACTAATTATTTAATAGATGTCTCCTCTTTAAAAACAGGAGACATCAGCATTAGAGAAAATTACAGATTACGGGAGGTTTTAGTTCGAAAGAGAATTATAGAGAAGGAACGTGAATCCTTTTGTAATATGTTACACTTGACAGATGAATAAAAGATTGTTCTGAGCATTTCATTTTAATTCCTTCTTCTGAGAATCTTGTGAGAAGGAAAGGGCCTACCTTCCTCACAATATTCACCCATTTATTTATGTAGTGTGTTAATTTTTATTTTCCTTTACGCCTTGTTAAAACTCTGTTTTGCTGAAATCATTTATGCGTTATTGTAACTCTGTTATCTATTGCTGAAACTCTGTTTCCATTTATTGTTGCATTGTTTTCATACAATTCATTCCTAGGTAATTGTGGAATATTTTAATTGGTAATCTTGTTTACAGAATGAGTTTGTGAAAGCGTGGTAATCAGAAACATGTGCTGAAGATTCCTACTTGGGGAATAGGGTCATGTTCTCTGTTATAGCATATTTGGTATCTTCTTCTGCAGATTGGTTTCCTTTCCTATATTGTTGTCTTTTTAATGTAATCCAGGATTCTTTTGATGATTTTCTGCAATAGAAATATTGGCGTTGTTGTAACTCAAGTAGAACTTCAGTTTGTTTGAAGCAAGGTGTGATTAGTGTAATTTTTACTACAACTTTTCATTGCTTTTGAGATTAAACATATACAGTGTGTGATTGCCTTTGAAATAAAAAGACTTCCCTGGGTTGACAATTTATGTAGCACTTAGTTGTTTAAATTAATAAGAAATTAAAGTGACCAACATTTTGGCGCCGTTGCCGAGGAAGGCAATTATAGGTTTCAAAAGCATTGACGTTTTTATTTTAGATGTGTAGATTGCATGAGAGGACGCAGAACCCACAACAAAACTAACCCTATAGGTGGCAAGGGCAAAGGAAGGGGAGGAAGAAAGACCTTTATTGAAGAGATCACATCAAAAGCTGAATCTTCTCAAAGGCTAAGCTCTCGAAGGCCAAAGCCTCAACCCTCCCCTCAATCGAATTACGAAACAGAAAAAATTGTGAGCCCTGAAAACGTTGAGGGGCCAGTAGAGCCAGTAGAAGGCATTGAAGAGCCAGTAGAAAGCTTTGAAGAAGCAGCAGAAAACGTTGAGGAGCCAGCAGAAAACGTTGAAGAACTAGCAGAAAACATTGAGGAGCCAGTAGAAAACATTGAGGATCGAGCAAGTGCAGTAGGAGATCAAGCAATGGAAGGGAACAATGACGGATTCTTCGGCGGAGGACAAGTAGATCCTGAAGGAGAGGGAAAAGATGAGAATTCTCTCTCTACCTTGGGGTTTCCTATTGGTGATCTCCCTAGAGGAGCAACCCCCATGAAGAATATCCCACTTTCAGCTTTACCTAATTTTCATGGTTTATCTTCTGAAAATCCTGACGAATTTCTTTTTGAGGTTGATTTATTATGCAGAAGTTATGATTATATTACCAATGCCCAAAAATTGAAGCTATTTCCAGCAACATTAAAAGGAAACGCACTAAGGTGGTTCATGAGTCTTGGAGGCCATGTAATCACAACTTGGGATCAGATGAAATAGAAATTTCTACCCAAATATCAAGACTACTGCCGGACGAGAGAAAAAAGAGAGGAACTATTTAAGATGGTACAGAAGGAGGATGAAAATCTGGAGTAATTTTTGGAAAGACTACAATATAATTTGCAACGATCCAATCATCCCGATGTAAGTAAAGATATTCTTAAAACAATATTATTAAAAGGTGTAAGGGATGACTGTCTATATATGCTAAATATGCTTAGTAAAGGGGAAATATCTAAAGAATCATATGATGAAATTGTTAACCTCTGCAAAAGATGTTCAAGAGGAGCTACAAGGAATAGGTCAAACAACAGGGATACCACATATTCAATAGTTCAAAAATCAGCCAGTGGAGGAGCAATAAGAGCTGAAATAGGTAATTTACTTGAGGAATTTAAAAATGAAATGTTAAGTTCTTTTGCTTCACAGATTGACACCTTGCAGGTTAAGAAGAAACAAGTCGAAGTAGAGCAGCCTTGTCTGTCTTTTGCCCCAAATGCAGAGATAAACACCCACTAAGGGAATGCCCATTGGACAAGGTGCCAATTTGCACCCTTTGTGAGAAGGATCATGAAACACAACAATGCCCTTCTTTACCAGGAATAAAAGCAGCATTGCAACCAACCGAAGAAGAAGCTGAAGCAGTCTATCTGTTGACACAAAGAAGGCAATGGAAACCACGAGGACAAGGTATGAACTCTAATATGCCATTTACATCCTCTAATCGTTGGAACAATTGTCCTTCTTTTAGTCAAGAAAATTACCCTCCCTTTAATCAAATGCAATACCCAACCTTCAATAAAATGAATTACCCACCAATGAAACAAACAAACCCTCCCTTTGTAGACCCAGCAATGTGGACTCCTTGGCCTCCACAAAAAAAATCTTACTTTAATCAATGGAATCCAAATTGGAGGGGTCAACAACTCCCGTTTCCAAATCAATTTCCTCAATTTCAGCAACCACTCCCTCTACCATCTGGTGCTCCACCAAATAATCAAATGATGAGACCCTAGCTACCTGTACAACCAAATCCTAAGCCCAATAATAAATTTGTGCAAGTTATTTATATTCAGAACTAGCCTATACTTCATATTTTCCACGCACAATGTAATGACATTCATTTACGATCTGAGAAAATAGTTGAACCCATTATCGATGATGTTACCTCTTCTAATTCTGATAAAGAAGAAACTAAAAAACGTGATTCACATAAAGAGGTACAACCATCCTTTAATAAGAGTGCTGAAACAGCAGAACCACCATTCCCTGAGTGTTTAGCTTTAACTAAAATGCCTAAGCCACCTGCTTTCAATCTTTTAAGGGAATTACAGAACATTTATGTTAAAATTCCACTCTTACAAGCACTAAGATATGTACCAATTTATGCCAGAACTATGAGAGATATTTGTGTTAAGAAACCCGGTAGGAAAGCTAAAGATCCCCTTACAGTTCATGTTATGGGTGATCTATCTGCATTAATGTCTGATAAAGCTCCCCCAGTTAAATATGGTGATCCCGGCCATCTTACTATCATAGTGCAAATCGGAAAAACAATAATCCCTCAAGTTTTGGTAGATTTAGGTGCTGATATAAATATTATGACCCTTGAAACTTCACAACTCTTATAGCTGAAGAACGTAATCAGAGATACACCAACCATTCTAGAGTTAGCTGACCGTTCTACAATCAAACCAGAAAGAGTTATTGAAGACCTAGTTATCTCATTTGAATCCTGGAATTACCCAGCTGACTTTGTGGTGTTACAAACTAAAACAAAGTTGGGGGGCATCCTCTAATTCTGGGAAGGCCCTAGTTAGCCACAGTCGATACCTTTATCAGCTGTAGATCAGGCTCAATGACAATTTCCAATGGATATAAAACTAAGCAGCTCACTCTTTACCCTCATGCTACACCAATGATTAATAATGATAATTCTGTATGGATGGACTATGATGATCATGCTACTCAACCTATTTTGACTATTGGACAAGCTTTAAGCCTTAAAGATACCACTGAGGATGAGGTAATTAATAATTTTATTTGTGAACTCTCCTTTGTGATTCCAGAAACACATAATCAGCTAGCTGCACTTTTGAAATCAGATACCCAAGAAAATCTTAAACCTGAAGATCTTCCTCAAACATCAACCACCATCTCTTCTAAAAGCATACCAGTAGAAATTGAACTTGGAAAAACACTGAACATAAACCCCAACTTGATAGTTGCTGAAACACGGCAATTAATGAAGTTACTTCTTGAAAATAAGGAAGCATTAGCATGGGACTATACAGATATGAAGGGAATATCTCATGAATTATGTACTCATCGTATCTATATCAAGGAAGGTTGTCGACTAATCTGTCAACCCCAACAACGAATGAACCCTAATTTAAGGGAAATTGTTAAAGAGAAACTTCAAAATTTGCTTAATGTAGGCTTTATATATCCTATATCGGACAGTGAATGGGTTTCCCCATTGGTAATAGTTCCTAAGAAAAACGAAAAATGGAGATTGTGTGTAGATTATAGAGCCTTAAATAAAGCTACTCAAAAATACCACTTTCCTTTACCATTCATTGATCAGGTGTTAGATAGCTTGTCAGGGAAGAAATTCTTCTCCTTTTTAGATGGGTTTAGTGGGTACAATCAAATCAGAATTGCACCCCAAGACCAAGATAAGACCACTTTTGCTAGTCCTTGGGGAACTTTTTCCTATAGAGTTCTCCCATTTGGACTATGTAATGCACCAGCAACCTTTCAAAGAGTAGTTATAGGAATCTTTTCTAATATGATTAATGACTCTATGGAAATATTTATGGATGACTTTACCCCTTATGGTGTGTCTTTTGAAGATGCATTACAGAATCTTCAGAAAGTAATTAAACGATGTATACAAGCTCACCTCTCCTTAAGCACCGAAAAATGTCATATGATGATGAGTGAAGAAGTAGTACTTGGAAATTTTATTTCATCTCAAGGAATTCGGGTAGATCCATCCAAAATACAAGTCATTCAGAACCTTCCTATTCCTAAAACACAAACAGATGTGAGAAGTTTCTTAGGACATGTAGGATATTACAGGATATTTATTAAAAAAAATTCCAAAATAGATTCTCCTTTGTTTGTTTACTTATGAAAAATGTTGAATTAAAGTGGACTAATCTTTGCCAGGAAGCATTTGTTGAACTCAAGCATCAGTTGTCTACATCTCCTATTTTAAGGGGACCTGATTGGGCACTTCCCTTTCATATATCCTCTGATGCTTCAGATACTGCAATTGGAGCTGTCTTGGGACAAGAGGAAAACCATATTCCTTATGTTATCTACTTCATTAGTAAGAATATGGCTCCTACTGAACTTAATTACACAATTACCAAAAAAGAAATTTTTAGCAGTAATTTATGCTATTAATAAATTTTGACATTAAATTACTGGTTACTCTACTTTTGTCCATACTGACCACTTGACTATCAAGTATTTAATGAACAAATCTATCACAAATGCTCAAGTCACCAAATGGTTATTGTTATTACAAGAGTTTGATATTACAATTGTAGATGACCAGGTAAAGAAAATGTAGTTTATGATTTCCTTTTTCGGTTAAAAGCTGATGATAATACTTCAGTAGATGATTCCTTTCCTGATGAATATTTATTTGCAGTATCTGATCACTCACCATGGTATGCAGACATTGCTAATTATCTGGTTACAGGGAAGTTACCATCACATCTATCCCATCAAGAGAAAATAAAAATCATTCAACAAAGTGCTCGGTATAGCTAGATAAGTGGGTGTATTTTCTGCACAGGACTTGATCATGAGATCCGAAGATGCATTAGAGAAGATGAGGCTTATGATGTACTAAAAGCTTGTCATGATGGCCCTTGTGGAGGGCATTTTTCTGATAAGAGAATGGCACATAAAATTCTTAGGATGGGTTACTATTGGCCCTCACTCTTTAAAGATGCAAAGAAATATTTCTGGGCTTGTGATAGCTGTCAGAGAATGGGTCAACCTAATCATAGAGATGAAATGCCATTAAACCCCCAGGTAATACTCGAACCATTTGAAATATGGGCCTTAGACTTTATAGGACCCATTAATCCTCCATCCAACCAAAGAGTTTATATATTAGTCTGCACAGATTACATGACTAAATGGGTGGAGGCTAAAGCACTCCTTAGAGCTAATGAAGAAGTTGTCCTAGCTTTTCTATTTGAAGAAATCTTTGTTAGATTTGGAGTCCCTAGAGAGCTAGTTACAGATGGAGGACCTCATTTCACTTCTCATGGTTTCAAAGCCACTCTTTAGAAATATCACATTCATCATAGAATGACTACACTGTACCACCCCTAAGCTAATGTGTAGGTGGAGAGTACAAACAAAGTAATAGAAGCCATTCTAACAAAAACAATGAAGGACAACAGGAAGGATTGGTCTCAAAGGCTCCCTGAAGCGCTATGGGATTACATAACTACCTGGAGAAATACTATAGGATTTTCTCCCTATGAATTGGTTTATGGTAAAAGTGTTGTTCTTCCTGTGGAATTTGAAATTAAAACCTTAAGGACTACTTTAGCTGCTAACCTTAATTTGACTGATGCACAGACAGCCAGGTTGCAACAGCTTCATGAATTGGATGAAAAAATATTAGATGCCATTCATCAGAAAACTCTGATCCAACAACAGAGAAAAAAATGGCATGATAAAATCATCAAGCACAAGCAGTTCCAAAAAGGTAATTGGGCTTTATTGTATGATTCTCGGTTTGAAAATTTTCAAGGGAAACTACATACAAGATGGATGGGACCTTACGAAATAGATACTATTTTTCCCAGTGGAATAGTAAGGCTCCTAACAATTGATGACTCTAAAACACCGCTATTAGTAAATGGTCATCGGCTTCGCCTATACCAGCGCCCTATTTCCAGAGAAGATTTTAAGGCCACTTGCATGGCAGATGCACACTATCTATTTTTAAGGGAGCCTTTTGCTCCTCATTGCATTTAATTTTTCTGAATTGTATTTTTAGTATTAGAATTATATTTCTTAACTAATAATCCCTGTCAAGGGCTAGCATGTTACAATTGATTATTTTGCAGATTCTTGATTAAGGAAAGGCTTACCAAGGAAGGACAGTTTCACCATAAGCAGATCCAAGCTTCATTTTGAGAAGCATTGCTCCCCTCACTTCAACCCATTCATAGTTCATTTCCCTATCTCCCAGTAAAATTTCATCATTCATTCCCTTCATTCCTTTTTCCCTTTTCATGTCATTTTCTCTATTTTTCCCATTGCTAAAACACCATTCTTCAGCAAACATTTTCCCCATTTTTCACATTGCTAAAACACCATTCTTCAGCAAACATTTTCCCCATTTTCCCACTACTAAAACATCACTCCTCAGCAACACTTTCCCTATTTTCCCATTGCTGAAACACCACTTTTCAGCAGCATTTCATCCATTTTTCCCGTTGTTGAAACACCATTTCTTTCTCAAAATACATGACTATGCAGCATTTTCTGTCATAAAACCATCTTCTTCAGTTCGTTCATTTCCACTTCTCTTATTTATTATGCTAATCCTATCCTTTCACTGCCTTCTCCTATGATTAAACAAACCTCTAATATAATATCCCTCATGTTTCAAAAAGCTTCTAAAGTTCTTCCATGAATATTGAGCTATTATAAGCAAGCACTGTATGTTTCGAAGTACAAATCAATGGTAAACATGAGGTATGTAAATTTTATATGTAAGTACAATTAAACTATGGTTAATGAGAATATTTCGTTTATTATCACCACAGTCCCCACACACTTAAAGACATCATTTCAGCCATAGTTGGGGGGGGGAATATCGAAACTTTACGCCATCATTTCACAACAAGTTGATTACCATCATTTTTCTTACTTATTACCTCGTCTTTTCACCATCATTCCATGTTCTCATTCATAAAACTTAGTATGTTCAAGTGCAGTAACTTGGCTCTTTGACTGTGCATTTTACCAAAGCTAGTTAACTATGGGAAGACCCGCTATTCAACATGAACCTAGCACGCTAACCCTGCTCGAATTATACCCAGAGGTATACCAGATTTTTTAGCAGGCAAGTTGGGTAGGATATTTTCAGAGGCTTCAGGAATTTGATCCACCACAAGTTCTTGAATTTGCACGAAATCTTCAGGAAGATCATTCTATTTTCCAAGGACTTCGGATTCCAGTATCAGAGGGTGACATAGCACAGGTTTCGGGCCTCCTTGTCACAAGCATTCGATGGTTCAGCCAGAAACATATCATTCTTAATGCACAGCTGGATTTTCTCCTGACAGGAGAACAAGTTGAGCCTAAAGGCCGAGGTGTCCGACTCAACTCATTGCCACCTCCTTGGCTGAAAGTTGTAGAGTTTTTTAAACATTACCTAACATGTGAAGGCCACTACCAGGTAGTCTACCATCATTATTTTGTCTTATTAAATCATTTGCGACATGGTAGACTGTTGAACATTCCTTATTATTTACTTGGATGTCTTAAAAATATGTCGTATTATTGTAGACGGGTAAAATTCCCACTCCTTTCCTTCACCCATCATCGTCTCATCCAGTTACTAATCTGAAAAGTTTTTTCTCAACAAAACCTTCCCTTAAACAATCTACCCATAAACCCTCAGCATGTTGCTGAAAATCCTCAGGAAATTGCTGAAAATCTCCAAGAACAACAACCACAGAACACCCCTGACCATACAGAAATTCCACCCACAGAACCAATTGATTCAATTCCCCCTCCTATCATACCAACTCCATCCCACAATTTGGCAGAATCATCTGATCCTACTGTTCATATCCCTAGTGATGATTCTCAAGATAACCTTCCCATCTCTACTCTAAAAAGAAAAAGGCAAACCACGACCCCTTTTCTATCAAAAATATGAACAATGGTTGCAACCAAAGCAGCCACTTCCTCCGATATCCCTCCCCCTCAGGAAAAATCCACTCATAAAAGAAAGCGAACCACTACCTTTCCTGCCTTTTTACCTAGAAGATGAATGAGGGCGTCAACTGAAGCAGCCACCATTCCCACCACCCTAGACTCTCCACCCATTCTTTTAAAATCCCATACACCATCAGAATCCTAAATCCCAGAATATTTACCTGTCTCACCCAGGGGCACTGAAACACAAGAACCAGATGCCCAAGGTACTGCGACATCATTTTTTTCAGAACAAGTAGCTGTCACACAAGAACCATCTACTCATTCAGTAGCTATCACACAAGAACCAGCTATAGCTGCCACACAAGAACCAGCTACAACTGAAACACAAGAACCAACTGCTGATGTACAAAAACTAGATGCCCAGGATGCTGCACAGCACGTAGCTGTCACACAAGAACCATCTACTCATTCAGTAGCTGCTACACAAGAACCAGTTACTGAGACTATGACTGTTACACAAAATCTAGTCACCCTGGCTTCCCTTTTACAAGAAAATGAGTTTCTAAGATCAGAACTGGAAGCCTACAAGCAAGAATTTGTAATGGCAAGGGAAGCCTATGACAAGGAGCTTAATTTTTATACCTTAGCTCATGCAGCATCCATGCCAGAAAAAGACAAATAAAATGATCAGTATAAGGAATACATGTGCAGCCAATGTGGGAATATTTATCATCAAGCAGGATATAAAGTAATTCAAATCCCAATGCCGGGAGCATCTATGTCTTCTACAGTCAAAGATGAATGCCCTACTGTTACACAAGAACTAGTAGGGTCGTCAAAAATTTCAGAAAAAGAAGCTGATTTACAAGTACCCTGCCCTACTGTAACTGATTCTGCTACTCAGACTATACCTCAGCCTACCACTTGCAATGCTGAAACAAAAACTAAACCATGGGATGAGCTGGAAATAATGAACAAGTGGAGGAAAGAGTATGCCATTTCGCAAGACAAAATCTTGCAGGAGCATAAATCACGTTGGAAGAACCACATATACTCAAACTGGGAGGCTTTGGAGCAAATACTCCAGCAATCTAGGGCTCATAAGAAGCAGAATAAAGAGAAAAAAGGAAAACTGCTCCTGATGTTTGAATTGGCACAAAAATTATTGGCTTCTAGGAAACCATCTCTAAATTACTCTCTATTCCTCATAGAATGCCTTGCTCTCTTTCAAATGAAAGCAATCAAAAATGGGAGACCCCATGAGGTGCTTACATCTGAACAGTTTGTGAAAACATTTGCAGAAGCCTCTACCAGTGATCAACACTTACTGTGTGAATTGTATCTTCACAATGAATCCATCCCTAAAAACAGAAGGTTTAATCTTAACCCTCTTGTTGGCGACATTTAGATCAGGGCATTTGCCTCTTTCCTTGCTAATCAGATTACATGGCAGACTGATTTTCTGGCAGCCAGGCACAACGAAGATAATCGTCTTCTCTAGATAAGGCCAGAGCCACAGAACCCTGCCATCTTTGTGGCAGAATACTATCAATTTTTGAAGAAACCAGGGATGACTGAACACATATGGAAATTACAGGCTTCAATACTCCAGGACTGTCAACATTTTATTAAAGCTAAAGAAATTGTTGCCTTAAGAGCAAATAATATGTTTTGGCAACAATCTTCTAAGGAAAAGTAGGAGTACAATCCTTTCAGTCCTACTAATCTTGAAATTGCATTCTCTAGAGTACCCAATTACATTAAGTGTGTTCATAAATGTGCTGAAAAATAGATAGGGTATCACTTTCATTTTCTTATTTTATGGATGCCAACAGAGGAATATCATGCTCATCATAGGTTGGACAGGAAAGATGAAGCAGCAATTTGGCAAAAGTTGAAAAATGTGCAAGGGTTTAGAGCTTCAATAAACAGTACTTTCCATAGCTACTGCCTAAGTGACCTATATGCCAAAAGCCAGTATCCGGACTCTAATTCAGATTGAAGTTCCCTGAGGACATGCAACCTTTTTAGTTGGGGGGGATGTTAGGAATCTATAATGTACCTTTTTTATCATACATTTTGCTATCATTCCACTCTTTTCCAGTGCATATTTAAAGCCTATATTATCACTTTCATCTATTCTTCCAAAGGTATATAACGTTTCTTCTTTTTACTATATGTTTAATTTTTTTTACATGTAATTTTACATTACTTTCATATTTAACCATTAATAAAAAATATATAGTTGATGAAACAGTTTAAAGACTGTAATTAATTCATCATGAGACCGTGTTGCTGAAACAATCAAAATAGTACGCAAATTTCGTTGCTGAAACAACCCATGATTTGCAATTCTGAAGCAGTATTTCAAGCACAACAGCAACAAGAAAAGATAAGTAAATGAGCTGTTACACTGGCCGTAACAATTGCACCTCAAAGCCAGCACTATCGTAACCATTGTAACAGCATTTTTCTATGGAAGAACAGAATATCCCATTTCAATATAGAAGATCAGATCAGGTTAAGAATAGGATTTCTATGATGTAACTAATTATGTAATAGATTTCTCCTCTTTAAAAAGAGGAGATATCAGCATTAAAGAACATTACATATTACGGGAGGTTTTAGTTCGAAAGAGAATTATAGAGAAGGAATGTGAATCCTTTTGTAATATTTTACACTTGACAGATGAATAAAAGATTGTTCTGAGCATTTCGTTTTAATTCCTTCTTCTGGAGAATCTTGTGAGAAGGAAAGGGCCCACCTTCCTCACAAGATTCACCCATTTATTTCTGTAGTGTGTTAATTTTTATTTTCCTTTACGCCTTGTTAAAACATTGTTTTGCTGAAATCATTTATGCGTTATTGGAACTCTGTTATCTATTGCTGAAACTTTGTTTCCATTGATTGTTGCATTGTTTTCATACAGTTCATTCCTAGGTAATTGTGGATTATTTTAATTGGTAATCTTTTTTACATAATGAGTTTGTGAAAGCGTGGTAATCAGAAACAGGTGCTGAAGATTCCTACTTGGGGAATAGGGTCTTGTTCTCTGTTATAGCATAATTGGTCTTTTCTTCTACAGATTGGTTTCCTTTCCTAGATTGTTGTCTTTTTAATGTAATCTGAGATTATTTTGATGATTGTTTGCAATAGAAATATTTCCTTTGCTATAACTCAAGTAGAACTTCAGTTTGTTTGAAGCAAGGTGTGATTAGTGTAATTTTTACTACAAATTTTCATTGCTTTTGAGATTGAGCATATACAGTGTGTGATTGCCTTTGAAATAAACAGACTTCCCTGGGTTGACAATTTATGTAGCACTTGGTTGTTTAAATTAATAAGCAATTAAAGTGACCAACAATCATTGAAGACTTTTTAGACATAAGTAATGAGTTTTATAAGTATTTCTTTGAGAAATTAGAAGACAACATTGTTTTCTTTTTCTAAACATCCCCAAAAACTCAAAAGTTTGGGAAGATGGAAAAAGATGGTAAAATAGTGACAAAGAAGCCTCCTTCATCACGACAGATGGTTTCAAAGGGTTTTCAAACTAGCTTCTAGGGTTTGGAAGGCAAGCACTAACTCCACTTCATCAAAAGGTAAAATAAGAGGTTTTAAAGAAGATCAAGAAGGGCAGACATGAAAATCAATACTCCTCTACACCAAAGGTAGAAAAATGATGAAGAGTATCAGCAAAAAGAGGCAATAAATGTCAGTTCAAGGGTCTTTTTTCTGAAGAACAGCTAGAGGCATATTTCAAGTGGCCTAAGAAAAATATATACCCCTGGTTTACAACAGAGCAGTGGAACTCCCAACAAGGGCCTCCTTATCAAATGAATATTCTGCAAAATATAGATGAACATGAATGGCACTTTAAAAGACTGTCAAAAGTGTTTTCTTACAAGAAAATTGATAAGGTCAAGGAAAGTAATTTTTCAAATGAAGGTGGCACATCTCAAAATACCAGACTGCTATTTATACTTACTGCTAGGGTATTTCTCCCACCAATAGGTTTTTTCTTCATTACTTAAAGATGAAAACATTCTAGAATATCAGTCACAGGGAGAAATTGAACAAATGATAAGTTTGTTGTGTATAGGTGTTAAAATTCATAAAACAAGTTCATTTTGCAAATATAGGTGAGAGGTATAGTCTTGGCTTCTTCAGCAAGGTCATCAAATTGAAAAGAAACTTAAGAGACCTCCAGTAGTAAAAAGAACAATTTTTTAATCAAACTTCCCACCTATAGGACCAAAGAACCAAAGGAAGACAATGAGCAAAATCAAAAGGGAGAAAACCTTATAAAGTGGGTTTTGCCTTTAATTTTTAATCAAAGGGCATAAAACAGCTCCAACAAAGCATCTCCCATTCACCATTTGGATATTTGCTGAAGGAATGAGGGTTTTTTTGAATTTTCTGACAGAGTCCTCGAGTAAATTTTTCTGGGCGTTGCGTCCCAGAGCAGCTGCACTGCGCTCTTGTAGCATCTCCCTGTGCTATTTTCCATTCAGTGTTGTGTTCCTATCTGGAGGCACTGCGTTCCTGTAGAAAACTCCGCATGTAGCCTCTGAACGAAAAATCCTTCAGGGCCACCCGACCTCACGGTGATGCGCTCCTACCACAGCGTGCAGCTTTTGCCCGAGTCTTGGTTCAGGAGGTGACATGAGCTGCATGTAGAGGCAGTGTTGCCCTCCTGCCACAACGTGCATCTTTTTCCTGAGTCTTCGTTCAGGAAGTGACCCGAGCTGCGTGCAAAGGTTGTGCTGCGCTCCTGCCATAGCGTGCAGCCTATTGCCCGAATCTACATTCAGGAGGTGACCCGAGCTGCGTGTAGAGACGGTGTTGCGCTCCTGCCACAGTGTGCAGCTTTTTCCTAAGTCTTCGTTCAGGAAGTGACCCAAGCTGCATGCAAAGGTTTTTCTACTCTCCTGCCACAGCATGCATCCGGTTGTCCGAATCTACATTCAGGAGGTGACCCAAGTTACATGTAGAGGCTGTGTTGTGCTCCTACCACAGCGTGCAGCCTTTGCCTAAGTCTTCATTCAGGAGGTGACCCGAGCTGCCCAGGCACATTTTTGAGCTATTTTTTTCTATTGTGAAGGCATTTAGAGAGGTATTTTGAACTTTTCCTTCATGTTCATGTTTTTCTAAAGATAAGGTCACAAAGAAAATTGAAAGTTGGTTTAGAGAAGGTAGTGAAATCGTAAAGAAACACTTGGCCTACACATTATTGATTCCTTGATCTAATTAGAAACCTCACCATCTCATTCACCATTGCCACATCATTCTACAAGTAGTGCCAATCCTCTTTAAAGATTTTGAGGCAAGGGTAAAAAAAAAACAAAATGTTTGAAGAAGAGAATTTTGACATTGATGAGGCAAGTCAAAGGCCTAAAAAGAAGCAAAGGAAGGGAGGGATGCCAAATAGGTTTGAACACTGAAGAGCTGATAACCTCCCCTACTATTTTGTCATGTTTTCAAGAATTGGGATGCTATGAATTCTGTAAAAAGTACAAAATATCCAAAGTCACCCTCAGTTGACCAAGCTCTTTTCCCTAAACCTTCATAATCATCAAGTACACCTAGCCAGGGTAAAATTTGAGTTGACCACCAATTCCATCTCTAGGGCCAATGGAATACCTTGCATAGGAGAAAGGTGGTTCAAACAAATGCATCTGGACCTAAGCCACTATCACCCATTCCTCAAACTAAGTTCTCAAGCTGATTGCAAAACCATGTTCCCCTTCTCTCATCGATTGGACAAATATGTTCTCCTAATGAAGGTCATTATGAAATATTTCACCTGCAAGGGTAGGTTCTCCAGAGTCTATTCCTATCACATAAGACTCCTCATGCACTACACCAAATCCAAGCTACTACATATGCCCTACTACCTTTGCAAAAGTATCGAGAAAATGTCTTCCATAATGCAAAAGAGGCCTCCATCCCAACAAATGTCAAGCCTTTTTCATCATTCCCTCATCAAAGTGATTGTCTCACACCAACTAGAACAACAAGGCATCCCCTAGGAGGTTTTCATCGCCCATGATGATTTCACAACTCCACAGCCCATCCCTCTACAAATTTTGCCATCATCATCTCAAAATCCTCGTCACACACCTCCATCACCCTTGGGCCTCCACTAACCTTGGTTCATCTTCTTCACATGAATCATTTACTCAAATAGACCTTCCTCATTCACCTTCCCCTAGGAAATCATAAAATGAAGAAAGCAGGGAAGGAGAGGAAGATGGCCAAGAAGAAATCAGTAAGGAAGAGGATGATCAAAATGAAGAAATCAATGATGGCCAAGAAGAAAGTAGTAAGGAAGAGGAAGAGGATGATCAAAATGAAGAAAGCATTCAAGGAGAGGAAGATGGCCAAGAAGAAATTAGTGATGCAAATGAAGAAAGCAGTCAGCCAGATGATGAGAAAAAAGGCCAAAACAGTGGGTCTGAAGGTGAAGAGGATGACTCCAAGGACACAGGGTCAGAGGCAACTTATCAAAAGGAAAACAATGAGCTACAAAAATACCAAAATAGTGAGCCTAGTGACAGTCAAAAAATAAATGATAGTCAAGGAATAGAAGTAGACAATGAAGAAAGTGACATTGAAAATACAAAGGACAGTGGAGAGGAGGCATATGAAAGCAGCAAAGAGGACAAGGAAGAAATTGACCAAGATGGAAATGGCAGCCAAGAAGTGGAGTTTGAAATTGATTTCAATGAGAAAAACAATGAAGATCATGAGCCAAGCAATGAATATGATGAACAGGACAGTGAAGAAGAAACCAGCCTAGAAAACTCACCTAGTGAAGAAGAAAATAACCATCACAGTAAGGGAAAGGCTGATGAGAATGCCCAAGACAGTGACACTACCAAGAGTGCAAACAGTGATACAAAGTCTGAGTTAGATAGTGAATACAGTGGGTCAAAATATAAAGAAGAGGACAGTCATAGAAATGAAGATATACCCAGCAATGATGAAGACACCTCTAACATTGCAAAAATAGAGGATGACAGTCCTAAAGGTCTTGACAGTGACGATGGCATAAGAGATAGTGAGACTTCTTATCAAAAGGGCAGTCAAGGGCAAGGTGAAAAGGATTCACTCATAGAGATAATACATGAGGAAAGAAGCAGTCCTAATTTCACTAATAATAAAAGTTTGCAAATGAAACTTGTTACACCTTTCCCCATTATCTATCAAAGAGGAGTGAGGCATGTGTTTGCTACCTCTAAAGGGCAAGGGGCCATGCCATCCTCCTCAACTCAAATGATTGACAAAGGTAAAGAACAAGTAAAAGAGGAAGAAGACAATCATGAAGAGGAGAGATAATTTCAGCTCATTCACATAGACAGTGATGAGGAAAATGAAACAAGAATTGAAAACTCTCTCCTACAAGATAGGAATGCACAGATCAGAAATTTGGAGGCTGAATTAGAGAGAGCTAAGGATGTCATTCATTTCTTACAAATGCAGAAAAAAAAATGAGTGGCCAGTAGGCCATCTATGAAGAAAGGGTGCTCAAATACCAGAAAGAGGCTCAAAGATCATAGGTAAAGTTAGAGGAGTACATGGGCGCCTATGAAGAAAGTGAGGATGAGGAGGTTCAGTCTAGACAGAGCCCTAGAACTATGGGTCTAAGAAAGGCTTTGGCACGATAAAGGGAGCAAGAATCAACCCAAGCACAACAATTTCCCCTCACTAAACTCCTTGCCATGGAAATTGAGCATAACAGAGAATCATGGCTTGAAAGGGCCAACATACATCTTGAGACCAAACAAGAGAAGGCCAACAGAGATTTGAACTTGCAAAGAAGAATGACTGAGCACTATAAACGAAGAAACCACTTTGCAAGGAAAAAACTCAAAACTACCCAAAATGAGGGCCCGACACCAAAATATTAAAAATACCAAGCTAGGCTTGGTATTTTGGCCCAAGATTCTCTACAGGTCTCCAGGGACCCATGAGGCACCTACCTACCAATTTTGAGAAAAATTGAACAAATTTTTGTTTTTTGCAAATTTTGAGGCTAGGAGGGCATCACACCCTATGATGTGCTTTTTCCCGGGGCATATTCAAGAGGATCAGTTTAAATTTTTTGATTCCCCATCATAATAGGAGTATGCTCACCAAATTTCAGCTCGATTGGAGTTTTTTTTACCCCCAAAAAGTGTCAAAAACACTCAATTTTTCACCTTTCTGCCCACTTTTCTGAGCATGTGCTGCACTCCTGATAGTCTTTGAATTTTTAGTTTTTGGGTAACTTTCAAAGGTAAGATTGAATAAATAAAGGTATATCTAGAAATTATATTTCAATGGCTTTCCAACGAGCCATCACGAAGCCTCTTCTGACATCGGGAAGGCCTCTAAAACACTACTGCAAAAAGGCCTATTTTTGTGTTGCGCTCCTGGCATAATTTCAGAGTTTGACACAGTGTGATGCGCTCCTATGGGTGACTGGAGAGAATGTGCGTTTATAAATTTTTCAAAGGCATGTCAGGCATAAAAGTAAATTTAATTTTCATTTATAGTCGGAAAATATATTTGTTAGATATTTTTGTGCCTTGGGCTTTGCAAAGCCTCAAGGACAGCTAAGGATATTTCTTGTTGGCCAATAGGCTTCTAGATACTCTCTTTGGTTTTCCTCTTCCTTGCTTGTTATATAAGGCATGATGATTCATTGTAAACAGTTGGGAACTTGATGTGTTAAGAGAAATACATGGTTTTTGAAAGTTGAAGAACAATTGAGTGTTGTGGAGCTTGTGGATGGATTGCCTAGATTGATGGTGATGAAGGCTTGCTTGCAAGATCCCTGAGTTTAGTTAATGGTGATGTATCTCTCATATTTTCATGTTTTTTCTTGTTTTCCATATGTCCATCTTTCTATTTTTCAATAGCTCATAAAAGTATAGGATGAGAAATGTTGCTTAAGGCACCTCAGTTCTCCTATTAGCTATTGTTTTCGTGTTTTCTTTTGCTGGGTTAGCTTAAAGAATTATTCATTGCTCCTTAGGCCCACCTAAGCTTGTCTATTTCATTGTTGGATTAATATTCTAGTTTATAAACATGATTCATGGTAAGCCCTGCTTGTTTAACGCTATCTAAACTCTGTCTTGAAATCTCTCTTTGATGTATTGATTATTAGGTTAAGTCAAAGAGGTCTTGCTTCGATCTTGTCCTTTGAATATGCTTATCAGTTTGCCTCGAAGTTCTTTATAGTTTAATGAATGATGTTTAGGCATTGCCTCTTCATTTATTGATGCTATTTGTTTCTTATATGTTTTCAAATCTTGAAAGTTGAATCATTGAAGTTAGATAAGTTGTCTTTCTTTCTTGTTCTATTGGATTGTTTATCTTCAATGTTTATTTGTTTAAAAGTATTGTCACTGAGTAAATGGTGCGCCCTATCTCATGATTAGTATATTTTGCTTATCAATAATAAAGACCTCCCTGTTCATAGGTATTTGACAAAGGATTCTTAACTGCCCTTTTCCCTACCTTGGTTCCCAAACTTATTGTCCATTTCACCCCACATATAAACTTAAAGATCCATTGACTACACTAGATTTTCCCTGTGATGTACCCTGATTCGCTACCAAGATATCAATAACTTCATAGAATCCATTGCCCAATTGATTTGATAACCTCTCACTCCACCTATCCTACTTAGTCATCTTACCCCAACCCAAAACAAACAAACAAACCTACACTTAACAACTAGCCTAAAATCAATCACCCAAAGTGAACAAGTTCACATTTTTCACATAATAGAGAGAGCCCTCTCTAAGTCCAGGAAGGCTAGCTCCTAGGACTCCAACGACTGGTCTCATGTTACCATGTCATTTGGTTTACCAATCTACCAAATCACGGCACACTAACATAATGGCGATCACGGTAGGACCTACTGAGTATATAATTGCCTGAACACCTCTTAGGACTCTTTAGACCCTCAAGTTTGACTGATAGTATTTGGTGGTTCATCTGCCACCTCATCGCCACACTAACATAATGGCGATCACGGTGGGACCGAGTACATAGTAGCCTAAAAACTCTTATAGACTCTTTTAACCCTCAATTAAACTTTGAAATCCTGTGATTTGTAAATCACCTCATCACTTTCACCAACACAATGGTGATCATGATTCAGCCTTTGATGTCAGTGGAAATTTAAGTATCCCTTAGGACTTCAAAAACCTTCGTCAAATCATAGAGAACTTAATTAATAGCCTAAGAGTAGAATCTAGCTTTTTCACCATCCTAGAAAAATGATGACTCAACTATAGGACACTCTTACAAACCTTAGGGCTACATATAAAAACTCAGAAAACCCCAAAACATTCCTATATTGGATTCTTGTCAGTATTGGTGGTGGACCATAGACACATATCTTCAAAATAACTAAAATATTCACCTGGCGACTCCACTAGCCTCCAGTAGGCCTTCTAACTTTACTAGTGTCCCTAGACCCCTATAGGATTATGTCGAATCAACCCTGGGAAGTCTAGAATCCTAGTCTCACACTGTGTGAGTTTAGCAAAAATAAAAGAGGCAAACTTGTAGAAAAAGTTTTAAAAAATTTCAGCCTCTCAAAATTTTGAGTTTCAAACCTGGCTTCATGAAGAATCAATACTAGATCTCATATGGATCCAAACCCTCCTACTATAGTTGATGACCTAGAAAATATTTTGTGGCAAACTTCTAAAACTAGAAACTTAGCTACTAATAGGACCATTCATAAATCAAGCTCTATACCTTAACATCTTACAACCTTGCAAGATCCCCAATTTGACTTTCACCATACTAGAAACATTTTCAGAACCAAGTCACAAAGTAGAATTGACCATACTGATATTGAGCCCATAGACTTGTAGCAGAGTCCTAGCGAAGAAGTTTCTCCTTCCACACCACCCGATTTCCAACTTCTCCATCACTTTGGCTCCTTTCACCCCAAGTCTACTCAGAATCAGTTTACTAGTCTGAGTACTTCTGCCACAGCCATTCACACCTCCACTGTGATGAAACCACTCCATCTCATATCATAAATCCTTCGCTTGTAAATCCACCATTAGCTCCTATCATGGCAGCATGGTATGCACCCCTTGTGTTACCACAACCATTGGTACCTTTGCCAAATGATTACCAATCCAAAATCCCACACTTCACCAGGGTTGAATCCACCACTGCCCAACAGCATGTAGATAGAATGAATGATGCTTTTGACTACATGGAATTAGAAGAGGAAACCATGAAAATGAGGATGTTTACCCAAAGCCTAGGAGGAGAAGCTAAGAAATGGTTCAAAATCCTAACTCCCAACAGCATATATGATCTCCATTTCCTTTACCAAACTTTCATAAAAAAATGGGAAATCAAGAAATCCCTCTTCAGATCCTCTCGGAATATAGAAATATTAAAAGAAACAAGGGGGAAAATGTCCAAGACTATTGCACTAGGTTCAATAGTGTTTACAACGCCCTACCACCAAACATGAAACCTCCATTAGGCCTAGCCTTAGCTAAATTCCCAGAAGGTTTTGACCCCAACATGGCCTATCAGCTAAGAGAAAGAGAGCCCCTAACTTTAGAAGACATGAAAAAGGGAGCTATAAGTGTAGAGGCCAGCTTAATTGAAAAAGAGCTAGGCTAACATCATAAAAGAGGGTAACCTACAAAGATGACACCATGCCCTTCACCTCCTCATCTGATTCCAAGATGGACAACCTTCTTAGGACCATGGAAAGAATGATGGAGAGAATAAGCATAAACAAAAGAACACCCCCTAGGGACAACCAACCAAATCCCCAAAACAGAAACCAGAATCAAAACTTTAGAAGAGACCCACCTCAAAACAAACCAAGGGAAAATGAACAACAAATCAAGCCACCCTTCCAAGATAACTATGTTGACGAAGGGGAAAGAGATATTGAACAACCAAATGAAAATCATCTAAACTTAATAGGTTCTGATAGTGAGGGTGTTTTTTTTCTCACAGAAGAAGAACAAGGTTTTTTCTCCTCAAACCAAGATGAAACAAGCTATGAAGATTTCGAAGACCATGAATTGGGATTAGAAAATGCCATAATGGAAGTCCATAGACAATATGATATTAGGAGTAAGAAAAACCAAGACAACTCCAGGAAAAACAACTCAGACACTTTTGTTAAGAAAACTCTCGAAAACATTCTTAAAAGAATAGCAGACAATAAAAACACCATGGCTAAGAAAACAGATCCTAACAAGGATAAAACTAGCCAACTAGGTGTTGACACAAGCTGTCCTAGCACCTCTACTACTGGCCCTGAGAAAACTCTACTGACCAAAGCCCCGAATCAAAATCATCAAATTAAAAATGTGGAAAAATTAATGGCTGATAAAACTAATGTAAATATGTCCAAAACTCACCTTTCGGTTTTGAAGGAGAGATCACTAAAATCAAAATAACCATCCCTCTCACTGAACTGGTAGCTCAGGATATGTACCTCTCCCAAGTTTTAAAAGTTTGAACATAAGAAATGATACCACTACTCTGAATTTGACAGATGATAAACCAGAGTTGTTGTTTGGACCTGAAGTAGATGGAAAATACCAAGAAGGAGTCATTCCCCCATTCTATGTTAGCCTAAATATACACGACAAAATCCTACATAATGTCATGCTAGACTCTGGTGCCTCTCACAACCTCATGCCAATGGTAGTGATGAAAAGATTAGGCCTAGAAATAACCAATCCCTACAAAGATCTTTATTCCTTTGATTCAAGCAGAGTTAAGTGCTTGGGCTTAATCAAGGAGTTATGTGTCAATCTAACACAAATCCCTGCTAAGAGCCTAGTCATGGACATAGTCGTGGCTGAAATTCCCCCCAAATATAGCATGTTTTTTTCCCGATATTGGGGAGCCAAACTTCTGGGGAACCTCCAACTTGACATGTGTTATGCTACCATCCCAATTTTTAACCAAACAAGAAGACTCTACTGGGAATCTCACATGAAGTATATGGTAAGCAGCCTAGATAGACCCAACAACACCCCTATCTATTCCATTCATTCAAACTTGGACTCATTCATATTGTATAATGAAAATGACCTTGATGAGCAAGTGAATGAAGATTGTGAAGATATAGACACATTACAACAATCATATCAGTCCCTCTATGATGAGTTCGACAATCAAAACTATCACGACCCTTAAACACCACAAGATAATAAAACTAAACTTGATTTTCTGCAAATTGAAAATGAAATTTCAGAAACAAAAACCAGTTTAGAATAGGAAACAAATTGCTCAAAGGGAGGACAAACCACAAAAACACAACTTCCTCCTTTTGCTAATCCAGAAAAAATGAAATACCCTCACAAAACACAAATATTTGGGAATCTGGAACAAGATAGTCTTATGTTTTTTCCTTACCTAGATACTTCATCATCCAAGAATTTTTCCCTTTCAAAAAAATTGTCAATTTTCACAAATATTGCTATAGATCCCAAAGAAATCTTTGCTAAAGCTGATATAGAGGAAGGTAGCATGGGTAAACTTAAGAATCCTGAAATAATTAAGTTGTCTAAAATTTTATCAATACACACAAAACAAAGAAATACAAGACTGTGCAAAAAATTTCGAAATGCTTATCTGTGTAGGCAGGCTAGTCTAAAACCTTGTAACACAGCGATTGTTCTAAAAAGCCTTCTTTTAAAAAAGAATCATGAAAATCTTGAGTAGTTGAATTCAATTAGAAAGAAGGCAAAAGGACATAGGCTTTTTATGGACTTTAGGTACCAGGATCAACCCTTCTAAAAGAACAAGTACCTTTTTACCAAAAAATATCATACTTTACAAAGGGTAGGGTTTTCTAACCAAATCTCATTGCATGATAGTTTTTCAGGTTACCATCAGATGATACCACTTCAGATCTATCAGCTCAAAAAAAAATTCAAATTTCCTTGGGACAATTTCATGTTTAAACAAATACTTCCTGGGCTAGAAAGTGTTGGAGACACCTTCCAAAAAACTATGCCTTCAGTTTTAAATTTACTCACTATGGCATACATGGATGAATTCATAATTTTTTTTAAAGATAATAAAGAATACCTTTCCTACTTAAGGAATATCTTTCACACAAACAGATTTTAGAAGCAAGGGTCAAAGAAGAAGCACCAAGGAGATCATGAGTTTTATGAAAACTCTTGGGATAATCCTTATACCATGTTGTCAAATGGAGGTAACCATGTTCTCTGTTTACAAGAGCCGAATGGACAAAAAATGTTAGGAGATCCTTTTGAAGACAGGATGCTCAAACACCATTGCTGTAAAAATCCTTAGCTATATTTTTTCACTCATTTTACATACCATTGTCTGAAGAAAGAGTCACAAAGAGAGAAACACAAAAAAATAGGAAAAAATGGAAAAGAGGGCAGATTCAAAACAAGGTATAGTCCCATACTCAAAAATAGTAATACTAAAAGTGTGCAAGCCTAAATTCCACTACTGATGCAAAAGAATGTCTTGTTCAGCTATCTAGCCTAATCATGGGTGAACATGTTTTAAATTTATTGTTGATAAGTTCGTGAAAAGAATGTTGGTCAAATAATTAAAGCTTGACTTTTCAAATAAAACAGATTAGGAAAGAAAGATATTGGTTCCACATGCTCAAAACATAAGCAAAGAGAAAAATAGGGAAGAATAGAAAACTATGTATCCTAGCCCTAATTTTTATAAGAATTATTTTATACAAAAATAACATTTGTGTGCAACTTGTTTTTATGCCACAAACCCATGACAAATCAAATTGTCTAATCTTGATTTAGTCATGTTTTCAATTTCATGTTTTTAGCTTAGCGAATGAAGTCTGTCATACAGCTTAATCTTGATAGTCAAATAGACAAGGTAGAGAATAAGTAGATTTCACTAGCATAATCTAAAATCTTGGAAGAAATAAGGGTAGAAGTAGATAGTTTATTTCTTTTCTTTCAAAAAGAAAAGATGTCAATGGGTTTGCCAGTTCAAATGCACCCAAGGAAGAGAAAATGTTAGGAAAGTAGGTTGGGTAAGTAGAAGTGAAGTTGAGCTAATCATGATTTTAGATTATCAAAATCACTACTTCAGGAAAGCAACAGCAAAAGAAAAGAAGAAAATTTCTCCAATGGATGAGGCACTGGTCTTCATAAACCAAGAGATCTTAAATTCTGGACACCTCATGAAAATGACCTGCCCTCCCCAAGTGGAGCCACTGTTAGTCATCAATAATTTTTACCTGTTTAGATGACTAAATGATTATCCCAAGATTTCTAGAAACAAAGTTCATAGACATTGTGAGTTCTAGAAATATCACTTCCTTCATTATCATAAGATAATTTTTCACTATTTTATCATTTCATCCTATCTAGCTTTTCCTACCAGTCTCAGAGTACCCATTAAGAGCCCATGTCACCCATTTTATTTATATCTTGTCACCTTTGACCCAAATACCCTGTTTTTGTTTCACCTAAAAATCCCACTGCTACCTAAGCTCACCAATCAATCAATTTGTTGTGTCCACCAAACTACTCCTAAACACTGATAGTATCAAACTATCTCTGTAAACTCTTTAATAAATCAAGTACATTGGGTTTCAGGTCTTCAATACATTAGTTTATCATGAACTCTGTCTCACACTTGATAAATCCCAGGTTCTAGGTTTCAGTCCAAAAGGCCAAGTCCTAGAAAGCCTCCACTAGGCCACCTAGAGTTTCACAAAATCATAGGATGGATTTGGTGCCCTACAAAATTTGTTTTTCCTATATAAAGAAACTGCATTCAAATAAAGAAAGGACTGGTGATCTTGTCTTAAACTGATCAAAGAGATCATTCAAAAGGTATTTTTCCTGAAGCACAAGTTTTGTAAGGGGATAACTGCCCCTTTCTTACATTTCTGCAAAAGAGTCAAAAGGCTACCAACCTAGCAAGAGGTAAAGTAATGAGGCACCATCACCAGAAAACCACTCAAAACCAAGAAGAAAGCAGCAAGGTATGGGTTTGATGCAAATCATGGTTTATGACTGTTTTGATCAAGAAATAAAGCAATACCAGGGTCACAAAGGCAAAGGACACCTCAACCCCTTCAAATGATCATTGAAGACTTTTTAGACATAAGTAATGAGTTTGATAAGTATTTCTTTGAGAACTTAGAAGACAACATTGTTTTCTTTTTCTAAACATCCCCAAAAACTCAGAAGTTTGGGAAGATGGACAAAGATGGTCAAATAGTGACAAAGAAGCCTCCTTCATCACGGCAGATGGTTTCAAAGGGTTTTCAAACTACCTTCTAGGGTTTGGCAGACAAGCACTAACTCCACTTCATCAAAAGGTAAAATAAGAGGTTTTAAAGAATATCAAGAAGGGCAGACATGAAAATCAATACTCCTCTACACCAAAGGTAGAAAAATGATGAAGAGTATTAGCAAAAAGAGTCAAGAAATGTCAGTTCAAGGGTCTTTTTTCTGAAGAGCAGTTAGAGGCATATTTCAAGTGGCCTGAGAAACAGATATACCCTTGGTTTACACCAAAGCAGTGGAACTCCCAACAAGGGCCTCCTTATCAAATGACTATTCTGCAAAAGGTAGATGAACATGAATGACACTTTACAAGACTGTCAAAAGTGTTTTCTTAAAAGAAAATTGATAAGGTCAAGGCAAGTAATGTTTCAAATGAAGGTGGCACATATCAAAAGACCAAACTGCTATTTATACTTACTTCTAGGGTATTTCTCCCACCAAGAGGTTTTTTCTTCATTACTTAAAGATGAAAACATGGCAGAATATCAGTCACAGGGAGAAATTTCAAAAATGATAAGTTTGTTGTGTATAGGTGTTAAAAGTCATAAAACAGGTTTGTTTTTCAAATATAGGTGAGAGGTATAGTCTTGGCTTCTTCAGCAAGGTTATCAAATTGAAAAGAAACTTAAGAGACCTCCAGTAGTAAAAAGAACAATGTTTTAATCAAACTGCCCACCTACAAGACCGAAGAGCCAAAGGAAGACAGTGAGAGAAATAAAAAGGGAACAAACCTTATAAAATGGGTTTTTCCTTTAATTTTTATCAAAGGGTATAAAACAACTCCAGCAAAGCATCTCCCATTCACCATTTGGATATTTGTTGAAGGAGTGAGGGTTTTTTCGAATTTTCCGATAGAGTCCTCGGGAAAAATTTTCCAAGCGTTGCACTTCTGTAGCGTCTCCCTATGCTATTTTCTATTCGGGCTGCGTTCCTGTCCGGAGGTGCTACGCGTCTGTAGAAAACTCCACATGCATCCTCTGAACGAAAACCCGTACAGGGCCACCCAACATCACGGTGCTGCGCTCCTGCCACAGCATGCAACTTTTGCCTGAGTCTTCGTTCAGGAGGTGACCCGAACTATGTACAGAGACGGTGTTGCGCTCTTTCCACAGTGTACAACTTTTTCCCGAGTCTTTTTTCAGGAAGTGACCTGAGCTGCGTGCAGAGGTTGTGCTGCGCTCCTACCACAGCATGTAGCCTATTTCCCGAATCTACATTCAGGAGGTGACTTGAGCTGCATGCAGATACAGTGTTGTGCTCCTGCCACAACGTGAAACTTTTGCTCGAGTCTTCATTCAGGGAGTCACCCGAGCTGCGTGCAGAGGTTGTGCTGCGCTCCTGCCACAACGTGCAACCTGTTGCCCGAATCAGCTAAGAGAAAGAGAGCCCCTAACTTTAGAAGACATGAAAAAGGGAGCTATAAGTGTAGAGGCCAACTTAATTGAAAAAGAGCTAGGCTAACATCATAAAAGAGGGTAACCTACAAAGATGACACCATGCCCTTCACCTCCTCATCTGATTCCAAGATGGACAACCTTCTTAGGACCATGGAAAGAATGATGGAGAGAATAAGCATAAACGAAAGAACACCCCCCTAGGGACAACCAACCAAATCCCCAAAACAGAAACCAGAATCAAAACTTTAGAAGAGACCCACCTCAAAACAAACCAAGGGAAAATGAACAACAAATCAAGCCACCCTTCCAAGATAACTATGTTGACGAAGGGGAAAGAGATATTGAACAACCAAATGAAAATCATCTAAACTTAATAGGTTCTGATAGTGAGGGTGTTTTTTTTCTCACAGAAGAAGAACAAGGTTTTTTCTCCTCAAACCAAGATGAAACAAGCTATGAAGATTTCGAAGACCATGAATTGGGATTAGAAAATGCCATAATGGAAGTCCATAGACAATATGATATTAGGAGTAAGGAAAACCAAGACAACTCCAGGAAAAACAACTCAGACACTTTTGTTAAGAAAACTCTCGAAAACATTCTTAAAAGAATAGCAGACAATAAAAACACCATGGCTAAGAAAACAAATCCTAACAAGGATAAAACTAGCCAACTAGGTGTTGACACAAGCTGTCCTAGCACCTCTACTAGTGGCCCTGAGAAAACTCTACTGACCAAAGCCCCGAATCAAAATCATCAAATTAAAAATGTGGAAAAATTAATGGCTGATAAAACTAATAATAAGTGTGATATGTCGAAAACTCACCTTTACCGGTTTGAAGGAGAATCACTAAAATCAAAATAACCATCCTCTCAACTGAGCGGTAGCTCGGGGATATGCCCCTCCAAGTTTTGAAAGTTTGAATAAATAGATACCTGAGATTTGACGGATGATAAGCAGGTTATTTTGTTTGGACTGAAGTAGATGGAAAATACCAAGAAGGAGTCATTCCCCCATTCTATGTTAGCCTAAATATACACGACAAAATCCTACATAATGTCATGCTAGACTCTGGTGCCTCTCACAACCTCATGCCAATGGTAGTGATGAAAAGATTAGGCCTAGAAATAACCAATCCCTACAAAGATCTTTATTCCTTTGATTCAAGCAGAGTTAAGTGCTTGGGCTTAATCAAGGAGTTATGTGTCAATCTAACACAAATCCCTGCTAAGAGCCTAGTCATGGACATAGTCGTGGCTGAAATTCCCCCCAAATATAGCATGTTTTTTTCCCGATATTGGGGAGCCAAACTTCTGGGGAACCTCCAACTTGACATGTGTTATGCTACCATCCCAATTTTTAACCAAACAAGGAGACTCTACTGGGAATCTCACATGAAGTATATGGTAAGCAGCCTAGATAGACCCAACAACACCCCTATCTATTCCATTCATTCAAACTTGGACTCATTCATATTGTATAATGAAAATGACCTTGATGAGCAAGTGAATGAAGATTGTGAAGATATAGACACATTACAACAATCATATCAGTCCCTCTATGATGAGTTCGACAATCAAAACTATCACGACCCTTAAACACCACAAGATAATAAAACTAAACTTGATTTTCTGCAAATTGAAAATGAAATTTCAGAAACAAAAACCAGTTTAGAATAGGAAACAAATTGCTCAAAGGGAGGACAAACCACAAAAACACAACTTCCTCCTTTTGCTAATCCAGAAAAAATGAAATACCCTCACAAAACACAAATATTTGGGAATCTGGAACAAGATAGTCTTATGTTTTTTCCTTACCTAGATACTTCATCATCCAAGAATTTTTCCCTTTCAAAAAAATTGTCAATTTTCACAAATATTGCTATAGATCCCAAAGAAATCTTTGCTAAAGCTGATATAGAGGAAGGTAGCATGGGTAAACTTAAGAATCCTGAAATAATTAAGTTGTCTAAAATTTTATCAATACACACAAAACAAAGAAATACAAGACTGTGCAAAAAATTTCGAAATGCTTATCTGTGTAGGCAGGCTAGTCTAAAACCTTGTAACACAGCGATTGTTCTAAAAAGCCTTCTTTTAAAAAAGAATCATGAAAATCTTGAGTAGTTGAATTCAATTAGAAAGAAGGCAAAAGGACATAGGATTTTTATGGACTTTAGGTACCAGGATCAACCCTTCTAAAAGAACAAGTACCTTTTTACCAAAAAATATCATAATTTACAAAGGGTAGGGTTTTCTAACCAAATCTCATTGCATGATAGTTTTTCAGGTTACCATCAGATGATACCACTTCATATCAATCATCTCAAAGATTTTTTCAAATTTCCTTGGGACAATTGCATGTTTAAACAAATACTTCCTGGGCTAGAAAGTGCTGGAGACACCTTCCGAAAAACTATGCCTTCAGTTTCAAATTTCTTCACAATGGCATACATGGATGACTTCATCATTTTTTTTAAAGATAATAAATAATACCTTGGCTACTTAAGGAAGATCTTTGACACAAACAGATTTGAGAAGCAAGGGTCAAAGAAGAAGCACCAAGGGTATCATGAGTTTTTTGAAAACTCTTGGGATAATCCTTATACCATGTTTTCAAATGGAGATAACTATGTTCTCTGTTTACAAGAGCTGAATGGACAAAAAATGTTGGGATATCCTTTCGAAGACAGGATGCTCAAACACCATTGCTGTAAAAATCCTTAGCTTTAAAATTTTCACTCATTGTACATACCATTGTGTGAAGAAAGAGTCACAAAGAGAAAAACACAAAAACATAGGAAAAAATGGAAAAGAAGGCAGATTCAAAAAACAAGGTACAACCCCATACCCAAAAAATAGTAATACTGAAAGTGTGTAAGCCAAAATGCCAATACTGGTGCAAAAAGAATGTCTTGTTCATCCATCTAGCCTAATCATGGCTGAACATGTTTTAAATTTATTGTTGATAAGTTAGTGAAAAGAATGTTGGTCAAATCATTGAAGCTTGACTTGTCGAAGAAAAAAGATTAGGAAAGAAAGATACTGGTTCCACATGCTCAAAACAGAACCAAGGAGAAAAATATGGATGAATAGCAAACTATGTACCCTAACCTTAATTTTTCTAAGTCTTATTTTGTACAAAAATAACATTTGTGTGCATCTTGTTTTATGCCACAAACCCATGACAAATCAGATTGTCTAATCTTGATTTAGTCATGTTTTCAATTTCATGTTTTTAGCTTAGCGAATGAAGTCTGTCATACTTCTTAATCTTGACAGTCAAATAGACAAGGTAGAGAATAAGTAGAGTTCACTAGCATAATCTGAACTCTTGGAAGAAATATGTGTAGAAGTAGATAGTTTATTTATTTGCTTTCAAAAAGAAAATATGTCAATGGGTTTGCCAGTTCAAGTGCACCCAAGGAAGAGAAAATGTTAGGAAAGTAGGTTTGGTTGGTAGAAGTGAAGTTGAGCTAATCATACTTTCAGATTATCAAAATCACTACTTCAGGAAAGCAGCGACAAAAGAAAAGAAGAAAATCCACCCAATGGATGAGGCACTGGTCTTCATAAACCAAGAGATCTGAAATTCTAGACACCTCCTGAAAAGGAGATGCCCTCCCTAAGTGGAGCCACTATTAGTCATCAGTAACTTTTACCTATTTATATGACTAAATGATTATCCCAAGATTTCTAGAAACAAAGTTTATAGACATTGTGAGTTCTAGAAATCTCACTGCCTTAATTATCCTTAAGATAATTTTTCACTATTTTTATCATTTCATCCTATCTAGCTTTTCCTACCAGTCTCAGAGTACCCATTAAGAGCCCATGTCACCCATTTTATCTATATCTTGTCACCTTTGACCCAAATACCCTGTTTTTGTTTCACCTAAAAATCCCACTGCTACCTAAGCTCACCAATCAATCAACTTGTTGTGTCCACCAAACTACTCCTAAACACTGATAGTATCAAACTATCTATGTAAACTCTTTAATAAATCAAGTACATTGGGTTTCAGGTCTTCAATACATTATTTTATCATGAACTTTGTCTCACACTTGATAAATCCCAGGTTCTAGGTTTCAGTCCAAAAGGCCAAGTCCTAGAAAGCCTCCACTAGGCCACCTAGAGTTTCACAAAATCATAGGATGGATTTGGTGCCCTACAAAATCTGTTTTTCCTATATAAAGAAACTGCATTCAAATAAAGAAAGGACTGGTGATCTTGTCTTAAACTGATCAAAGAGATCATTCAAAAGGTATTTTTCCTGAAGCACAAGTTTTGTATTTTTCCAGTAGTAAAAAGAACAATGTTTTAATCAAACTGCCCACCTACAAGACCTAAGAGCCAAAGGAAGACAGTGAGAGAAATAAAAAGGGAACAAACCTTATAAAATGGGTTTTTCCTTTAATTTTTATCAAAGGGTATAAACCAACTCTAGCAAAGCATCTCCCATTCACCATTTGGATATTTGTTGAAGGAGTGAGGGTTTTTTCGAATTTTCCAATAGAGTCCTCGGGAAAAAATTTCCAAGCGTTGCACTTCTGTAGCGTCTCCCTATGCTATTTTCTATTTGGGCTGTGTTCCTATCCGGTGGTGCTACGCGTCTGTAGAAAACTCCACATGCATCCTTTGAATGAAAACCTGTTCAGGGCCACCCAACATCACGGTGCTACGCTCCTGCCACAGCATGCAACTTTTGCCTGAGTCTTCGTTCAGGAGGTGACCCGAACTATGTACAGAGACGGTGTTGCGCTCTTTCCACAGTGTACAACTTTTTCCCGAGTCTTTGTTCAGGAAGTGACCCGAGCTGCGTGCAGAGGTTGTGCTGCGCTCCTACCACAGCATGTAGCCTATTTCCCGAATCTACATTCAGGAGGTGACTTGAGCTGCATGCAGATACAGTGTTGTGCTCCTGCCACAACGTGAAACGTTTGCTCGAGTCTTCATTCAGGGAGTCACCCGAGCTGCGTGCAGAGGTTGTGCTGCGCTCCTGCCACAGCGTGCAACCTGTTGCCCGAATCTACATTCAGGAGTTGACCCGAGCTGCGTGCAAAGGTTGTGCTATGCTCCTGCCATAATGTGCAGCCTTTACTTGAGTCTTCGTTTAGAAGGAGACCCGAGCTGCCCAGGCAAGTTTTTGAGCTTTTTTTTTCTGCTATGAAAGCATTTAGAGAGGTATTTTGAACTTTTCCTTCATGTTTATGTTTTTCTAAAGACAAGGTCACAAATAAAATTGAAATTTGGTTTAGATAAGGCAGTGAAATCCTAAAGAAACACTTGGCCTACACATTGATGATGCCTTGATCTAATTAGAAACCTCACCATCTCATTCACCATTGTCACATCATTCTACAAGTAGTGCCAATCCTCTTTAAAGATTTTGAGGCAAGGGTAAAAAAAAAAATTTCAAAAGAAGAGAATGTTGGCATTGATGAGGCAAGTCAAAGGCCTAAAAAGAAGCAAAGGAAGGGAGGGGTGCCAAATAGGTTTGAACCTATAAGCATTGAAGAGTTGATAACCTCCCCTACTATTTTTTCTTGTTTTCAAGAATTTGGATGCTATGAATTCTGTAAAAAAGTACAAAATATCCAGAGTCACCCTCAGTTGACCAAGCTCTTTGCCCTAAACCTTCATAATCATCAAGTACACCTAGCCGGGGTGAAATTTTAGTTGACGACCAATGCCATCTCTAGGGCCACTGGAATACCTTGCATAGGAGAAAGGTGGTTCAAACAAATGCATCTAGACCTAAGCCAATATCTCCCATTCCTCAAACTAATTTGTCAAGCTAATTGCAAAACCATGTTCCCCTTCTCTCATCTATTGGACAAATATGTTCTCCTAATGAATATCATTATGAAATATTTCACCTGCGAGGGTAGGTTCTCCAGAGTCTATTCCTACCACATGAGACTCCTCATGCACTTCACCAAAACCAAGCTGCTACATATTCCCTACTACCTTTGTAAAAGTATTGAGAAAATGTCTTCCATCATGCAAAAGAGACCTCCATCCCAACAAATGTCAAGCCTTTTTCATCATTCCCTCATCAAAGTGATTGTCTCACACCAACTAGAACAACAAGGTATCCCTTGGGAGGTTTTCATCGCCCAGGATGATTTCACAACTCCACAGCCCATTCCTCTTCAAATTCTGCCATCATCATCTCAAAATCCTCCTCACACACCTCCATCACCCTCCACTAACCTTGGTTCATCTTCTTCACATGAATCATTTCCTCAAATAGACTTTCCTCATTCACCTTCCCCTAAGAAATTAGAAAATGAAGAAAGCAGTGAAGGAGAGGAAGATGGCCAATAAGAAAGCAGTGATGACCAAGAAGAAATTAGTAGGAACAAAATGATCAAAATGAAGAAAGTAGTGATGGCCAAGAAGAAAGAAGTAAGGAAGAGGATAATAAAAATGAAGAAAGCAGTGATGGCCAAGAAGAAAGTAGTAAGGAAGAGGATAATCAAAATGAAGAAAGCAGTGAGGGAGAGGATGATGCAAATGAAGAAATCAGTGAGGAAGAGGATGATCAAAATGAAGAAAACAATCAAGGAGAGGAATATGGCCAAGAAGAAAGCAGTGATGCAAATGAAGAAAGAAGTGAGGGAGAAGATTATGAAAATTAAGAAAGCAGTCAGCCAGATGATGAGAAAAAAGGCCAAAACAGTGGGTCTGAAGGTGAAGAGGATGACTCCAAGAACACAGGGTCAGAGGCAGATTATCAAGAGGAAAATGGTGGGCTACAAAAAGACCAAAACAGTGAGCCTAGTGGCAGTCAACAAACAAATGACATTCAAGGAAAAGAAGTAGCTAATGAAGAAAGTGACACTGAAAATACAAAGGACAGTGGAGAGGAGGCATATGAAAGCAGCAAAGAGGACAAGGAAGACATTGACCAAGATGGAAAGGGCAGCCAAGAAGTAGAGTTTGAAAGTAATTTCAATGAGAAAAACAATGAAGATCATGAGCCAAGCAATGAATATGATGAACAGGACAGTGAAGAAGAAACCAACCTAGAAAAATCACCTAACGAAGAAGAAAATGACCATCACAGTAATGGAAAGGCTAATGAGAATTCCCAAGACAGTGACCCTACCAAGAGTGCAAACAGTGATACAAAGGCTGAGTTAGACAGTGAATACAGTGGGTCAAAAGATGAAGAAGAGGATAGTCATAAAAATGAAGATATACCCAGCAATGATGAAGACACCTCTAGCATTGCAAAAATAGAGGATGACAGTCCTAAAGATCTTGACAGTGATGATGGCGTAAGAGATAGTGAGACTGATTATCAAAAGGGCAATCAAGGGCAAGGTGAAAAGGATGCACTCACACAGATAATACATGAGGAAAGAAGCAGTCCTAAGGTCACTAATAATCAAAGTTTTCAAATGAAACGTGTTACACCTTTCCCCATTATCTATCAAAGAGGAGCGAGGCATGTGTTTGCTGCCTCCAAAGGGCAAGGGGCCATGCCATCCTCCTCAACTCAAATGATTGAAAAAGGTAAAGAACAAGTAAAAGAGGAAGAATACAATCATGAAGAGGAGAGAGAATTTGAGCTCATTCACATAGACAGTGATGAGGAAAATGAAACAATAATTGCAAACCCTCTCCTACAAGACAGGAATGTACAAATCAGATATTTGGAGGCTGAATTAGAGAGAGCTAAGGATTTCATTCATTTCTTACAAATGCAGAACAAACAAATGAGTGGCCAGAAATCCATCTATGAAGAAAGGGAGCTCAAATACCCGAAAGAGGCACAAAGAGCACAGGGAAAGTTGGAGGAGTACATGGGCACCTATGAAGAAAGTGAGGATGAGGAGGGTCAATCTAGAAGGAGGCCTAGAACTATGTGTCTAATAAAGGCTTTGGCATGAGAAAGGGAGTAAGAATAAGCCCAAGCATAGCAATTTCCCCTCACTGAACTCCTTGCCATGGATATTGAGCATAATAGAGAATCATTGCTTGAAAGGGAAAACATACATCTTAAGACCAAACTGGAGAAGGCCAACAGAGATTTGAACTTGCAAAGAAGAATGATTGAGCACTATAAACGAAGAAACCACTTTGCAAGGAAAAAACTCAAAACTGCCCAAAATGAGGGCCCGGAAAAAAAAGATGAAAAATACCAAGCTAGGCTTGGTATTTCAGCCCAAGCTTCTCTATAGGTCTCTAGGGACCCATGAGGCACCTACCTACCAATTTTGAGAGAAATTGAAAAAAAAATTGTTTTTTGCAAATTTTGAGGCTAGCAGCGCAGCACGCCCTGTGATGCGCTTTTTCCCATGGCATCTTCAACAGGCGAGGTTCACATTTTTCGATTCCCCATCATAAGAGGAGTATGGTCACCAAATTTCAGCTCAATTGGAGTTGTTTTGACCCCCCAAAAGTGTAATATCCCGTTTCGGGGATATCTCTAAATCACAAGCAAACTCCAACCAGAGATGGACTGGGAGGGTGTTTACCAGATATTTCACCTCTGAGAAGAGGGTGAGATCTAAAGGCTACCTAGCCCTTTCCAGACTCTCTCTAAGAGTATGAGATAAACACACCAAGTGGTATAGCACTAGAATGCACGGAAATACATAAAGATAACAGTAAAGCAGATACACAATAGCATAGATAGAATGTACGAAAAATCATCCAGAAATGTAGAGAGAATGCTAAGCCATTTTATTATACTAAGAAATATAATGAATTACAATAGGTGATCAGAGTGATGGCACCTAGGCTTGCTCAAGGCAAGTGAAGAAATACTCTCAGAATATCCAAGAAATGGTTGCTCTCTGAACTATGTCCCAGCTACTGGAAAACTTCCGTGTAGCTGCTACTGCTGAAATGAACTGATGACTTTGGGATGATCCCCTCGCCGGAATGAGATGAAAATTTGGAATCCTCCTCTACTCGTCAACCACATCAAAACCTAGAAATCATATAAGAAATGGTTGACCTCCAATAATCACCCCCCTTGGGGAATTACGCTGCCCTCCAAGGCTCTGCGCAGAGGCTGAATAGGAACCACTAAAATGCAGCCACAAACTACACCAAAATCCTCCCAAAGGAAAATTCTGATCCTCTGCTCAATCTCCAAGCTCAAAACCTCTGCAAGAAACTCAATCCAGAGCTCCTCTAAATGGACTGCGTCCTCCCTCTCAAGTTTGCGCAGTCTCTGAATGCCCTGCTCCACAAGAAAACCCAAACATCAATCCTCCCACAAAATGCTGAAGAAACTACCTTGCCTGAGCAGGCACTCGAAGTCCCCTAGGGCTAAGGGAGAGATCTCTGATCAGAGACACTCAATGCACTAAACAGTGTTGCAGACAGGCTAAACAGCTAGCATTCTCAAGAAGTCGAAATGACCAGCTCAATATCATCAACAACGAATGATCAAAATGAGGAGGCTCTCCCCTCTATATAGCATGAGCCCCTCTCAACCCTAAGGCCCACCTCCTCCAACGTTGCCACGTGCCCCCTCTTGGCCTGCGCAGTCCCTCCATGTGTCTACGTGGGTCCCCTCTCTGTGTGGTCTCTTGGCCCCCATGGCTCACTTAATTTACAACGTTGTGCTACTAGGGAGTGAAATTTTATTTATAAAGTGAGTTGTTTCTTCTTTACTCACCTTTTTATTTATGAATAAAATATATACAGCAAAATTGAGAAAAATCGAATATTCCAATTAGCCATAGCTAATTAGGAATATTATAGTCTCCCCTGGAAAAATGTTTCTTGTCCTCAAGCAACTGAAGTGATGGATGCTGCAAAATTTTCTCACTCTCCCAAGTGGCATCCTCATCCAGCAAATTCTTCCACCTCACCAAGAGTTCTCGGACTGTCCTTCTCCATAGCTGCCTCTCCCTGGTATCAATAATAGCCTCTAGATACAACACCAAATGCCCCTCATCATCCGTGGGCGGTAGCTCATCTATAACTGTCACCTGCTGCCCCAGTGCTTTCTTCAGGCATGATACATGAAAAATGTTATGGATCTTGCTGCCTTGGGGTAGCTCCAACTCATATGCAACCTATCCAATCCAGCGTATCACCCTATATGGCCCATAAAAGCAGGGCTTGAGCTTTTCAGCTCCCTTCTGCTTCAGTGACGACTGTCGGTATGGCTGTAATCGTAGGTAGACCAAGTCCCCTACCTCAAACTGTCTCTCCACCCGACCCCTGTCAGCATACAGCTTCTGCTGGTTTTGCGATGTAGCCATATTGTCCTTGAGAGCTCGGAGAATATCCTGACTCTCTTGGATCCAAATCTTGGCTCTTGGAGCCTTACTAGCACCAAACATCACATCAGCAAAAGATAAAGAATGATACCCATACAAAGCATAGAATGGTGACATACCAATGGACATGTGATGTGTAGTATTGTAGTAGTACTCCCCCAGATGCAACCACTTCAGCCATGCTCACTGCTGTCCACTGACATAGTTATGCAAGTAGCCCTCTAGCCACTTGTTAACTATCTCTGTCTGTCCATCCATCTGTAGGTGATAACTGGTACTCGGTGTCAATTCTATCCCCACCAATCGGAAAAGATCCTGCCAAAATCCGCCCATGAAGCGGTTGTCCCTGTCACTAATGATGGTCTTAGGAAGACCATGTAGCCTAAAAACCTCTCTGAAGAACAGCTTGGCCACCTGTACTGATGTGTAGTGCGCGGATATGGCGAAAAATTGTGCATACTTTGTCCGTCGATCAACAACGACAAAGATACAATCCTTGCCCTGCACCATGGGCAACCCTGTGATGAAGTCCATCGAGATACTCTCCCATTTCCCCTCCGGAATGGGAAGAGGCTATAATAATCCTGAGGGATGGCTCATCTCCCCCTTTTTCCTCTAGCAAACATCGCACACCCTGATGTGCTGGAGTACATCCTCCTTGAGGCCCTTCCATGAGAACCTCTCTCTAATGGCCCTGTAGGTTTTGGTAAACCCCTGATGGCCGGCCAAAGGTGAATCATGTGATGCCTGTAGTATCTTATTTTTGAGCTGAGATCCTTCAGTCAAGAAGATCTGGTCCCTGTAGTAGATGATCTCATCGACCACCCTGTACCTGTCATCCGCCACCTGTCCATCCAAAATCTCACATGCAAATCTGTCCTTGGAGTACTCTACTAAAAGTCGAGCCCTCCAATCTGTATCCAAGCTCATAAGAGACAATGTAGCTGGTCTACGTGAAAGGGAATCTTCTACCACGTTGTTCTTAGCCTTGAAATACTCAATTTCAAAGTCATATGCTTGGATCTTACTGATCCACTTCTACTGCCTCTCCTATAGCTGCTTCTGCTCCAAAAAGAACCTGAGGCTATTGTGATCAGTCCTCACCCTGAACCTGTTACCCACTAAATACTGCCGGAATTTGGCCAATGCATGCATAATGGCCAACATCTCCTTGTCGTATATAGAATATAACCTCTTGTGTGGAAGGAGCTCCCAGCTCTCAAAGGCTATAGGGTGACCTCCCTGCATCAATATTGCGTTGATCCCCTCTCTTAACGCATCACACTCCAAAACAAATGGCTGCGTAAAATCCAACAATGCAAGCACTGGGCAGCTGCTCGTCACCTCCTTGAGCCTATCAAAGGCTCGTTGTGATGTATCCGACCAACTGAATGCCCCCTTCTTAATCAAATCTGTAAGGGGTGCAGCAAGCTGTGAGAAACTCCTGACAAACTTCCTGTAATAATTACAAATGCTAATGAATCCCCGAAGTTCTGTCACGTTCCTCGGCTCCGGCCAATCTATGATGGCCCTGATCTTCTCCTCATGGACTCTCACTCCATCCACCCCTATGATATGTCCCAAGTACAACATCTCTGACAACCCAAACTCACACTTGGAGAGCTTGGCATAGAACTGTTGCTCCTCCAAAATGCGCAACACTGCCTCAATGTGCTGGAGATGCTCCTCCCAAGTCCTGCTATAAATGAGGATATCATCAAAGAACACCAACACAAATTTCCTCAAGTGACTGTAGAAGATGTGATTCATGCAAGACTAGAATGTCGTTGGGGTGTTGGTTATCCCGAAGGGCATCACCAAAAACTCGAAGTGCCCATAGTGACACTTGAAGGCGGTCTTGGGAATGCCCTATTCCCTCACACGAATCTGATGGTACCCCGATCTCAAATCAATCTTTGAGAATAATAGGGCTCCTCTCAACTCATCCATCAACTCATCGATCCTAGGTATAGGGTACCTGTTCTTCAGGGTCTTCTTGTTTAGGGCCCTGTAATCAATACATATCCTCAAAGTGTCATCTTTCTTCTTCACCAACACCACGGAAGAAGAAAAAGGACTCGTGCTCGGCCGAATGTGCCCAAGAGCTAGCAACTCTTGGATGGCCTGCTCAATCTCATCCCGATGGGCTTTGGGGTGCCTATAGGGTGTGGTAATCACTGCTTGTATGCCTTGCTCCAACTCAATAGTGTGCTCAAACCCTCGATCCGGTGGTCGGCCTGGTGGTATATCCCCGAACACTGTGTCGTACCTGTCAAGGATGGCCTGTATATCAGGATGAACGGACTAACCGGTAGTCCCTGCCTCTGATGCCCGTAACTCGACCACCCACTCTATGTCTCCCTTCCAAAAATCTGCCTCCATCCGGTGAGTCGAAACAGTCTGAGGTGTGTAAGTTTCCATCCCGCGAATCTTCTCATGCTTCTCGGTCTTCTTATCATCCCACTCCATCTCCAAGGCCTCCCAATCTGTGGTGACATTTCCCAGAGTAATCAGCCACTGAACACTCAATACCACATTGGTATCCGATATGTTGACCACGAAAAATTAGTCGGTCATGGTGTAGGTACCCATCGTCACTGCTAACTTTGGAACATACTGGGCACACTGCATCGTCTGAGCTCCTGGGACTAAAACTGAAAATCCATCGAAGCTCTCGATCGGTATCCCTCTCCACTCAACCATCTATGCATCGATGAAGTTGTGGGTTGCACCACTATCAACCAAAATTTATACTCGCTGACCACGTACTGTCCCCCGCACGCGCAACGTCAAATACTTAGGAACTCCTCGCAATGCTGCAAGGGTCCCCCCTGTGGGTGAAAAAACTGCACCTCCTGCTCCTGGAGGTGGTGGTGGTGGAAACTGATCCTGAGTTGTCTGACGGTATCCTACCTCCACATCATCCTCCTCATCCTCTTCCCTGCTACTCTCAGAGAAGACCTCAATGAAGTGTGCTTTTCTAGCAGCACATCTATGTCTTGGTGCCCATGGCTCTTGATAGGTAAAGAACAACCACTTCTTCTTCAGCTCCCTCCTATCATCATCATCCGTTTGTGCCTGTCCTGGATTCCCCTTTGGAGGCGGAATCCTCCCATCCTTCCCCTTGGGCTATAAACCTTGTCTCTGGGGGTAAGGTGTCCGAGTCCTGGGTAATGCATCCTGTAAATATCGGGTCCTACTAATAGCATCCTGAAGTGTGGCTGGTCTAGTAGATCTGACTAGACCCCGAAGTGGCTCTGCTAACCCCTCCACAAACATATAGATCATCTGTGCCATGGATAAATCTGGAACCATCACTGAAACCCTCAAGAAGTCTGCAATTTATGTCTCTGGGCTCCCAGTCTGTTTGAGCCTTGTCAGCTCAACAAATTACTGTTCCATATCCCTCCGGTAAAATCTCTCTATCAACCTCCTGGTAAACTCGACATATGTCGACACTGTAGAGTGTCTGAGTGTAACCATCCCATGGAACCACCAGTCCTGGGCCTCACCATCCAAATGTAATGTCACCACCTTGATGGCCTCTGCCTCCGACATCTGGTTAAGCTGGAAATATATGTCCAGCTTCTCCACCCAAGACTTCGCCGAACTGTTTGATGAACCATCAAACGTAGGCAAGTGGAATCTGTTAGCTGTGCGGTGGGTATCTCCATCATGATAATGTCGGTGCCCTATATGATGGTCGTGAGGTCTACTGTCCCGCTAAAGCTAAACAAAATATCTGAAATAGAGAGCATCCCTGAACTCCTGCCCATAGGCCTGACACTCTGAAAAATAATCACCCATATGCCTAGGCTCTGCCTCCTGCTGGGCTCCTGCCCTTGTGTCTTCTCCCAAGAAAGTGGGCATGGTAGAGTGTGTAGGTGAATGTGAAGCCATCTGCTGAGTAGTATCACGCTGAGTAGCACCATGCTTCAGAAAATGGTGGGATGTACCCAATCCCTCACCTACCTGGAAAACTCGTGGGGTCTCACGTTGTCTAGCCTCCACAGCAGTGAATCTTTGACCCATCACCTCAATTCGTCTCGCTAGATCCTGCACTAATTTGAGGAGTGCCTCCCCAAACTGTTTTTCCTCACTATCATCTGCCATCGGCTCTCTCTACTCTAAATCTAACACAGGCTCCTCCTGCTCTGCGTCTGTCACGGGCTCCTCTTGTTCTGTGTCCACCACCTGAACACAGTCTCCCTCTCTGTAGGTGTTCTCCAAACTACGCTCATGATATCTGTACTTTCTGCCTCTGTAAAAAATTTATGGCCTCTTCCCCGGTGTCATAGACAACTAGCTCCATAGGCTGAGCCAAAAATATGCTTTGATACCACTATAATATCTCGTTTCGGGGATATCTCTAAATCACAAGCAGCTCCAACCAGAGATGGACTGGGAGGGCATTTACCAGATATTTCACCTCTGAGCAGAGGGTGAGATCTGGAGGCTACCTGGACCTTTCCAGACTCTGTCTAAGAGTATGAGATAAACACACCAAGTGGTATAGAACTAGAATGCCCGAAAATACATAAAGATAATAGTAAAGTAGATACACAATAGCATAGATAGAATGCACAACAAATCATCCAGAAATGTAGAGAGAATGCTAAGCCATTTTATTATACTGAGAAATATAATGAAGTACAATAGGTGATCAGAGTGATGGCACCTAGGCTTGATCAAGGCAAGTGAAGAAATACTCTCAGAATATCCAAGAAATGGTTGCTCTCTGAACTGCGTCCCAGCTGCTGGAAAACTGTCGTGTAGCTGCTACTACTGAAATGAACTGATGACTTGGGGCTGATCCCCTCACCGAAATTAGCTGAAAATATGGAATCCTCCTCTACTCGTCAACCACAACAAAACCCAGAAATCATATCTGAAATGGCTGACCTCCGAATATCATCCCCCTTGGGGAATTACGCTGCCCTCCAAGGCTTTGCGCAGAGGCTAAATAGGAACCACTCAAATGCAGCCAAAAACTCCACCAAAATCCTCCCAAAGGCAAAGGCTGATCCTCTGCTCAATATCCAAGCTCAAAACCCCTGCAAGAAACTCAATCCAGAGCTCCTCTAGAATGGACTGCGTCCTCCCTCTCAAGACTGCGCAGTCTCTGAATGCCCAGCTCCACAAGAAAACCCAAACATCAATCCTCCCACAAAATGCTGAAGAAATTACCTTGCCTGAGCAGGCACTCGAATTCCCCCGGGGTTAAGGGCGATATCTCCGATCGGAGACACTCAATGCACTAAACAGTGCTGCAGACAGGCTAAACAGCCAGCGTGCTCAAGAAGTCGAACCGACCAGCTCAATATCATCAACAACGAATGATCAAAATGAGGAGGCTCTCCCCTATATATAGCATGAGCCCCTCTCAACCCTAAGGCTCACCTCCTCCAACGTTTCCACATGCCCCCTCTTGGCCTGCGCAGTCCCTCCATGTGTCTACGTGGGTCCCCTCTGTAAGTGGTCTCTTGGCCCCCATGACTCACTTAAGTTACAACGTTGTGCTACTAGGGAGTGAAATTTTATTTCTAAAGTGAGTTTTGTCTTCTTTACTCACCTTTTTATTTATGAATAAACTATATATAGTAAAATTGAGCAAAATCGAATATTCCAATTAGCCATAGCTAATTAGGAATATTACAAAAAGGGTAAAAAACACTCAATTTTTCACCTTTCTGCCCACTTTTTTTAGCATGTGCTGCACTCCTTGCACTCTTGGAATTTTCACTTTTTGGGCAACTTTTAGAGGTCCTATTGAATAAATAAAGGTATATCTGGAAAGTAGAATTTAATGGCTTTCCAAAGAGCCATCATGGAGCCTTTTCCGACATCGGGAATGTCTCCAAAACACTGCCACAAAAAGGCCTATTTTTGTGCTGCGCTCCTGACATAATTTCTAAGTTTGACACTGTGTGCTGCGCTCCTATGGGTGATTGGATAGAATGTGTGTTTAGAAAGTTTTCAAAGGCATATCAGGCCAAAAACTCAATTTAATTTCCATTTATAGTCAGAAAATATATTTTTTAGATATTTTTGTGCCTTGGGCTTTACAAAGCCTCAAGGACAACTTAGGATATTTCTTGTTGGCCAATAGGCTTCTAGATACTCTCTTTGGTTTTCCTCTTCCTTTCTTGTTATATAAGGCATGAGGATTGATTGTAAATAGTTGGGAACTTGATGCGTTAAGAGCAATACATGGTTTTTGAAAGTTGAAGAACAATTTAGTGTTGTGGAGCTTGTGGATGGATTGCATTGATTGATGGTGATGAAGGCTTGCTTGCAAGATCCCTGAGTTTAGTTAATGGTGATGTATATCTCATATGTTCATGTTTTTTCTTGTTTTACATATTTCCATCTTTCTATTTTTCAATAGCTCGAAAAATTATAGGATGAGAAATGTTTCTTGAGGCACCTCAGTCCTCCTGTTAGCTATTGTTTTCATGTTTTCTTCTATTGGGTTAGCTTAAAGAATTCTTCATTTCTCCTTAGGCCCACCTAAGCTTGTCTATTTCATTTTTGGATTAATATGATAGTTTATAAACATGATTCATGGTAAGCCCTACTTGTTTAATGCTATCTAAACTCTGTCTTGAAATCTCTCTTTGATGTATTGATTGTTAGGTTAAATCAAAGGGGTCTTGTTTCGATCTTGCCCTTTGAATATGCTTATCAGTTTGCCTTATAGTTTAATGAATGATGTTTAGGCATTCCCTCTTCATTTATTTATGCTATTTTTTTCTTCTATGTTTTCAAATCTTGAAAGTTGAATCATTGAAGTTAGATAAGTTGTCTTGCTTCCGTGTTCTACTGGATTGTTTATATTCAATGTTTATTTGTTTAAAAGTATTTTCACTGAGTAAATGGTGCACCCTATCTCATGGTTAGTATCTTTTTTTATCAATATTAAAGACATCCATGTTCATAGGTATTTGACAAAGGATTCTTAACTACCCTTTGCCCTACCTTGGTTCCCAAACTTATTATCCATTTCACCCCACATATAAACTTAAAGATCCATTAACTACACTAGATTTGCCCTATGATGTACCCTGATTCGCTACCAAGATATCAATAACTTCATAGACTCCATTGCCTAATTGATTTGATAACCTCTCACTCCACCTATCCTACTTAGTCATCTTACCCCAACCAGAAACAAACAAACAAAATTGCACTTAACAACTAGCCTAAAATCAATCACCCAAAGTGAACAAGTTCACATCCTTCGCATAATAGAGAGAGCCCTCTCTGAGTCCAGGAAGGCTAGGTCATAGGACTCCAAAGACTAGTATGATGTTACACTGTCATTTGGTGTACCAATCTGCTAAATCATGGGACACTAACACCTAGTATTTATCATTACCTACCCTCTCTATAACTAGTTGGAATATGTTCAAAGAACAATTTTTAGCTAAGTTTGGAGATGAAAAAACCACTGCATCGCTCATCAACGATTTATCAAATCCAAATTCTAAAACAGGAGAGAAAATAAAAGATTTTAATTCAAGATTTAATAATTTACTCAATAAAATTCCTGCTACAGCAGTTCCTGGTGCAAAAGTTCAAATTGAGTGGTATATTTCTTCTCTCCCATCTAATATAGGCATTTTTGTTGATAGAGCAAAATTGCCTACATTGGTAGAAAATATGAAGAAATATTTATCTGTAAAGAAATGCATAATCAATCTTGAAAATAAGAATTCCCAAGAAGATATATAATTTAAAAAAGTATCCTTCAAAGATGACTTAAAGAAAAATCTACCAAAAGATCCTTTTGATGTAGAAGGTCTTTAGAAAGTTTTAAAGACTATGACAAATGAAATGGCAGACATCAAGAAGCAAGTTGCTGAAAGTTTCAGTTTCAAGAAGATTTTAAAGAATTTCAAGAAAAATCAGTCTTATAATTCAAAGCCACCCAATATCATATCTAATGCTGAGTCTAATCAAGACACAAATAAAGAACAAACAGAAGAAGAATATACTGATGTAGAAGAAGAAGTTGAATTAAATGGAATATGGGATTTTATCCTACCAAATGAGAAACAAAAAGAAGCTTTACCTTTAAGTACAAGGATCAATAATACTACTGAAGCAATGCAGTCAAATTGGAAACAGAATAACTCAACGCCTGCTAAAAATAAAGCAGTAAGTAAAAAGTCTACATCTAAGGCTATACAAACTAATCCTGCTTCTTCAGATGTTCCACCTACATTAAATACCATGGTAGCCTCTAAAACCATTGAGTATATTGTCGTTGAGGATATGAAAAATACCAGGACCAACATTTCAAGTCATGAACTTACTAAGATAAAACAACAACAGAAGGTTTTACTTAGAGATTTGAATGTAGTCCCTACTTCAGCCTTACCTGCTCCAGTAGTAGTCCAAGATGCTAATCAAATGGGTAAACCTCCTTCCCCTTAAACTAAAATAGATGCTACATATCTGATCATGATATTCATCTCTCTCTCATACTCCCCCCTTTATTTTAACCTATGAGATCTACAATAAAAACGTCCATAATTTTTTAATAGACTTTAGGGCTTTCTCTAATATTATGCCAAAATCAGTATGTGCTAAGTTGAACATAACGCCTCAAAGTTCACCTATTCATATAATAAAACTTGATAGAACTAAAGTAGAGGTTGTAGGAGAAATAAATTCTATCTCTATCAGATCATCATCAAACCCTAAGGTTTCCCAGATAATTGATATACTAGGGGATGATATTCCTAAATTTCATGGTTTAGTATTAAGCAAAGACTAGTTTGAGAAACTTCATGGATATTTTGCAACAAACTGGTCACATATGTGGCTACCCCATAATGGAAAGCCAAATCAAATTCAGGTAGATCGAGAGAAGTTCATGAAACATACAGTTATTGATATTAAAGGAATCAATGAGCTAGTAGCATTCAATAATAATATTATTGGAAGTTACTCAGCATAATCATTTCTTGGAAATTTTAATGCTCAACCATGGGTGATTAATGGCATTTAATGGGAGTAAGGTTCGAAAGATTGATATCTACTTTGAGCGTGTTTTGAATGATTAAGCACCATATTTTTTAATATATTGTTTTAACTCTATCCTTCTCTCCATTCATCATTAGATCTAAGTTTTATTTGTTCACTTGAATTCAGGAAACTGCCTAACGGAGTAAGGATAACTGGAATGACAAAGAAAGGCAAGGAAATTTCCCAAACATCAACTGTTGACGACTCACACATGTCTCCATTATTCTCAGATATGACCTACAACAAGGGTTTTGGTAGTTCCTTATGGGAAGCAATGTACCAAATTTTCGAAGATGAACAACCAAGGGTAATAGTCAAAATTGCTACAGCATATGCGTCAGTTTCCTCAGACCCATCTTACTTTGGCATTACATGCTCATTTCTTCACAAAGTAGCAACGAGGCTGAAGATTATCCCCTACACAGATATGATAAAGTGGGTAATTGACCACATTAACATAACTGATAGGAAATTTAAGAATTCAAAGTTGGAGAATATTGGTTCCTTCACTGTAGAAGATTTGAGGACAATGTACCTGATGAAATTTATAAAGGGATGGAAGGATGATCAAGGCAAGCTGAAACAGGACAAACTCGGTATGTACCCGGTAGCACAATTACCCTCCTCTTACTACTATGTTGCTGGAAATTTATATAGATTGTTTGTAAAGCTAGATACTACTATGTTTTCCATAGGCTGGGTCCCATTAATTGACACAATCGTCAATTCTTCAATTCTGAATTGGGAAAATATCTTGTCTGATAATATGGTAAGAAATATCATGGATTATAGAAGTAAAATAAGTGTTTCCTCTAGGGAAATACCCCCATTTTACATTAGTGCTTACGTTATGTACACAATTTTCTTTTGTTCAAGTTTTCCTATCATGGGATGGAAATGGACAACCCAAGACCCCACTCCAATCCATGTTTACCATAGAGCTCTTTGGGAGTCCGATTTTCATTTACACTTTTATAAAATTTTCAATGGAGTCATGTTATCTATGCATTAGATTATCATTAATGAGAAATCACCTAGGATTTCTAAAGAGACTAGCACAGACATTTTTCTCGTTGCCAAATGGTTTTCTGAAGATAATTTCACCTATGTCAGAGTTTTCGGGAGTTATGCTTCTCCCCACGTCCTTCCCTATTATATTCTTGATAAGCTACTTGCTAGGGAAATCGCTTACCAACTTGCAATAAGTGGTATTTCTAAGCAAATCAAAGCTGCCAAGAAGCCCATTTGGCCTAATTTCCTTTTATGGTGCGGTACTTTTGCACTTTTTGATATTGTTCATACATTCAAGGAAGTTTCAAATATTACTTTATTAAATTTGGTTTTAATTCCAAAGAGGCCATATGACCCCAATAATGTGATTAAGAATCACCACTAAGCTAAAATTGAAACCTTTCTTGAAAAAGATAGATATGTTTGATGATTTCTTTCAAGGCATGGAAAATTTCACAGATGTACTGAAAAATGCATCCATTCAGCTCAATCAAAATGACTTTGAAGCTTTCCAAACATATATAAATAAGAGATTGGAAATAATTCCTTTGGATTTATTGTTTATTGAAGATGTCAACAGACTAACTCCAATCATTAGCCTAGATAATGAAGCCAAAGACATGTCTGAAGATGAATCCCAAGAAAAATCTAATCATGGGTCAAGAAAATCATAAAATAATTCTCAGAATTCAGATCACTCTGATAATGAATCAAAAAACAAGAATGAGATCCTAGATAAAATAATTGATAAAGTAACCAAAGGGATCGAAATGCAAGTGGAAGAAGTAATTAATGGAGATAGATCATCTTCTCAAGATATTCAGCATATCCAAAATACACCTTATCAGGTAGAAAAATCTCAGCCAAAAAATTCGAAGAATGAATGGGAAAATTTTTCCAAGGTACTGCAAATGCCACAACCAAATCCTAATATTGACCAATGTACTAGTTTCCAAACTCCAGAGAAATCTTAGATGTTATGTGGAATTATGAATTATGGATAAATAATTCTTCCCTAGACAAGTGTTAATCTAGAACAATAGGTCAAATACTTTACGACTATCTTTCCTAACTGTAAACAGACACACATAATGAAATAAGAAGCTTACTTGGAGTCCAAGCACTTCCAAAGTCTCCTTCTGTCGCTTTTGTTGTAGCTTCAAATTCCAGCCGACTGTGCAAAATATTTCCTGCAAGAATGAACACTAAACAACAAGAGATAGCAATAATACATATGTCTATTCAAGTTATTTAGCTAAACCAATAAAGCATAAAACATATACATCAAATAAGAAATCATGATATGGAAAATCAAAGCTTATGCAGATGCATATAGGGAAAAATAAGAAGTAATATTTATTAATGATAGAAGGGGAGGTTACAACCCAGTGATTGATTTAGTGTCACCATCTCCAGCATCATCCCATCCTCATCACAAAGCAGATATCTCCAGCAATATGTCACTCAAATCAATCTCCTCAATTGAAATTCCACCATCATTTCTCTACACAAATTATTCCCTCTCAAAAACTAAGATTTGTGCTCAATTTATAGAGGTGCTTAAGGTACTTTTACAATCAATGACTTTCCAATAATAGGCAAGACATGTTCCCAATCTTGTAGATGTCAAATGGACATATGGATTCGAATTTTGACACATGTGAACTCTTCTAGAAAGCACTAGCCAAGTGGAGATTCTGGAACAATGAAAATTTCGCTCCCAATGTGACCAACGCACCTTTAGATGTCGGGAAGTGCTTTGAAGAGCAGCCTTGAATGGGGCTACCTACATATGCAACACACTTAGTCCCTTTAGAGGCAATGTTGATGAGCTCTCATATGAAATATTATAAACTTCAAATCTTGGAAACCTTTGCGGATGAAAGTATTGAATGATTTGTCTTGTTCTTTGTATTATGGCATATAACAACTGAAATGATAGGGGATGATAGACCCTATTCATTGGTCCTGGAGATGATCTCTAGTTAACCAGTTCATTGGGAATGGTGCCCAAATTGACCTATAACAATTCCCCCCTAAAGCATGAAGTCAGAATAATAATAACAATATTTTGATTGAGATGCTTTACACTGTGATGGGCTGGAGATGAAGCAGAGTGGCGACCTGCATCAATGTTACAACACATTACATCGTGATATATCCTCTTGATCATAATTGCTGAGGGTGGGCATTCTCATGTTCAACGCATAAATAACCTAATAACATGTACACAATTCAGAAAGTCGTCTACATTCGAATATTTCCCAATACAGACATGCCTACAGATATAGGCCAATGTTTGGATGATGATCTGTATGTAAGGTCACCGTACAGATGATGTGTACAACAATCCTGAAATCGTAGCCCGAATGGCTGAAACTAGATCTGGGGTATTCTTTTCTCGTTCACTCGATCATTCGGGTACAAGTCTAGCCATGTGAATATATGATTTGTAGTCGAACATGGAAAGACATCGTTTTATTACCAACCAATAATGTAAGTTGTTAACAAATGCGAGAGAACCACCATTGATGTCAATGGTCCTCAAGGTACTATATTAAATTTTTTAAGGCGTGAATAGATGTTTTGATGTCGAATGCCAAAAAAAATCTTTCGGTCAAAAGTCCAAAAGCGAGGATCTTTTCGATGTTGTAACAAGCCTCATGGTACTAGAACATAATGTTTCTAAGTGAACTTCCTGGATAATTATTTGTCGTCAATAGGAAGTCACCTTATGGAGAAACGGGATTTACTAATTTTGGAGACAAAGGTATGACTTGATATAGCAATGGTCAGGGATGACTATCATGAGAATGAAGGTTTATGAGTATTGTAGAAGGATGAGTTATTCACTAGATGACTTCTCTTGAACATATCGGCGACACTAAGATGAGTTGGCAGCATTTACCCAACACCGAAGTGAAGGTATGATGAAACATAGGTATGAATGAACCGTCAAGAATATTACCCAACCCAAACAGTCACGGACATGGAGTGAAGTGTCATGTTCAAGAGCGACTTACTACCATAAATAATTCTACTCACTTTTCCCAAATTTTCCCCGGTCATTTGTTGACCAGTACCTCTTTATTTTTTAACAATATTGAGGAGGATAACATTTGCTTGATCTATAATTCAACCCTTCGGGTGAATAAAGTATCGCTATTTAATAATTTAATGAGTCTAGTGATGAATAGAACTTGATTCTTTCCATGATCGACAAGTCCATCGCTATATTATGTTTTTAACGAGCTTAATGACAGTGGCAGCCCAGTCCTTTTTCATATTTAGAGAGTTTGAAAAAGAGGACGAAAGAAAACTCCATAAGTACGTTTTCGTAAAGTTGTCGCTCAGATCCGAAAAAGTGTAAAATAATATCTGAGAGAACCTCTTTAGTCATGTTCGACCAAGGTATTCCTTTTTCTTAAATAATCTATCTCAGTCTGGAAAAGGGTTAAACTTATACTGAGTAGATATCAATTCATTTACTTTTACGAGCTCGAAAAGACAAGTGCTTGGCAATATTTTCACATTATCAGAGTCTGAAAAGAGCTGAAAGAAGACTCCAGGGGTTCCTTTTTCGCTGTTATGAAGCACAAAAAAGAGATAAAACTGCGCTTCAAATCCTTTTTCATTTTTAACAAAGCTCGAAAAATAAGGAGAAAAAGTATGCTTTGTGGTCAAATCATTCTTAAAATAAATCTGCACGACTAATATGTTCATCAGTTGTAAGATTTGTTTAGAACAACATCAAATGGATTAAAAATACATGTTTCATGATAAAAACATAATAAAACCATAGTCATAGCAATAAATTTGATTTTCAAATAATTAAATGACTATTAAAAAGTGTTTTACTATTCATTTTTACCATTCCATAGTTACCATTTTCATTTTGGAGCTCTGAACCTGATTTTGTCCCTCGAACTTCAGCAGTTGATTGGGTACAATCAGTAAGAATGTTTTGAATGCCCCCTACAAGAGAAAATGTCGAATGCCCCCTGCAAGAGTAGGTGGCCCCCCAAGCTTCATTTCATTCACCTAAGTAGATTACCGGTGACTAATAGCTAGATGGAATGAAGGTTCATTTATGAGATCAGATGGAAGACTCGTTGTAATTAGGAGAGGATTTGTTTCATTTTTTAACGAGCTTGACACAGGAAAAGAACTATTCTCATGACCTGTTTCATTTTTTAACGAGGTTGACATAGTAAAAGAACTTTCCTCAAAGGCACTTGTTTCATTTTTTAACGAGGTTGACACAAGAAAAAATAACTTTTCTCAAAGGCACTTGTTTCATTTTTTAATGAGGTTGACACAAGGAAAAATAACTATCCTCATAACCTATTTCATTTTTGAACGAGGTTGACACAGTAAAATAACCATCCTCATTGTGCAGTTGGAGTATTGAGTGTGCTCTGGAAAAGACGTAGTCTAACAGAGTTTGATGAGCACCATAAATGATAAGTTATAACATGCATTGACGGGTCTTCTCCAGGGTTTTCATTGAATTTTGGAATCTTAGAGGGTATTTTATGTGAAATCACTAGCCACCAAGGGGAATAACTAATGGGACAAGCTTGATATTGCACTGAATATGTGAATAAAGGATCAAGTCGGTTAGTACTCATAAGGGAGGAACCAGATAGGATTCCAGATGATGACATGGGTGAAATCAATGGACAAAAGATTGAAGATGAAGCAATAGTAGATGTTGTCGCAGTTGAAATAGATGGTTTAGTCTGGGATGTTATCTCATCCATGGTAAAATGACCCAATGTATACCCTATAGAATCTATGGGAATTCGAAGTGAAACAGGATCAATAACAGTAGAGGAAGGTGATTGAGGAAAAAACTCGTACAAGTAAGGCTCCTACCGAAAATGAGTTGGAGTTAAAGGTGTCTCATCTTGTGATATTTCTTCAATCAAAATCAAACAGGGTGGAATAACTTCATCATCTGGACAGAAGTATATTTCAGTTGTTTGACTACGTGATATGGGAGACTCAATGGCTACAATAGATTTTGGAGTGACCAATATAGAAACAACTTTCAATTGTTTGATTTTGGGATCAAGATTTTCTCCACTTAGGGAATATAGAAACTGAAATATAAGGGGATGATATACCCTATTTCATTGGTCTTGGGATGATGTCCAATTTGACCAATAACAACAGCCCCCTAAAGCACAATGGGATCCGTATCAACTTCCAGTTGAACAGCATCGGGTTCGGGAGGTATGGTCTCACAGATTAGATGGATTGTGACCATGGGTAGCTGTGAGGACTCTGTCTCAAAAACAATGGACAAACTAGGATTTGTACAAACAACATGTGTCGACTCTGGTATATGGGAATATGATGCTTCACCAGAGGTACTGATAGTACTGGTTTTGGTAGAGTGATGTTGCCTTCGCCGTCCAGAAGTAACTTCTGGTGGTAAAGGTGGTTTCAATGCTAATTTATGCGAACGACGAGGGAAAGGATTTTTTTCTTCCACGATTACTGATTTATTTTAACTGAAAAAAAAATAAAAAAAATAAAAGGGTAATTCTAGGCAAAAGGGTTTACCAAGAAACTGTGAACTACAGAATATCTCCTGGCGAACCAAGAAGTACAGGCAGGCAATCTCCTCGAATGTTATGTTCAGTGTATCACAATTTACAAGGCGGCTGACTCGGTTCACTATGGATGGATAGCACCTAAAAATTGTCCTCCCAAATATACTCGAAGGTACGTGGAGGCCCAAGTCCGTATTAGCGTTGTCTGATGCGAAACCGCACAATGAGAGCACCCCTTTATACTTTTCGTACTGTAACACTGCCTGATATACCTGAAATTACGTGGAAGAGATACAATATACTTATGTACGTGGAGTGAGGTATCACACTCGGAATGTATCACAGACAAGTTAACAAAAGCTGCTATGTTTTACGATGCTAGAACACGTCTCTGGCCTAGACCTTCTAAATGTTATCGTTATGGTTCTGATGCTTTGTTAGGTAAATTGAGATTAATTTTATGTTGATCTTGCTTTAACAATTTTCCTTTAAAAGGTTCACCGCGATGATGTATTGGAAATTCCTAAAATTCAAACTAAGAATGATAATAATTCTTTCACTTTTAGTTTTTCAATGAAAATCCTAGCTACTAGAGGGAAAGAGCAAACAAATCAAAGAACACAAACTAAATGCAGATTTCCTAATTGTTCCTTTTGCAAAAACACACAAACCAATACATGAAAATGCATATTTTTCTTTTCAATTCCTTTAATGTTATGAATGCAGAAAAGAAACTAAGTGCACTAAATCAACAAAAACAAATGCCTTTTACTTTTGAGAAATGAGGAATATAAACAAAAATTTCTCTTTTGAAGGAAAAATGAGGAATTAAACAACAATTTATCCTATCAGGAAATGAAGAATTTACAACAATATCCTTTTTCAAAAGCAAATGGATCTAATGTGAAAATGAAAATACTTTGAAATTAATTCTTCAATGATAAAGAAAAATGCTTTAAACAAACATTGAACAAATTTTCTTTCAAAGGAGGAAGAGATAGATAAGTTCACTAGTCAATATGAGGCTCAAGCTTTTAAAAACGCAGCAGAAAACAAAATTCAATGAGAAATTCTAAGTAATTTGGATGGTTTCAGGAGGAAACACAGTCTCTAAAGAGAGACAGTGCTTTGCAATGCAGGTCTGAAAGGGAAACAGTGCTATGCAAATCACTGTGTCCTGTCCAAAAGTGTGTTGGGTGCAGTGTATAATGAAAAACACACCTGTCTAACACACTTCTAATGCAATTTTGGATGTCAAAAAGCCTAATATTTGTGAGTAAAAACTACTGGATGAATAAACAGATAAAATCAAAGGCTAAAACACCTAGGATAAAGAGTAATCTCCCTAGCGGAGTCGCCAATTTTTTATGTGGAATTATGAATTACGGATAAATAATTCTTCCCTAGATATGTGCTAATCTAGAACAACAGGTCAAAGACTTTACGACTATCTTTCCTAACTGTAAACAGAAACACGGAATGAAATAAGAAGCTTACTTGGAGTCCAAGCGCTTCCAAAGTCTCCTTCTGTCGCTTTTGTTGTAGCTCCAAATTCCAGCCGGCTCTGCAAAATATTTCCTGCAAGAATGAACACTAAATAGAAAGAGATAGCAATAATACAAATGTCTATTCAATTTATTTAGCTAAACCAATAAAGCATAAACCATATACGTAAAATAAGAAATCATGATATGGAAAATCAAAGCTTATACAAATGCATATAGGGAAAAATAAGTAGTAATATTTATTAATGATAGAAGGGGAGGTTACAACCCAGTGATTGATTTAATGTCACCATCTCCAGCAGCATCCCAGCCTCATCACAATGCAGATATGTCCAGCAATGTGTCACTCAAATCAATATCCTCAATTGAAATTCCACCAACATTTATCTACACAAATTCTTCCTTCTCAAACACTAAGATCTATGCTCAATTTATAGAGGAGCTGAAGGTAGTTTTACAATCAATGACTTTCCAATAATAAGCAAGACATGTTACCAATCTTGTAGATGTCAAATGGACATATAGATTCGAATTTTGACACATGTGAACTCTTTTAGAAGACACTGACCAAGTGGAGATTCCGAAACAATGAGAATTTCGCTCCTAGTGTGACCAACGCACCCTTAGATGTCGAGAAGTGCTTTGAAGATCAACCTTGCATGGGGCTACCTGCATATGCAATGCACTTAGTCCCTTTAGAGGTATCGTTGATTATCTCTCATATGATGTATTATAAACTTCAAATCTTGGAAACCTTTGCAGATGAAAGTCTTGAATGATTTGTCTTGTTCTTTGTCTTAGGGCATATAACAACTGAAATGATAGGGGATGATAGACCCTATTTTTTGGTCCTGGAGATGATGTCTAGTTAACCAGGTCATTGGGAATGGTGCCCAAATTGACCTATAACACTAGAAATTAATGGAAATTGTAATTCCACTATAGCAGTTACCTGAAGTTCATTATCAAGAGATCATTCTGACCTACCATATAGAGAATATTGTTTTATAGATTGAAGAAATACCCTCACTGTATGTCTTCTACAGTCCTAATCATAAGTTTGTAGTTAAAAGAAGAAAGAGGAGAAGAATGGACGATACAGTTTCAAATCTTATGAATGAATATGTTGATGTTCTATGGAAGGATCCTTTGGCTGATCCTACTGAAAAATTAATCAAGCTATCATAGTTTGCAGGAGCATATGTTACTGCCACTATTGACAAGGCTATTGAAGTTCAATTATTACTGAAGAAAAGAGAAGACAAAGTAAAATATTTAGAGGGATTGTTAGAGCAAGAAAATTTTAACTCCAGAAGGTAGATGGAATTGAAAATGTCTCAATTTCAAAAGGATTTTGAAATATTAACTTTGCAACATCAGGTACAACTTACAAAAAAGGAAACTCAACTTGAAGCAGCAATGAACAAATTAAAAATCCAACCTCATGTAGATAAAATCATAAGGGAAGCACTGGAAATGAATTCCAAGCTAAAGCAAAAAAACGAAATGTTTTGTCAATAAGCTTCAATCACCAACTCCTACTATGATACAAGCAAAATCTTGATCCAACAAGCAGCTAACAAGAGACTTGAATGTGAGAAAATTGAAAAGAAGATTAATGATTTCATTCAGTGGCAAGGATCTGACTCAGGAAAGAAAGATGACCTACCTCAGATAGATAAACTTCACAAGGATATTTTATTTAAGGATTGGGAAGTACATCTTAGACAAGTAGAAAAGGCAAGGACAAAGGCATCAAGTTTAACAAATGAAATTACTGAATATGTTAATGAATAGTTTTTGAAAGTTGGGATTATTAAAGAATCCATAACTGAGGTGCTCTCAAAACTCTAAGTCATTAGCAGCACAGTGGAAACAAAGGACATAGATGCAGGAAGAAATGATTAAAAAAAGTAAATAAGTTTGATGAAGAAAATTACTAGAATTTTCTGATCAAACCTTATCATTAGTGCATCACTCTTCAGTCATTAATTGATTCAACAAAGAAGTCGAAACCAGCACTTTCGAATTAAATATTCAACAGCCAAATCAGATCAATAATTTCGCAGCTAACTCATCTTAAACCTATGGTGGGTATTTGTCACCTTCGAGATCAAATGCACAAAAAGGATCAACACTCATAATTATAAAGTTACTTTATTTTCCTAGATTTTAGTTTAAGTTTCCTCCTTACAAAGATGGTTGTTTGAAACCTCCTCTATTTTTATGTAATATTCTATTTTAAACATATTTTAGTTTAGTATTTAAACCATTTTCGTGCATTTAGAGAAGGGTCCAGAAATTTATCAAAAACATTTGCAAAGAATGCACTTCTGTAAGTTTGTAAATGCTTTGATGGATTAATGGAACGAAATCTGTTATCTTTTAACATTTGAAGCTATTTAAGTGATGTTGCACTATTGTACTCTTTAAATTGCTTGAAAGTGAAGAGCAGAGAAATACTATCAGTTTATATGAGTAGGACTTCATATATATGGTACTTCTACACATTATATTAAGTTTTGCTTTTTAGATTGACAATTATATTTTTATCTGCATTATATATTTGAACTGTTATCATAAAGAAATGTTAATTTCACTTCTGCACTAATATTTGTCTATGATTTCTTATTTAATATAAAATCACACATATGAATGCAATATACATTTCACAGTTCTTTTAATAAAACTATTTTTTTTAAAGAATCATATTTACATAATTTTCATCTCTTTCAATTGTTAAATAATCTTCATTACTAATAGTTGGAAGACATCTTTTAAGATAGCATAAAGGAAGAAACACCTTGGGTATATAGTAGAATAGATAGTGTTAGATAAATTCATATTATATATTAACATCATTTCCCATTTGCATGTTTGTATAAACAAAAAAAACCCCAAAATAATCCTTATTGGGAAACTGGTCCCTTTATCCCCAGTCCGAACCACCACACCAAACGGAAAAGGACTTGCTCTAAGGTCTGGACTGGGTAGTTTTACCCCATGTTGTGGCAACATAATTATAAGGCCTCAACAGGACCCTTGATCTCTTCCTGTACTTCATCTTAAATTATTTGCTAGATGTATCAATTTCCATATCAGTGAGATCATCTCTTGACCTCTTGCCTAATGTTTCTTTCTCTGGTTCTTTTCCTTTCTCTTCTCTACCTTATGTAGTTTTCTTCTCCTGTGGAGTGGGGGTTTGAATGCTTTATGTAGAGATTACTTGTTCTTCAGCCTCCTAGAGTGTATTTGCGGCCCACTCAACTTGATTCAAATATTTTTCAATCTCAGGCCTGTGTGTATGGACATATGGGGTTGACTTGTTTTCCACCCTTTTCTTGGAGATGATCCTCACTGGATCATAGGAAGAGGTGAAACTGTGACTTAATTTCATCTCGTTTAATAACGTATTGGCCTCCTCCCCTGCTACCGTGCTATTGCAAATAAAAGGGCCAATTTGGGATTTAATCCTAAATTGGGATTTCTTCTTTGCAGAGTTGAATTGTACCTCATTTGCATTAATAATTTGTATTATATCTTCCAAAGAAAATATCGTCATGGAGAGGAAATTTGGCAGTTTTTAGGGGGCCAACTCACACCCATAAACTCGTATCTCTGTATATTTTTGGGACAAGTACCAATATCATGTTCTCACTTGATCTGTTAACTACATAATTTTCTTGATTTCTTCATTTACCTTTGGCTCTATTGTATTGTTGAGTGTAATGATTGTTGGATGTACAAATGAATCAAAAAAACTCTTGTAGATGTAATTTTTCTGCTCCTTCATTAGTAAAGTGGTCCAAAAGATGAAAGATTGAGGCTAAGAGTCATCATTAAGCTTTGCCATCTCAAATTGGAATCTCCTGGCCTGAAAATAAAGAAACATGTATACCAAAACATAAGTGTATTTTAACACCTCCTCTGTATGAAACTTCAAGAATTGATCATGGATGGAATCAACAAGGAATTGGTCAAAAATGAACATGATTGAGGGCTCATAATCTGAAGAAAGGATAGATAGAAAACCTATCATGGCCTCATCAACCCATTGGTATTTATGATACCCTAGCAAATATGACAAGACAGTAACAATATGTTGGGTCCTATCAGGGAAAGTGGATGAAGTATATGGAGGATTATTTTTAGGCATTGGGGCATCAATGGCCATGAAGAGTTCTAAAGTTTTAGCTTTGCTGGAAAAGTCCAACTTCTGATATAACTCTCTAAGATCTTCATCAGAGAAAGGAATGGTTTCTTCAACGGTGGGGGCCTACATCATCTGCTGGATTGATTGGGCATTGATAGTAAACAATATCTCTCCAGTTGGGGTCATTACAACTCTTTGATTGATGTCATAACATGAATGGAATTTTCTAATAAAATCAGGACAGTGATGGGTCTTTGGGAAAATGTAGTATGGCAGTTTGGTTTCCCACAGGCCTATGTCATCAACCTCATCTAGCAATTTATCCTCGAGTGAGTAGTAGGCATCGAATAAATTGAATTGTGAATCTATCTCATGGATCTTATAATCCCTATCATCTAAAGCCACATGATCTAGGTATACCTGAGGTTAAACCATAGGATTGAAGGGTTTATGATCCTTCTTTGGAGGCATTATGTCTTGTGTGAATAATTCTCACTGTGATCTTCACTGTTACAGAGAAGAACGAGATTGAAAGAAGAAGGGAACGAACATAGGGGACTTTTGGCATATTAGAATGGGGAGGGAAATAGTAAACAAGGGATTCTGATTTATTTTGTATATAGTTGATAGCTTTATACGTATAATTGAACACTTTATGTACCTATCTTTACTGTAAATTCTTCACAACCCGTTCACATGTTATAATTGAATAGAAATACAATGGTGAACCTTGCCATTTGTGTTTAATTTTGGTTTAATACCATGATTGGGTGACTGTTTGATATGGCACGGGCCCGTTGGGTAACGGCCTAGGCCATTAATTATCCGATGGGATCTTTAGCGAGAGCACATTTGATAGGATGGAGGGGACATGCAATTGGAGTAATGGCACAATGGTACTTGGAAACAGTCATGAAATAGTTAGGTGGGCGCGGCGGTTTGAGGTGTAGCAGAAATATCTTTTAAGAGGGGGTGTACATGGTAAGTGGTAATGGACGGGGGGGTGCGAAATGACTCGGGCGTGACACGTAGCGGCGTAGGCAGTATTAAAAACTATTTATTTCAGAACCCCCTCCCTCCCCACCCTGTCCATTACCACTTACCATGTACACCCCCCATCGAAAAGTGGTTTCTGCTGCACTTCAAACCACCGCGCCCACCTAACCATTTCATGACAGTTGCGAAGTACCGTTGTGCCATGACTCCACTTGTCTGTCCCCTCCATCCTATTAGAAACCATTTATTTGAGACACCCCCGCCCCCCCCCAACATTAATGTTTGGAGGCTGAGGGGGGGTCGAAAAGTTGTGTGGACTGTCGGATGAGGAGGAGATGAGTAGAGATGACGGGAAGATGATGGGTTTTTAGTGAGATGGTACAGATGACTTAATGGTGGGGTCAGAAATGTTTAATGTGTGGCGAGGTATATTTTAGGACTTAGGATAGGGAGAAAATACGATCTTGGGATTTAGGATAAAGGTAAATAGGAGGTTTTTGGGAATTAGGATAAGATAGAATATGAGATAAATATGTCACAATAGACCTTTGAATGAACATGAGTTCTTGAACTTAGGAGAAAATACCGCTTTATCCTTTGATTTTTTTCTGTAACCATAGAAAGCATGAAATTTTAGAGATAAGCCTTTGGAGTAAATTTCATCTTTCTTCCTTTTCTTTCTTCTCTCCATGTCTACCTAGCCATGCCATTAATCTGACATTTTTTATTCTTTTACAGGGTGAATTTGAACTTGCAAACCCTAACTCATCTTTTCTTTAAAATTCTAATCTACATCTATCCTTATTTCTTCTATCGACTCAGATTAAACTGTTGAGTCAATTTCATTTCTACCTATCTACTAATATGCCAAGATTAAACAGGTTGGCAAATCTTTATTTTCTAACCTATCAACAAAAATTTAAAATTTTACAATCATGCTTAAACTGTATGAATGAAAAAACCTATCTAAAGAGTAGTGGCATATTGATTTTCATCACTTTCAGTATTATTTCTTTTTGGGGTTTTCCTTGTTTTTCTCTTTTTTATTTTTCATACCCTCTTTTCGTTTCTTTTTTTCATATTCTTTTTGGGAAATCACTTGAATATTGAAAATCTTTCTCAATTTGAAATTGCAAAGAAGATGAAATATCCAATCACCTTGAGATCCTATGATTTATAGGATACTAATAGTGGCTCCTGCTAGGGGTGGAACTTCTCAAAATGAAGTGTCAAGAACCTAAGACTAGTAGCCTTGAATGCTCCATTTTCTGCAAAATCTTCATCTAATTTCTTTTTATATTTTATGACTTCTCATCAAAACAGGCTTAGTGCCTTCTCTTCGAGCTTCAACCTTGGTTAATGAATTATTCAAAACATGAAATGTAAAACTTTGTTATTTGCAATGATGAAAAACTAACCTTAATTTTCAAGAGAAATAATGTTTCAGCATCCTTCCATTGACAGGACCTCCAGGAAACTCTGTACCATCCAACTCTTTAAGAAAATAGGCATTGTTTTGCAATTGATCCAATGATCAATATCGCTCCGATACCATGTAGAAATTTGATAACTGATATGTTATAAACCGAGATTCTCCTGATCACACACTATTTTAACTTCATGCACAATACAGAATCTCTTCTACCATTGATCATTAATTGCGGAAATAAAAACAATTGCATGCGCACATTAAAACCATAAACAATCACACATATGAACACAATATTTTATGGGAAAGATTAAAGCTGAAAACCCCCAACTATCTGTATATTATATGTCATAGAGATCATGTAACAATCATTATACAAAGCTCCTCACAAGCTCTCAATACAATCTCCAATTGCTACACACTAATCAGGTCCGATCTAGCAAAACACATGCTCCAATCTCTGCCACCTGAAAGCCTGCCTCTACTACGCAATAACTGTTGAAGAATGGCTCTGAATGAACTCGAATAATATAATTTTTATAGTCCAAATATTATTAAGAGCTAATAATATTCGACATATCTATTTTTAGACTGGCAATCTAAAAATAGATTCTGCCCAATATGTCTAAAAATAGAAGTCCATCTATTTTCCAACTTGACCAACCATCCACAAATAGCATCCTGCAACTCATAGAATATGATCAACATGTCTAAAAATAGACATAGTCTAAAAATAGACTTGCACCAAAAATAGCCTGCGGGCCCACTTAGTGAAGGCGACTTATTTCCACTAAGCTCATCATCTTGTTGCAATATCAACAAATCAAACATACTAAATTATAAGCATATATTTATTCATTTTGATTTACAGAGGAGTTTTCTAAATCTGCATAATCAAACTCAATAGCTAAATGAGAAAGAGTGTGTGTTCTACAAAATATTTCAGAGGTTGGCTATCTATTGATGATCTGATCTATTTCTTCTTCTGTCAAAGGGGAAAATTTTCTTGTGTTTCTTTGAGCAGAAGTGCAGCAGCTCTCTACTTCATGTATTGGTTGATTTGGATGCTATATGTCTTCTTGAGCCTCTTCTAGAAGATTTTTACTCGTGCTTGCAGGGAAAATTTGAGGATTTTCTGATGTTTCCTTATTTCTTTCTGTTCCAAACAACTCCTCATGATCATGATGATACTCAGTTAGAATACAAGGCTCATGAGTTGTTTCTTCTTCCACATCAGACTCTCCATCTTCTATGTGGTCTCTTGTTTCCTCAAAGCAACATTCCCTATTATCCTTTTCCATTAGGTCATGATACTCTCTTATCAGCATAGTACAAGATATAGGTAGGCAATCAGGCAATTCTTGATCACCCTCCTCTTCGTCCTTTATAGATTCTTGAGAATCATACATGTCTTGTTCATTGTCTAGGTCTTGAGTTTGTTCTTGCTCTGGAAAATTCATGGGTTGCTCTAGATAATCAACATTAAGGCTAGCCTCATACCTCTACATTATTATTTCACTAAACATGTTCACCACTCTTGTCATTCTGTCCCACAAAGCATTTAGCTTTTCTTCTCTGTCCATGCTTGGATCCATGTTTGTAAAAAGAGGTCACTGTATCTTCTCGACCAGTTCAGGGTCTTCTACCAGTGGAGTCATTTGGTCTTTTAGGAGTTATAGAGTGTGGAGTCGCCAGGTGGATGAATTTGAATGTTTTAAACAGGCTGTTGTCCACCATCAGCAATTGAATACCAATCTAACCAAAGATTTTGGATTTCTGAGGTCCTAATGATGTATAAGATGGAAAACACTCAGAAAGGTCCCCAGCGGCGTCGCCATTATGTTGTGGTTCCTCTGTTTTGGCTAGATTGTCAAGACCAAAAGATAAGACAACATCAAACCACTTTGGGATCTCAGGATCTAGCCCTCCTATATCTAGAGATGGATCTCTCTATAGATGTAAAAGATTATATATATTTAAGGCTCAAAATGAGGTATTAGGCTAGGTATGAAGCACAGGGGTTTTTTGATTTGGTTGGTTGTTTGGTTGGAGATCATTAACTGAGAAGGTTATGTGGAATGAAAAAGGAACATAGTAGTAGGATGTTTCAACATGGGAAGATAAGTCAAAGAAAGTGCCAATCCATTGGGCTATGGAGTCATGAAAGGGGATTACTTGCAAAAAAACCATCCAAGGGTTTCCATAGTGAAAGTTATCTATACCAAAGCATCTTTTAGATAGATGGTGGGATGGAACATTAAGAGTGGGTGAAAGAAAGAAACCATAGGGCACTCTGTAGATCAGGTAAGGGCCTCGAACCTATCCTACTTTGACATACTTCAAAGGAAACTCCCAATAAATACACAAAGGGTAGCTTAAGATCAGGTCAGATGTCATTTAAATCCAAACCTGCTTTCAGCATACTCTTAAGGAAAACAATCCGACAGTCTACATAACTACTTTTAGAATAGTAGAAAACATTTAAGATACCCTAGTGGACAAGGACCCTAGTGGACAGGGCTAACTCTAAATCCCCAGTATCCCAATTCTTCCAGCTGAAACCAAACAAGAACATCTAAGATACAAACTCTAAATTCATACATCAGTAAGCATGGACCAGCCAACTTCTATATTGGTTAAATAATATGAATTTGTTATTAGATACACAATCAGTAGAAAACATCAAAGATAAGAAGATTAGGAGGCATTAGGGTACTTTATAGCAGTATATCCTAAGCCAAATTACTGATCCTTATCAAAGAATAATGGATAGCATGATAGAACATGAAAGGAGACAATTTTAGTAAGAAAAACATCACCAGTAATATAGACCAGGATCCTGTGAATCTGCTTGTTCAATTGATGTGCAAAACCAGTCACATACTTTGAGCTCAATGGCTCTTTACAATCTAGACTTCTCCTCCCAGCCTACTATTTACAAACTACTCAGCTACTTCCCCCAATAACAGTTCTAACAGTCGATAAAATCCCTATCAACCAACAATAAAATCATAATTTACAGGGGTTCTTATAGGAGAATGAGGAGGTGTAGTAACAGAGGAGATGGTTGGCCCACTTAAATGAAGAATTTAATGTCTCTCGACCTCTGGGAGGCTTGATGGAGAAGAAGTGACATGCTCCATACTTCATTAAAAGGACCTTTGCTTGTATTCACACTCTGGCAGTTTGTTTTTGACTTTCGGAAGCTCTGGTAGGTGGGCAGTTGTTTCTGAGCTGCATACATGTCAATAACTCTAATATTTCTTGACTGTGACCTGTGTTAATGGAGAATAGGACTGAAGGTAGTAGTATGGGTCGATGGAGAGTGATTGCCTTTATGATTTGGAGTGCAGAGGCTATCTGCTAATGTGTCCTTTGTGTTTTCACTGATCTAGCTCTAATCTTCACTTTTGACTTTCGGAAGCTCTGGTAGGTGGGCAGTTGTTTCTGAGCTGCATACATGTCAATAACTCTAATATTTCTTGACTGTGACCTGTGTTAATGGAGAATAGGACTGCAGGTAGTAGTATGGGTCGATGGAGAGTGATTTCCTCTATGATTTGGAGTGCAGAGGCTATCTGCTGATGTGTCCTTTGTGTTTTTGCTGATCTAGCTCTAATCTTCACTTTGGCGTTGATACTCTCTATTTAGCTGATGTTCACTGTGTTTGGTTATTTTGCAAGTGCGTAAAAGGTTTACACAGGCGGAGATGTTCATTTTAATGAGGGAATCCGTAGATCCCTGGCCATCATGCAATCTTTAAAACTCTGGGAAAAACCTTTATAACCTGCAAAAAACCAACAAAATTGAAGAAAACCCAGCGAAAAAGGTTTAGGATTGGTTTCGGAGGTTCGAGAGTGAGGTTAAAACAGAACCGTCGATTTATATTAATCAACGGAGATCTACGGTTGAGATCCTTTCACAAAGTCATTTAGAAAGGTCAAATGGATGAAAGCGAGAGGAGGAGAGGTTAGATCAGAGTCGTCAGATTAGAGTAATCAACAGCCAGGATCATTTGACGGGAAACAGTTGAATGGTAAATGAGCGAAGATGAACGCACATTAGGACCATTAGATTAAAAGATTTAACGGTTAATATTGCGTCAGAGAAATGATTCAGGACTTGGTGGATAGGCAGGGAAAGTGCGATGCAATTAGATCCTGGCCATCGAATCTGTAAGAAAGAACAGTTGAGATTTGATCGGGAATCGCAAATTGGAGAAGGCGAAAGGATGGCACTTAAGATGTTGCGATGCGCGATTAAGCACCAGCCGTTGGATCTGGAACAAGATCGACGGTGGAAACTAAATCGGCGGGGTAACGATGGAGAATTATGGGTGGAGTGCGATAGTATCTCAGCCGTTGGATCTGTGAGGATGGACGGTCGAGATGTAATCAGAGATCGCAAATCAACAGAGGTCCAAGGCAATGGATTAAGATTTTGCGATTGTGCAATTATGCGAGGGCTGTCGAATTAATAGGGAGATCAACAGTCCATATACGATCGCGGGGTAATGAAGAAAGGTGATGGGGCTCAATGCGATTAGCACTGACTGTTGGATCTCTAAATGATCGACGGTGGAGATCGTAGTGGAGGTTGACAGAACAAAGTCCATCACATCGGAAGATTTGAAGAAACAAAAGAAAAAGCGTTCACGGAAAGTTCTGATTGCAATTAGCGCTCAGGGATTTAGCGCCTGGTCTTGGGTGCAGGATATATGGGGGAGGTTTTAACAAAAATAAGCCCTCGGGGGCTTAACACAATAAAGGAGCGAAGAAAGGTTTTATAGGCCTTTTAAAGGGCCTTTTTGGGAATTTAAGCGCCTGATTGCGAGCTGCGGCTATATGAAGGAGGGGGCTACAGAGTATAAGTCCTCGGGGGCTAGACTCTGTTATAGTGTAACATAGAGGGTTTTTTAGGACAAAATAATGCCTTTTAGGCCAAATGAGGGGTTTCGGTAAGGGGAACAAGGGATTTTTAAATCAGACAAAGGATAAAATGAGGTTTAAAAAGGGTTTTGAGAGGGTTAGAGAGTCAAATGAGGGTGTTTTGAGGGGCTTCATGAAGGAAATAAAGATGAGAATGGGGGGAATTTTAGGGATGAACTAGAGCAAATGGAGGGCCTTTTGACAACAGCTTCTTTCACAAACAGTGAGGCTTTTCAGTGGAAACAACAGTGAGGATTTCTTCAAATGGCAAAAGACACATGGAGGTTGCAAGGATGAAATATTTTCAAGGGAAATGTTTCTCTTGAAGACTCAGAACATATTTAGCCACCTGTTTTCTTGACAAAAATTTATAGGTGGTGTTGAGTCCCAAACTTGCATCTTTCTTATACACCTTTCTAGACCTTTTTCATTCACCCAGACCCTCTAAGTCATCAATATCATTGCATATTAATTGTAAAAGAGCATCTAAAATGGTTTTTAACTATGTTTTGTGTCTGCTGTTTGATTTAGATTTTTGCTCATTTAGCTGCGGAATCTTGTCACTTTCCGCAACTGCTGCAACTTTCCGCAGCCATTTTGTTAAATTATATGTTACAGGTGTCTTCAGGCAAATCGAGCCACATGGGCAAGTTAGAAATGACATGGACATGGATCGTGTCCTATTGGCTCAGTCGAATTCACCTAAGAAGGCTGTGGTCAAAGGTGGCCAAGTGGTGGTCAACCGAAGAGTCACACGGTGACAGAACTCTGTTTCTCATCACGTAGAGATTTGCGTGGTCGTTTCTAGATCACGGGAGACACATCAACACCTGTAAACGGCTCCATAAGCCGAATCCAACATCCATTCTCCATAGATTTAATCCTCACGGCGGCCATAATGCTAGATCTCTGGACGTGATGGTTCACGTGTCTTCTATCAGCGCAGACTTTAGGGAATTAGTTATATCTCCCTCTGTTATAAATAATGTGTTCTCATACGCATAATAGTTAGATATTCTTAAGCTCTGTAATGTAATTGCGTCGCCATTGTGCTGTGACATTATTTCTCTGTTATGACCACATTTTAATATATGAGAAGACTCTGTTCAAAAGCGTAATTCGTATTTGAAAGCTGCTTCCCGAGGTCTATGCAGAGGGCCCCTACACACGCTGAGGTTTTGTGTATTACTGTATAGTTTCATGCTTCATTTCTTTAAGTTCATTGTGCCATAGTCATTCATGTGTATATAGATTACATATTTCATGGTATTTACATTTCATCTTTGTCCATAATCTTTCATGCTTTACATTTTACTTCTATCTTTTATGTTTTATGTTGTTGTTAACTGATCAGTGTTCTTGTTTCAGATTACAATAGGCAGCCCGGGCATTTGCACATATTTTTATAATGACTAATGACATGGAATCAATATTGTCCTTCTGCTAATTTACTTTTCTTAGTTTTTGTTTAATTCCAGCACTGTTTTGTTTATTTCAGTCTTGCACATTTGCTTTAAGTAGTTAGATTAGATATTAAATTGCTCATGTCATTTTCAGTTACCTTCGAAAGCCATAGCGAGACTAATGGTGAGGGATTGAAGTATGAGTGTGTAGTTTGATATTAGTTTACTTTTCTACAAGATAGATGTTAAATTGCTCATGTCATTTTCAGTTACCTCCGAAAGCCATAGCGAGACTAATGGTGAGGGATTGAAGTATGAGTGTGTATTTTGATATTAGTTTACTTTTCTGCAAGATAGATATTAAATTGCTCATGTCATTATTAGTTACCTCCGAAAGCCATAGCGAGACTAATGGTGAGGGATTGAAGTATGAGTGTGTAATTTGATGTTAGTTTATTTTTCTGCAAATTAGATATCAGATTGCTCAAGTTGTTTATGATTACCTCTGAAAGCCATAGCGAGACTAATGGTGAGGGGTCAGAATATGAGTTGATGTAATTTGATTTTAGTTTTACTTTACTTGCAATCTTTTCTTTGAGTACAATTTCTTTTGTGTTTAGACAGCAGCAAGGGTAATGGTTTTCATGATCAATAGTTCACTGTTTGTTTAACTAGAATAGTGGCACATTTTCATTTCCTTTTAGGAACTAATTTTCTCATTGTATGTTTCAAAATCCTTTTGAAGTTTGAAAGTTTGGTAAATCATTATAAAGGACATCATTGCCTTGAATAATCATAACCATACTTGTCTTTTAGAATTTCCATCTCACATTAGGAAACCAACCAAGATAAAAAGAAAAAAACCAAAAACGACAAAAAGTAAGAGATAGGTTATCTTGCACATATAGTGCGCCACACTTCGTCAGCTTACAAATCCCGGATTGACAAATTAATGTAGCAATTTAGGACACACTAAATTGACCAAACATTTTGGCGCCATTGCCGGGGAAGTGTAACTAGGTAGCCAATTTCTTTAAAAAAAAACAATAAAAAGAAGGGAAAACTTGATAACTTCTTGAAGTATGCTCTCCTCTTGCACCTAGTGTGATCTGGAGGATCAGAAAAGAGAGTTATTGGTTCGATAATTTCTTAAGTATGCTCTCTTCTTGCACCTACTGTGACCTGGAAGATCAGAAAGAGAATTATTAGCCCAACTTAAAAAAATAATAAAAATGACATGCATAGAGCAAGAGATTCTAGGGGAAGGATTATAGCTAAAGCCAAGATTTCAATTTTCACAACTCCATCTTCTTTAAGGCATAGACAATATTCACCACCATCTACCCCTAGCCTTAAGATTCTTGGAATTCAAGGAGCAGTTGAATTAGAGGATTCTCCTATACCACCTACTAAATCTCATTTAGAAAAGGATCCTTTCTTTACTTCTACAGGAGAGTATATTGTAATCAAAGAAGTAGAATCACCTGAAGAAGAAAAGGAAGAGACTCCCTCTCATCCTCCCTTGATAGAAGAACCAGAGGACCTTGAGGACTCTAAAAAAACTATCATGGCAGAGGAAATAATAGATGGATTTGGAGGTAGAGGTAGAGGTAGAGGAGGAGGAAACAATGGAGACAACAATGGTGAAGGTAATAATGGAAGAAATAGGGAAGGAGAAAACTTGTTTGGATTCCCTATAGTTGATGAGGAAACTCATACAACAATGAAAAATATCTCACCATCTGTCCTCCCCAACTTTTATGGATTGCGAAGTGAGGATCCTGAAACATTTCTATTTGAGTTTGAAGTCGTGTGCCAAACCTATGACTATATGGAAGACTCTCAAAAACTCAAACTGTTTCCTTCAACATTGAAGGGAGCTGCTTTGAAATGGTTCATGGGATTAGCCACTCAATCTATTAGGACTTAGAATGATATGAAACAAACATTTTTGGATAGATACTTGGACTATTGTATGCCCACCAATCACAAGGATGAGGTATTCAAAATGATGCAAAAAGAAGATGAAAACTTGGAAGATTTACTTGAAAGATTCAATACAACTTAAAAAGAGCAAAGATGAGCAACTTAGATGATGAAACCTTGAAAGCCCTCATATTAAAATCCATTAGAGATGAATGGATAGATATTTTAAACATGATGGGGAAAGGAGACATTTCTCAACTTCCACTTCGTGACATAACAAAACTATGTGTCCATCTCTCAAGAGGAAAATCTAAAACAGGAAAAGGGCATAGGGATCCTTCTCTTATCAGGGCTAACAAATCTGCAACTGGATCAGTAAGTAGGGCAGAGATCGGCAATATTCTTGATGAGTTTAAAACTGATATCTTAGGGAGCCTTAGTGAACAACTAGACACCCTTAAGATCCAAAACAAGCAGAAAGCAGAAACAGATGCTCTAGCCATCTTTTGTCCGAAATGTAGGAAGAAACATGCTTTAAGGGAATGTCCCTTGGATGCAAAATTTGTAGAAACATGTATGATTTGCTCAGAGAATCATGAGACCAAGTATTGTCCTTCAATTCCTGGAATCAAAGTTGTCTTTCAAGAGGACCCAAATTCAGTAGAATCTCTCTGTTTTGTTGCAAGAAGACCTTGGCAGGGACAACAAACTCAAGGGTTTAACAACCCTATGAATCTTCAAACCCCACCAAATTGGAATCCTTGGCAACAACCTTGGTCCCAACATCAAAATCCATATCAACCATGGGTACAAGGGATGCAAAATCCTTATGGGAGATTTTCTCAATTTTATCAATATCCTCCACAACTTCCAAACCCAAATCCACAACTTTCATTGCCATTTCCACAACAAAAACCTTCTCAACAAAATCCAAATCCTCAACTCATGCTTCCATACCAACAAAAGAAAAATTAACTTCCAGCTCAGCCATTGCCAAATCCTAACAATAAAAACCCTCAAAATACTTACATGATAGAAGGACAACAATTTCCTACCTATATGATTGTTCCTCTCAATGATGTACAACTCAGATCTGGTAGAGTTTTAGAAAAACCTTCTATAGATGTCCAAGAGCAAGATACCTCTGAGGAGGACTCTCTTAAAGCCAATAAGGGTTCTGAGGAAACATCTCTTCAAAACTCAAACATTCAAAAAGAGAAAAAAAAGTCAACACCCACAACTCCTATAGTTGAGCAACCTGCATCTTCATCCACACCTCCTTTTCCTGAAAGACTACAAATTGATAAGGGGGTGGAAAAACAAATCTTGTTGCCTAACTATGATTTTCTAGATGAATTAAAGATTTTTTTTATCAAGATTCCCTTGCTACAAGCCATTTGAGAGATTCCTATTCTAGCAAAAATAATAAAGGAGCTGAGTCTCAAAAGAACAGGAAGGAAACTAAAAGACACAAGAAGAATCCACCTGGTAGGAAAAATTGCAGATATTATGATGGGAAAAATTACCATGCAGAAGTATGTAGATCCAGGAAGTCCAATTGTCAAGACACATATAAATGGGATAGAAATTCCAAATACATTGATTGACTTAGGGGCTGCTATCAACATTATGAGTAGACAGACTATGGACCAACTAAAACTTCCTAACCTTCTTTTTACACCTACTTTACTGCAACTTGCAGATCGATCAATTATTAAACCAGATGGTGTATTAGAAGATATTTCAGTCTCCTTATATTCTTGGGAATATCCAGTAGATTTTATGATTTTGACTCCCAAGAGTAATCTAGGAGGGCACCCACTTATCTTAAGAAGACCTTGGCTAGCCACAGCTGATGCTTTCATTAGTTGTAGATCTGGGGATATGTACATTTCTAATGGTAATTTGACAAAGAAATTCAATTTGTATCCTCCAGCAAAAGCAATCACAGAAGTAGGAGACAATGAATGGGTTGATGATGAGGATATTATACAACCTCTTCTTACCATTTCTGAAATCAGTGAGGATAGTCAAATTCTGAACACATTAGAAAATTTTGAGACATCTTCAGAATATGACCCCACACAATTTTAGTTGGAATCTGACATAGAATATTTATCATCAAGAAAAATGTCTCTTTACTTTATGGAAGAGTTTGGTAGTTCTACCATTGAGATTTTTCCAGAAAAAAACATTGAATATCAACAAAAATTTGGAAAAGTCACAACAAGAAGAACTAACCAAAATCTTGCAAAAACATTCTACTGCATTTGCATGGGAGTATACTGACATGAAAGGTATTGATCCTAAGACTTGCATTCATCATATCTATATTGAGGAAAACAGTAGACCAATCATACAACCTCAAAGAAGGATGAATCCAAATCTTAGGGAGATAGTGAAAGAAGAGCTCCAAAAATTACTCAATGTAAACTTCATTTATCCAATTTTAGATAGCCGATGGGTTTCTCCTTTGGTTATAGTACCTAAAAAGAATGGTAAATGGAGGGTATGCATTGATTATAGGGAATTTAACAAAGCAACTTTGAAGGATCACTTTCCTTTGCCTTTTATCGATCAGGTATTAGATACATTAGCAGGTAAAAAGTACTTTTCATTTTTGGATGGTTTAGTGGCTATAATCAAATTTAGGTAGCACCTGAAGATCAAGATAAGACCACATTTACTTGTCCATGGGGAACTTTTGCCTACCGAGTGCTTCCTTTTGGGTTATGTAATGCACCCGCAACATTCCAAAGAGCGGTACTAGGAATTTTTTCTGATCTAATCCATGATTGTGTAGAGGTTTATATGGATGATTTTACAGTTTATGGTAATTCATTTGAAGAGGCATTAGAAAATTTGGAAAAATTTCTTATAAGATGTAAAGAAAAAAACCTTTCATTAAGTCATGAAAAATGCTTTATGATGTTTACTGAAGGTATTGTTTTGGGGCATCATATTTCAGGAGATGGGATTAAGGTTGATAGATCAAAATTTGAAGTCATCTCCAAATTGCCTATTCCTAATTGTCAAAGAGATGTTAGAAGTTTTCTAGGATTTACTGGTTACTATAGAAGATTTATAGAAAACTTCACTAAAATAGCATCTCCACTCTTCAAATTTCTTACAAAAGACTGTGAATTTAAATGGGATCCTGATTGTCAATCATCCTTTGAAACTTTGAAAACAAGAATATCTGAAGCACCTATCTTGAGAGGACCAAATTGGAAACTCCCTTTCCATATTTCTACAGATGCTTCAGATACAGCTCTAGGAGCTGTGTTGGGTCAAAAGGATTTAGTCCCATATGCCATTTACTATACCAGTAAAAATTTGACTCCCACTGAGTTGAACTATACTGTAACTGAAAAAGAGTTTTTAGCTGTTGTTCATGCAATCAATAAGTTTAGACATTATATAACAGGCTATGAATCTTTTATTCATACTGATCATTCTGCGATTAGATATCTAATGAAAAAACATGTTACTAATGGCATAGTGAAAAGATGGCTCCTACTTTTGTAGGAATTCAATATTACTGTGTTGGATAGACCAGGGAAACAAAATACAGTAGCTGATTTCTTGTCTAGGATTCAGAATACTAAAGAAGATTCTCCTATAGAGGATAAGTTTCCTGATGAATACTTGTTTGCAGTAACTATTAAGACTCCTTGGTATGCATATATTGCTAACTATTTGGTTACAGGGAAACTTCCTTCACATTTGTTTCCAAGTGAAAAAAGAAATATTATTCAGGAGAGTTCAAAATATTCATGGATTTCTAACGAATTGTTTAAAACAGGGCCAGATCTTGTGATCAGAAGATGTGTAAGGGAAGATGGAATTCCTGATATCCTTAAGGCATGTCAAGATGAACCATGTGGCGGACACTTTGCAGACAAAAGGACAGCCTATAAAATCCTCTCTTTAGGATATTATTGGCCTTCCCTCTTCAAAGATGCAAAACAATATGTCAAAAAGTGTGGCAGCTGCCAAAGAGTAGGGAAACCTACCATTTCAAATGAAATGCCATTGCAAACACAGGTACTCATTGAACCCTTTGAAAAATGGGCTTTAGATTTCATTGGACCTATTAATCCACCATCTAAGCAAAAGAAGTATATACTGGTTTGTACTGATTATGTTACTAAATGGATAGAAGCCAAAGCATTAGTATATGCTACTGAAAACTCAGTTGTTAATTTTCTTTATGAGGATATTTTTACTCGCTTTGGTGTTCCAAGAGAAATTGTGACAGATCAGGGAAGCCAATTCACATCCAACTTGGTGGAGAAGTTGATGGAAGAATACAAAATCAAGCACAGAAGATCTACTCCTTACCATCTACAAGAAAATGGTCAAGTGGAGTCTACAAGCAAAGTTCTTGAAAGTATCATCACCAAAACTATTCATCTTCACAGAAGAGATTGGGCAGAAAGGCTTTCTGAAGCCTTGTGGGCCTACAGAACTACATGGAGAAATAAAACAGGACATTCTCCCGATGAACTTGTTTATGGGAAAGAAGTCATGCTCCCCATTGAGTTCCAAGTCAAGACCTTCAAGATAGCAGTTCAGTTGGGGATGGATTTATCAAAAGCTCAAAATCATAGAATGGAGAAGTTGAATGAGCTAGATGAGATCAGATAAGAGGAAATTCTAAGAACTGATCTAGTTCAATATCAGAGAGCTAAATGGAATGATAAATACATCAAAGAGAAGAAGTTTCAAGAAGGAGATTGGGCATTGTTATTTGATTCCAAGTTTAAAGATTTTAAAGGAAAATTTCAGACTCATTGGCTTGGGCCATATGAGATTGACAAGATCTTTAGCAATGGAGCGGTAAGAATCAAGACCATTGATGAATTTCAAACTCCTCTTATTGTGAATGGCCACAAATTAAAAGTTTATCATAAGCCACTCTCAAAAGATGAATTTGTCAAAATGTTTCAAGAACATTTTGCAATCAGGCTGGTACAGAAGAATTCTTCTTCTCCACCAGCCTAGCCTTTGTTCTTTTCAGTTAAAGAAAAAAAAAAAAATTTGTATAAGCCTGAAAACCAATCATTGATTGGCAGTCTTATACAGAAAATGTAGGGTGAAAATCAGGAACACCTGACATCCTATATTTTCCAAAAAAAAAATCTCTTTTTCATTTCACAAGTTTTGTGACCACCCACTCCATTTCACTCCACTTCATTTCATCTGTTTCATTTCATTTCACCAATAAAATTTTCTTTTATGACCATTTTCATTCAGTCAGCTATCATCCATCTATTTCCATTCACCCAAATAATAGCTGTGTCAGTTTCCGCAGCTGACACCAGTTTCCGCAGCCGGAAGCAGATTCTGCAGCTACCACTCTGTTTTTCAAAAAATGTACAGCCAAATGTTAGTTCAACAATCATGAAATCAAATACAGGTATGAAGACATATTATGAAGACATGGGGAATTCAAGATATCAATGAGGAGCAGCTAATCGAAGACCAATGAAAAATGGCAAGAATTCCAAGGTATGAGTAAAAATTTATTTCAAATGGCATTCAAGCACATTTTTACATAGTTATAAACCATATCTCCATTATATGCAATGATTGTGTTGACAAACTCCGTAACCATTCCACGATCTCTATATGATCCTCCCACAATCCTTGCATTCATTTTCAAACGATCCCATAATCAAGCCTCCGATCTTCACTCATACTCTGATACTCCACCTGTGATGATGAAACGTGGTTGATTTGACTACGGCTTCTTTCAGCCGCATAAAATCCGTAGCCGTTTCATAAATGTGCTTACATTTACTCTGCAGCCACCCAATTTTAAATATTGCCGGATGCGTTCTACTCCTCCTATTGTTCTATTGATCTCACAGCCGCATTTCCACCGTGTTCACGTAACCCTTTTCTATTCCGCTTCACCCCATTTCGTTCTCTGTTACGCTACATTCTGTAAACCCATTCTCTGATATCCGCCTACAGTCACTAGTCTCCTCCATAAATCGTGCTCATTTCCGCTCATTCAGTCGTCTTACCTCCGTTGAACCCTCCTCACACAGACAAGTTTTAAAGAGCAGAAAGAAGGATGGGTCAGTTGTTGAGAACAGAACCAGAAGGACCTAAATTCATGGAAGGATACCCGCAAGTCAGAGATTTATTGAAAAAGGAAAAGTGGCTTCGGTTTATCCAAAAGTTTAGAGGCTACCATAAAGAGGTGACAAAAGCTTTTGCAAGGTCTTTCAATGGTCTGGAAGTAGAGATTGGGGACCTCAAATTTACGGTGAATGAGGCATCCATAGCATCTGCTACAGAACTCCCTCAAGAAGGTGAACACTGGTTCAAGAACAAAAGCATTAGTGATGAAGCCTGGAGAGTGATCCTACGTAACCCAGGTATGGATGTAACTATTTTTAAAAAGGAAATTCTTGTTCATGCTTTGAAAGAAGAGTGGGCCAGCTTATTGTTAGTTATTCAAAAATTTATCACCTGTGAGGGTCGTTTTGGATCCATGTATATGTATCATACCCGGTTGCTGATGAATTTTCTAGACAACCAGACCCTCAATCTGCGATACTTTTTATTAAACAGTTTGAAGAATATGTCTATAACCATCCAGAAGCATTTAGGGGACGTAGAACTACATTTGTATCACCATGGTCTTGTGAAAATTTTGATTGAAAAACATTTAAAAGAGAAAAAGGACACATGGGAACAATTTTTCATTAGAAATTTCTTTGAAGAACCCCAAGAAATTCCTGAAGGCAGTACATCAAGAAGGAGTAGGAGAAAGAGAACAAATGATGAAACTCAAAGCACTCCTACTACTACAGTTGAAAGAACTAGTAGAGAAGAGAGACTGTCAAAAAGGAGGAAGGAAGAAACCAAGGGTAAAAAGCCAATAAAATCAAAAGAGGAAAAAATCATTGAGGCTATGCATCAAACCCCTTCCTCAGAAGAAGATCATCAAGTGTTATCTGAGAGACTAGTTCACCTTCAGGAACAGTAATCTATGGCCAAAAAGAGGGGAAAAGGAAAACAAAAGGGAAAAGACAATAGTCCACAGCATGTAAGAAGAAGTTCCAGGCTTAAAGGAAAGTTGAGGAAAACACAAACGAAAGGACCCCATTTTATTGATTTGGGAGAAGAAACATCTGAACAAACTCCAGCTGGCCATATTCCATCTCATTCTCAGTCAGACATTGAACATAGTCCATCTCATTCTCAGCCAGACGTTGACATGAGCCCTTTTCAGCCATATTTTGAAGACAATTCTCCTCCACGGAATTTTGGGGACAGCCCAATGAAAACGACACCCGAGATAGACCCAAAGAAGCAAGAAGTATATGATTATATAGAATCTTTAGAAAGAACAGCCATGGGTCCCAGCACTTCATCCACTCAGCCTCACACAGCAAAAGAAGATCTAGTCCAATCATTGAAACAAGAAGTCTTTGAGTTGGAGGTTTTAAATAGACACATTAAAAATGAAAATGAGGCATTGAGGGAACAAAGCAAATTGGACAAGATCATTCATGACAATACCATGCTACATCTGGGACTATGGCAGAAAAAGAACAGAAAATTGAAGAAGAAATTCCAGAAGTTAAGTAGAGCACTGGTTAATATCAAATTCAGATACTTAATGAAAAAGCCCAGGATGTTAGCAGCACCAAGGAAGAGGAGAAGAGGACTGGATGTACTGGCAGAGGTGTCAAGGCATATGAATTGAAGAAGGATTATCAAAATTTTGGCTGCATGAGGACATGCAACACCTTCACAGTGGGGGTATGTTGAGTCCCAAACTTGCATCTTTCTTATACACCTTTCTAGACCTTTTTCATTCACCCGGACCCTCTAAGTCATCAACATCATTGCATATTAATTGTAAAAGAGCATATAAAATGGTTTCTAACTATGTTTTGTGTCTTCTGTTTGATTTATATTTTTGCTCATTTAGCTGCGGAATCTTGTCACCTTCCGCAGCTGCTGCAACTTTCCGCGGCCATTTTGTTAAAGTCTATGTTGCATGTGTCTTCAGGCAAATCGAGCCACATGGGCAAGTTAGAAATGACATGAACATGGATCGTGTCCTATTGGCTCATTCGAATTCACCTAAGAAGGTTGTGGTCAAAGGTGGCCAAGTGGTGGTCAACCGAAGAGTCACACGGTGACAGAACTCTATTTCTCATCACGTGGAGATTTGTGTGGCCGTTTCTAGATCACGGGAGACACATCAACACCTGTAAACGGCTCCATAAGCCGAATCCAACATCCACTCTCCATAGATTTAATCCTCACGGCGGCCATAATGCTAGATCTCTGGACGTGATGGTTCACGTGTCTTCTATCAGCGCAGACTTTAGGGAATTAGTTATATCTCCCTCTGTTATAAATAATGCGTTCTCATACGCATAATAGTTAGATCTTCTTAAGCTCTATAATTTAATTGTGTCGCCATTGTGCTGTGACATTATTTCTCTGTTATGACCGCATTTTAATATATGAGAAGACTCTGTTCAAAAGCATAATTCGTATTTGAAAGCTGCTTCCTGAGGTCTATGCAGAGGGCCCCTGCACACGCTGAGGTTTTGTGTATTACTGTATAGTTTCATGCTTCATTTCTTTAAGTTCATTGTGCCATAGTCATTCATGTGTATATATATTACATCTTTCATGGTATTTACATTTCATCTTTGTCCATAATCTTTCATGCTTTACATTTTACTTCTGTCTTTTATGTTTTATGTTGTTGTTAACTGATCAGTGTTCTTGTTTCAGATTACAATAGGCAGCCTGGGCATTTGCACATATTTTTATTGTTGAAAATGGCAACAAGAAACAGTGAAGGAGGCCTCCTAAAACATCTTTCCTGATCCTAGTTGGAAAGTGATCACCTAAACTAGGTGGGGACCACACATGTGATTTTTTGTCGAAAAGTCTATTTTTAGACTATGTCTATTTTTAGACATATGGATCATGGACCGGGAGCTGCAGTATGCTATTCTTGGAGGATTGGTCATGTTGGTAAAAATATATGGACCTCTATTTTTAACATTTAGGTCGAAGTCTATTTTTAGACTGGCGGGCTAAAAATAGAACAGTCAAATATTATTTACCCTTAATAATATTTGGACTCTAAACTTCAGTTTACTCTCTTGGAGCACTTCAGTTTGACCCCCGGAGGTGGGGCATGCAGCTGCCAGAAGGATTTACGCTTTTCCTATGGTTTAGTTGAGCTAATGCATGGTTGACTTCAGTTAGAGCTCAAGTGGCAGAGTTCGGTGGAGTTGATGCGACAGTTAATGGAGGTGGTGTTCTGGTTAACTAGTTGAACTAGTTGTATTTAGTTTAATTGGCTAATACACTAGAGATGAGTTGTGTGAATTAAATATTATTTAATTCACTAATTATTAACTCATTATTCAACTAAAGAACACATCAGTTTAACTCAGTGCATGGACAGTTCGGTGGCGACAAGTGAAAGAGGTAGATGAAAGGGTTGAGTTAGCTATCAGTTGCGACATCAGTTGTGCATGAGATTTGCACCACACTTGGAGGAAATTACCAATGACAATTGCGCAGTTGGAGCCAGTGAGATTCAAACTTGGATCTCTATTTAGACCAGCCTTGATTGCGCAATAGAGGCAGGGAAATTAGTGGGTGTGTTTTGAACCTGTGACTTGTTCAAAACCAAGCTAGTTTTTGTGTAGCTTTGGGAGATAGTATTGAGTACTTGTGAGGAGTTTGTACTATGTATTTTCTGCATGTTCTCTCCATCTAATATACAGAATAGCTGAGGAGTTTTCAGCTATAAGCTTTCCCCATACATACTGTGTTAATGTGTGTGATGATTTGATGTGCTATCGCTTCTATTCTTTCCGCATGTGACAATTAATTGTAGAAGAGATTATGTGTTATGCATGCAATTCAAAATTGATGTGTGATCAGGTTAATCTCCATTGAATAAGTGATTTATTCAGCAAATTTCTAAATGGTATCGGAGCGATATTAATTGTCGAGATCTATTACGGTGATTGCAAACGTATTTCCTCGGACAGAGCCTGCATACGGGCCAGATAGCCTCCGGATTCATCTTTCTTTGGAAAGTGAAAGGTCTGGTAAAAGCCCATGCAGTCAATCTCTAATTTGGAAATAATTTGTTCTCAAGTGTAGATCGGAAGCGATTGAGTTATCAGCTGGTGGTGAAATTCGAATTTGCAGATTTTTGTTCTTGGTGTCGCGGCGAAAATGTCTTTCAACGGTTTGCGACTCGAATATGCCTTGGAAGGAAGTTCGAATTATGTTGCATGGAAGGACCGCATGGAGGCTGTATTAGATGATAATGGGCTGTTGGAATTCATGGAGAAATATATTCCAAAGCCTACTTCTAATGATGTTGTTGTTGTGGAAGCCTGGCAAAAGAAACAAGCAAAATGTCGAAGGATCCTGTTGGAGGGCGTAAAGGATCACATTGTATCCAGCCTGCATAGAAAGGCTTCTCCATATTTAATGTGGAAAGCTTTGATGGATCTATACCAAAGAAAGAGCGACCAAAGGAAGCTGGCGCTCAAGGATAGACTAAGAAACATCAAGATGGAGAAAGGCGACAGCATCGCAAAATACCTCACGAAGTTCACTCAGTGCAGAGATGAGCTGGGAAGTGTGGGGGTGACTGTCGAAGATGAGGATATGGTGGACCTGGCTCTCCTTGGTCTTTCGAAGGCTTGGCATTCCTATCAGGATAGTGTCAATGGTCGGGAGAAGTTTCCGGGATGGGAGCGACTGTGGTCGGATCTCATGCAAGAGGAGATCAGGAGGACTACCAGGGACGGATCTTCATCAAAGGTATCTGATGAAGAAGACTGCGCTTTGGCTGCCAAAGCAAGGAAGGGGAAGGGCAAGGAGAAGGCTTCTTAATCCGGTGCGGATGGTAAAGAGCGTGACATGTCCAAAGTGAAGTGTTTTCACTGTCATGATCATGGACATTACGCCACGAATTGCCCAAAGAAGAAGAAGAACAAGCAGGCTGCTGGAGCTGCAGCTGGTGAGGCTCTTGCCTCGCAATTTGAGCTGGACTTCTCATTGATCACATGCATGTTGTCTAGTGCATTGGGATCGGGGTGGTATATTGATAGTGGCGCTTCCTTTCACATGACGGGAGATGCAAATCTTTTCAGTGACTTGGTGGAGAAAGGTCTCCGGATGCATGTTGAGTTGGGTGACGGTGGACGATACAATGCGACCGGAATTGGTACCATAACCTTTCAGAGGGAGTCAGGTAAACTCATTCTTTTACAAGATGTATTGCATATACCAGGTCTAACAAAGAATCTGATCTCAGTCGCAATGTTAGAGGATAAAGGGTATGAAGTTGTCTTTAGAGAAGGAAAAGTTTTCCTTCGGCACAAGGCAACGGGACAAGTCAAGAAGGTTGGGATTCGAGCAAAGAATCTCTACAGACTTGAAGTAGATGGGATGTCTACAGAGCTTCCTACTGTTGGGAAGCGGAAGGAAGACATGCAACTGATGCTTGAGAGGGAGCAAGTTTTGCATGCAGGTGAAAGTGAACCTCGGGGTGTAGAGCAGCCACAAGAGGATCATGGAGTGGGAGAAACCACTCATGCAGAGAAATTTCGTGCCAGATGGGCAGGGGGAGTGCATGCAGCTATACCACCAGGTGAGAGGTGGGGCGACATGCATGAATAATCCCAAGAGGAAATTTCTGGGAAGGATTCATGAGATGGTGTGGGTCTCATGAGTTGAACTTGGCTACGAGGTGCCCACAACGCAACAGTAGCAAGATCAGTTGGAGTGATGCAGGCAGATCAAAGTGACAGTGTCGGATACTGGAGCGCGGATCAGAGTTGACAGCAAGTGTAAGAGTGCATGGGTGAAAGAGTTCAACAGCACAGTGGTTCCTGATGACATGTGCAGTTGGCCAAGCAAAAGTCGAAGACTTTGATGATAGATGCCAGATGCATCAGACTGATTGAGTTGTTTGGAGCCTATTCAGTTTCAGAGGAGTTGCAGAGCAGATCCATGGAGTTGCATGGCGCTTGGGGAGGTTGCAGGGCGAATGCATGGAGTTTCATGTCGCATGCAAATAAATTCCTTTCTTGTTGAGAGGGAGTGTTGAAAATGGCAACAAGAAACAGTGAAGGAGGCCTCCTGAAACATCTTTCCTGATCCTAGTTGGAAAGTGATCACCTAAACTAGGTGGGGACCACACATGTGATTTTTTGGCGCAAAGTCTAGTTTTAGACTATGTCTATTTTTAGACATATGGATCATGGTCTATGAGTTGCAGGATGCTATTTATGGATGATTGGTCGAGTTGGTAAAAATAGATGGACCTCTATTTTTAGACATTGGGCGGTTTCTATTTTTAGACTGCCGGGCTAAAAATAGAACGGTCGAATATTATTAACCCTTAATAATATTTAGACTATAAACTTCGATTTATATTTGAACATGGTTCGCTTGGTGGGGCATGCGGCTTCCGAAGGATATCTGCTATATGGGGTTGGTTAATTAATGCATGGTTGACTTGATTAGAGCTTAAGTGAAAATTCGGTGGAGTTGATGCGACACTTAATGGAGATGGTACCGGTTAACTGGTTAGTTAGTTGTATTTAGTTTAGCGGCTAATACACTGAAGATGAGTTGTGTGAATTAAATATTATTTAATTCACTAATTATTAACTCATTATTCAACTAAATAACACATCAGTTGACTGCAGTGCATGGACATTTCAGTAAAGACCAGTGGAAGAGGTAGATGAAAGGGTGAGATTGCTATTAGTTGCGACATTAGTTGTGCATGAGATTTGCACCACACTTGGAGGAAATTACCAATGAAAATTGCGGAGTTGGAGCCAGTGAGATTCGAACTTGGATCTCTATTTAGACCAGCCTTGACTGCGCAATAGAGGCAGGGAAATTAGTGGGTGTGTTTTGAACCTGTGACTTGTTCAAAACCAAGCTAGTTTGTGTGTAGCTTTATGAGATACTACTGAGTACTTGTGAGGAGCATTGTGCTATGTATTTGCTGCATGTTCTCTCCATATAATATACAAAATAGCTGAGGGGTTTTTAGCTATAAAATTTCCCCATACATATTGTGTTAATGTGTGTGATGAATTCATGTTATGTCGCTTCTATTCTTTCCGCATGTGACGATTAATTGTAGAAGAGATTATGTGTTATGCATGCAATTCGAAATTGATGTGTGATCGGGTTAATCTCTATTGAATAAGTGATTTATTTATAAATTTTCTACATTTATGTTGACTATTTGACATGGATATTGTCCCTCTAGCAGTTTTCTCTTAGTTTTTGTTTAATTCCAGCACTATTTGTTTATTTCAGTCTTGCACATTTGCTTTAGTAGTTAGATTTAGATATTAAGCTGTTCATGTCATTTTCAGTTACCTCCGAAAGCCATAGCTGGACTAATGGCGAGGGATTGAAGTATGAGTGTGTAGTTTGATATTAGTTTACTTTTCTGCAAGTTAGATATATTAAACTGTTCATGTCATTTTCAGTTACTTCCGAAAGCCATAGCGAGACTAATGGTGAGGGATTGAAGTATGAATGTATAGTTTGATATTAGTTTACTTTTTTGCAAGATAGATATTAAATTGCTCATGTCATTTTCAGTTACCTCCGAAAGCCATAACGAGACTAATGGTGAGGGATTGAAGTATGAGTGTGTAATTTGATATTAGTTTACTTTTCTGAAAATTAGATATCATATTGCTCAAGTTGTTTATGATTACCTCCGAAAACCATAGCGAGACTAATGGTGAGGGGTCAGAATATGAGTTGATGTAATTTGATTTTAGTTTTACTTTACTTGCAATCTTTTCTTTGAGTAACAATTTCTTTTGTGTTTAGACATATATATTTTTAGACTAGCATTATAAAAATAGATTCGCCCAATATACTAAAATATAAGTCCATATATTTTTCCAACTTGACCCAACCATCCACAAATAGCATCCCACGCTCATATATTGAGTCGACATGTCTAAAAATAGACATAGTCTAAAAATAGACTTTGTGCCAAAAATAGCCTGCGGGCCCACTTAGTGAAGGCGACTCCTTTCCACTAAGTTCATCATCTTGTTGCAATCTCAAAACTCCCTCTCAACAAGATATGGATTATCTGCAACCCCTATCCTGCCCCTGTGGTATTCGAATTTTCTCCTGGTGAGCGCCTTCGTCAAGATATCAGCATCCTGATCCTCCGTAGGAATGTATGAAAGTAACATGATTCTCCGCTGCACACAATCTCTGATATGATGATACCGGATGTCAATGTTTTTAGATCTATCATGAAATACTGGATTAACCGAGAGCTTGATGCAACTCTGATTATCACAATATATGCAATGGGATCTAGTTGTGAGCCGAACAACTTTGAGCCGAGATCTTCTCCATCCATATACAGCCTACTTGTCTGACCAAACTATTTGCCATATAACTACATTTTCTACCCAGACTGGGTCCATAAGACTACGCTACCATTGGCCTGCCAAGAAACTACGGTGACCCGATTTTTAAAAATCCCTCCGGATGTTCTCTTTCTTTTCAGTTGGGCTCTCGCCCAGAGTACGCATCTGTCGAAGCAAAGCTTCACCTCATCCATTGTCATGCCATAATCCAAATCTGGGTGTGCCTCTGAATATCTCAATACATGCTTGCACAGCAAAAGAGCTTGGTAGGCCCAACCATAACTTGGTAGTTAGTATAACATATCGAGTCGATGTATTAGCTAGATACATAAGCGGCCACTGTTGTTGATAAACGGTCGCGTCAACACCTCCTGGCGATGTAGCATCCTCTTTCCTCCATCCACTAGGAAGAGGAGTGTTGATAGGCTTGCAGCCATGCATGTTGAACTTCTCCAGTATCTCCCGAGCATACTTGCCTTGCGACACAAACAGTCCATCACTGCGCTGCCAAATTTCCAATCCCAGGAAATAATGAAGGAGGCCCAAGTCCTTCATCTCAAAATATTTTGCAAGATCATCCTTGCATGAGAGTATCAACTGTTCATCACCCGTCAAAATCAAATCATCTACATAAAGTAAAATAATCAACAACTTACCCTCCACCACAATCTGGTATAGGTTCGGATCCGCCTCACTCTTGGAGAATCCAAGTCCGGTGAAATAACCGTCTATCAGTGTGTACCAAGCACGAGGTGCTTATTTCAACCCATACAATGCTCTCTTGAGCCTGCACACATGCGACTCGCTGCTGAAGATCTCGAAACCTTCGGGCTTATCTATGTACATCTCCTCCTCAATCACTCCATTGAGGAACGTAGTCTTCACATCCATCTGATGAATGTGCCACCCCATCTGCACTGAGAGAGAAATAATCATCCGTATGGAAGAATACCTTGCGACAGGTGCAAAGGTTTCCTCATAATCGATCCCCTCAATCTGTGAGAAGCCTCGAGCAACAAATATTGCCTTGTACTTCTCCACACTCCCGTCAGCTGCTTTCTTCACTTTGTAGATCCATCTCGAACCTACCACTGATTTCCCTTCTAGCCTTGGGACAATCTCCCATCCATTGTTTCTGACAATCGAATCATACTCTTCCACCATGGCATCTACACATGCGGGATCCTCCACAGCTTCCTCGAAAGAGGATGGCTTTGTCATGATACACTTGCTCATAAGAGCCATGTATCCAGTATACCGGTCAGGTGATTGTCTCTATCTGCGCTGTGATGTAGGTGCTTCTACAATCTTCTCTGCATCTTGAGCCAATTGCTCAGCTTCTGTAGTGCGCTTCGACCCTCTAATGGTTGGAGCTGCATGAGTGGTCTCTTCCACTCCATGAACCTCCTCTTGTGGCTGATCCACATCCTGAGGCTCATCCTTAGGAACTAATAGCTCCTCATCTGCATGCAAGTGTGGCTCCCTCTCAAGCGAACAGTTCATGGATTTCTCCTCATGAAATGTGATATCTCGTTGCACAACAGTCTTCCGACTGTTTGGAAAATACACATGATAGTTGTGGGGTGTATCAATGTACCCCACAAATATCCCAACCTCTCCAGTTGGCTCCAGCTTCTTCCTGGCATCCTTCGTCACATGAATGTAAATAGGTGAACCAGAAATCCTCAAATGGGAAATATCATGCTTCTTACTAGAAAACGCCTCCTCGGGTGTACTCATGCCAAGTATCCTGTGAGGACAACGGTTTTTCACATAAACCGCAGTATTGCATGCCTCATCCCACAAGTGTATGGGAAGGCCCTGATCATGCAACGCCGCTCGTGCAGTACCCACAATCGTTCTATTCTTTCGCTCCGCGACCCCATTTTGCTGTGGGTTATGAGGCACTATGAGCTCTCTTCGAATTCCTTCTGCGCTGTAAAATTCCTTGAATTTTCCAGAGATGAATTCACCACCATTGTCACTCCTAAGAGCCTTCACCTGCTTCCCCAATTCTTTCTCAACCAGTGCCTTGAACTCACAGAATTTTGAGTATGTCTCGCTCTTCTTCTGCATGAAGAAGATCCAGCACTTCCGAGAAAAATCATCAACAAATATCACATAGTACCTATGCTTTGCTGTCGAAGCTACTGAGAAAGGTCCACACACATTTGTGTGAATTCTCTCAAGGATCGTCGTGGTGCAACTATCCTTCTCGTGAAAGGTGGCTTTCTAGAATTTTCCCAAATCCCAACCTTGCAACGGTTGGTACAACGTAAGTGTACCTTTGGTAGCTTGGGTAGAAATCTGCTACAAAATTTTCAAAGCTCACATGGTGAAGGTGGCCCAATCTCTTGTGCCACGGCTCGCCATCATCTGGCTCACCACTCCTTACGCCACGCAACACACACATGCATTACTGTACGGCCATCTGCAGCGATAAGGTTGTTAACTCGAACCCCTATCCTCCGGGTTTCACCAGTTGCCTTACTGCACAGGAAAGCCTTTCCCTCGCTAAAGACAACATCATATCCCTTGTCTTCTAACATTGCCATAGAGATAAGATTCTTCTTCAATCCTGGAACATGCATCACTTCCTTCAATACGAAGGGTTTACTAGACTCCCTCTTAAAGGAAATGGTATCGATATTGGTCGCACTATATCTACCATCATCGCCCATCTCGATGTGCACTCCAAGATCTTTCTCATCCAGATCAATAAACAAATCTTTGTCTCCGGTGATATGAAAACATGCACTGTTGTCAAGAAACCACACTAAACCCATCACACTTAAGACCAAGAATGCGATCAGTGAAAAATCCAGCTCAAACTGCGAGGCTAAGGCCTCTCCAGCTGTAGATCTAGCAGCCTGCTTATTTTTCTTCTTCTGTGGACAATTAGTGGCATAATGTCCGTGTTGGGTACAGTGAAAGCACTTCACCTTGGACATGTCCTGCTTCTTGCCTTTCACACTGGATTGAGAAGAATTCTTCTTGCTCTTCCCCTTCCTTGCTTTGGTATCCAAAGTGCAATTTTCTTCATCTAAGTTCTTTGATGAAGATCCGTCCCTGGTACTTCGCCTTATCTCCTCTTGTACAAGATCCGACCAAAGTCGCTCCCATCCTGGCAATTTCTCCCGACCATTGACAGAGTCCTGATAGGAATGCCAACTCTTTGGAAGCCCAAGGAGAGCCAAGCTCACCAAGTCCTCATCATCTATAGTCACCCCCAAACTTCCCATCTCATCCCTGCATTGGATGAAATTCTTGAGGTACTTGGGAATACTGTCGCCTTTCTCCATTTTTACCCTTGAGCACCAACTTCCTCTGGTCGCTCTTGCTTTGGAATAAGTCTGTCAACGCTTTCCACATCAAAAATGGAGAAGCCTTACCATGAAGTTTTGACACTATGTGATCCTTTACACCTTCCAACAAAATTATTCAACACTTTGCTGTCTTCTTTTGCCATGCGTCAAGTGCAGCAGCATCGCTAGAAGCAGGTTTTGGAATTTCTGCATCTATGAACTCCTTCAACCCATTGTCATCCAGCACCACCTCCATCCTTTCCTTTCATGCAATATAATTTGAGCTACCCTCAAGGGCATACTCCAATTGCAATCCATTGAAAGACATCTCAACTTCGACACCAAGAAATCACTGCTGCAAATTCGAATTCCACCAGCACAAAACTCAACCGCTTTAATGTTTTGCAATTGCTCCAATGATCAATATCGCTCAAATACCATGTAGAAATTTGATAACTGATATGGTATACACCGAGATTCTCCTGATCACACACAATTTTAACTTCATGCACAATACAGAATCTCTTCTACCATTGATCATTAATTGCGGAAATAAAAACAATCTCATGCGCACATTAAAACCATAAACAATCACACATATGAACATAGTATTTTATGGGAAAGCTTAAAGCTGAAAACCCCCAACTATCTGTATATTATATTTCATAGAGATCATGTAAAAATCATTATACAAAGCTCCTCACAAAGCTCTCAATACAATCTCCAATTTCTCCACACTAATCAAGCCCGACCTAGCAAATCACATGCTCCAATCTCTACCACCTGATAGCCTACCTCTACTGCGCAATCACTGCTGAAGAATGGCTCTGAATGAACTCAAATTGGTCCAGCCTTGCTCACGCAATCCTCATTGGCATCTCCAATCACCGGTTGTTGCAAATCATGCAACACTATAGTCACAACCGATAGTCACACTACTCTTTCACCTACCTCTTCACTGGTCTCCACTGAAATTGTCCATGCACTGTAGTTAACTGATGTATTCTTTGGTTGATTAATGAGTTAATAATTAGTGAATTAAATAATAATTAATTCACACCACTCTCACTAGTGTATCAATCAGTTAGACTAGATACAACTAGCTCAACTATGTTTAACTCAGTTAAACTGAACACAACTCCATCAACTACCTCAATACCTCCACCAAACTCTATCACATGAGTTATAATTGAAGTATCCATGAAATATCTCCACTTAACCCTCAGGAATAGCGTAATTCCTTCTGTCATCTCCTGTGCCACATCTGTGCACTTAACTGAAGTGCTCCAAGAGAATAAGATAACGTTTATAGTCCAAATATTATTAAGAGCTAATAATATTCGACATATCTATTTTTAGACTGGCAATCTAAAAATAGATTCCACCCAATATTTCTAAAAATATAAGTCCATCTATTTTTCCAACTTGACCAACCATCCACAAATAGCATCCTGCAACTCATAGAATATGATCAACATGTCTAAAAATAGAATTGCGCCAAAAATAGCTTGCGGGCCCACTTAGTGAAGGCGACTTCTTTCCACTAAGCTCATCATCTTGTTGCAATCTCAAAAAATCAAACATACTAGATTATCATTAGATCTTTATTCATTTTGATTTACAGAGGAGTTTTCTAAATTTGAAGAGTCAAACTCAATAGCTGAATGAGAAAGAGTGTGTGTTCAACAAAAGATTTTAGAGGTTGGTTGTCTATTGATGATCTGATCTATTTCTTCTTCTGTCAAAGGGGAAGATTTTCTTATGTTTCTTTGAGCAGAAGTGCAACAGCTCTCTACTTCTTGTATTGGCTGATTTTGAGGCTAGATGTCTTCTTGAGCCTCTTCTAGAAGATCCTTACTGGTACTTGCAGGGAAACTTTGAGGATTTTCTTATGTTTCATTATTTCTTTATGTTCCAAACAGCTCTTCATGATCATGATGATACTCAATTAAAATACAAGGCTCATGAGTTGTTTCTTCTTCCACATCAGACTCTACATCTTCTATGTGGTCTCTTGTTTCCTCAAAGCAGCATTCCCTATTATCCTTTTCCATTAGGTCATGATACTCTCTTATCAGCATATTACAAGATATAGGTAGGCAATCAAGCAGTTCTTGATCACCATCCTCTTCGTCCTCTATATATTCTTGAGCATCATACATGTCTTGCTCATTGTCTAGGTCTTGAGTTTGTTCTTGCTCTGGAAAAAGCATGGGCTGCTCTAGATAATCAACATTAAGGCAAGCGTCATACCTCTTCACTATTATTTCACCAAACATGTTCACCACTCTTGTCATTCTGTCCCACAAATCACTTAGCTTTGCTTCTCTGTCCATGCTTGGATCCATTTTTGTAAAAAGAGGTCACTGTATCTTCTCGACCATTTAAGGGTCTTCTACCAGTGGAGTCATTTGGTCTTTTAGGAGTTATAGAGTGTGGAGTCGCCAGGTGGATGAATTTGAATGTTTTAAACAGGCTGCTATCCACCATCATCAATTTAATACCAATCTAACCAGAGATTTTGGATTTCTGAGGTCCTAAGGATGTATAAGATGGAAAACACTCAGAAAGGTCCCCAGCGGAGTCATCATTATGTTGTGGTTCCTATGTTTTGGCTATATTGTCAAGACCAAAAGATAAGACAACATCAAACCACTTTGGGATCTCAAGATCTATCCCTCTTGGATCTAGAGAGGGATCTCTCTATAGATGTAAAGGATGATATACCTTTAAGGCTCAAAATGAGGTATTAGGCTAGGTATGAAGCATAGGGGTTTTTTGATTTGGTTGGTTGTTTGGTTGGAGATCATTAACTGAGAAGGTTATGTGGAATGAAAAAGGAACAGAGTAGTAGGATGTTTCAACATGGGAAGATAAGTCAAAGAAAGTGCCAATCCATTGGGCTATGGAGTCATGAAAGGGGATTACTCGCAAAACAACCATCCAAGGGTTTCCATAGGGCAAGTTATCTATACCAAAGGATATTTTAGATAGATGGTGGGATGGAACATTAAGAGTGGGCAAAAGAAAGAAACCATAGGGCACTCTATAGATCAGGTAAGGGCCTCGAACCTATCCTGCTTTGACATACTTCAAAGGAAACTCCCAATAAAGACACAAAGGGTATCCTAAGATTAGGTCAGATTTCATTTAAATCCAGGCCTACTTTCAGCATACTCCCAAGGAAAACAATCTGGCAGTCCTCATAACCACTTTCAGAATAGTAGAAAACATTTAAGATGAAACACAGAGTAAGGCCTAAGATCAGAGAAAGACTTTGAACCTTCAATGCTTTTGACACTCACTCAAAGGGATCTTAGAAAGGCTAGCTATTGGAAAAGGACCCTAGTGGATAGGGCTAACTCTAAATCCCCAGTATCCCAATTCTTCTAGCTGAAACCAAACAATAACATCTAAGATACAAACTCTAAATTCATACATCAGTAAGCATGGACCAGCCAAATTCTATATTGGTTAAATAATATGAATTTGTTCTTAGATATAGAATCAGTAGAAAACATCAAATATAAGAAGAGCAGGAGGCATTAGGGTACCTTACAGCAGTATATGCTAAGCCATTTTACTGATCCTTATCAGAGAATAATGGATAGCATGATAGAACATGAAAGGAGACAGTTTTAGTAAGAAAAACATCACCAATAATATAGACCAAGATCCTGTGAATCTGCTTGTTCAATTGATGTGCAAAACTAGTCACATACTTTGAGCTCAGTGGCTCTTCACAGTCTAGACTTCTCCTCCTAGCCTACTATTTACAAACTACTCAGCTACTTCCCCCAATAAGAGTTCTAACGGTCAATAAAATCCCTATCAACAAACAAAAACAACATAATTTACAGGGGTTCTTATAGGAGAATGAGGAGGTGTAGTAATAGAGGAGATGATTGGCCCACTTAAATGAAGAATTTAATGTCTCTCGGCCTCTAGGAGGCTTGATGGAGAAGAAGTGACATGCTCCATACTTCATTAAATGGACCTTTGCTTATATTCGCACTCTGGCAATTTGTTTTTGACTTTCGGAAACTCTGGTAGGTGGGCAGTTGTTTCTGAGCTGCATACATGCCAATAAATCTAATATTTCTTGACTGTGACATGTGTTAATGGAGAATAGGACTGCAGGTAGTAGTATGGGTTGATGGAGAGTGATTGCCTCTCTAATTTTGCATGCAGAGGCTATCTTCTGATGTGTCCTTTGTGTTTTCACTGACCTGGATCTAATCTTCACTTTGGCACTGATACTCTCTGTTTAGCTGATGTTCACTGCGTTTGGTTATTCTGCAAGCGTGCAAAATTTTTACACAGGCAGAGATGTTCATTTTAATGTGGGAATCCGTAGATCCCTGGCCTTCATGCAATCTTTAAAACTCTGGGCAAAACCTTTATAACCTCCAAAAAACCAACAAAAGTGAAGAAAACCCGGCGAAAAAGGTTTAGGATTGGTTTCGAAGGTTCGAGAGTGAGGTTAAAACAGAACCGTCGATTTATATTAATCAACGGAGATATACGGTTGAGATCCTTTCATGAAGTCATTTAGAAAGGTCAGATGGATGAAAGTGGGAGGAGGAGAGGTTAGATCAGAGTCGTCAGATTAGAGTAATCAACGGCCAGGATCATTTGACGGGAAACAATTGAATGGGAAATGAGCGGAGATGAACGCACATCAGGACCATTCGATTAAAAGATTTAATGACTAAGATTGGATCAACGGTCCATATACAATTGTGGGGTAATGAAGAAAGGAGATGGGGCTCGATGCGATTAGCGCTGACCGTTGGATCTCTAAACGATCGACGGTGGAGATCGTAGTGGAGGTTGACAGAAAAAAGTCCATCGCATTGAAATATTTGAAGAAACAAAAGAAAAAGCATTCATGAAAAGCTCCAATTGCGATTAGCGCTCAGGGATTTAGCGCCTGGTCTTGGGCACAAGTTATATGGGGGAGGTGTTAACAGAAATAAGCCCTCAGGGGCTTAACACTATAAAGGAGCGAAGAAAGGTTTTATAGGCCTTTTAAAGGGCTTTTTTGGGAATTTAAGCACCCGATTGCGAGCTGTGTCTATATGAAGGAGGGGGATACAGAGTATAAGCCCTCGGGGGCTAGACTCTGTTATAGTGTAACATAGAGGGTTTTTTAGGCCAAAATAATGCTTTTTAGGCCAAATGAGGGGTTTCGATAAGGGGAAAAAGGGATTTTTAAATCAGACAGAGGATAACATGAGGTTTAAAAAGGGTTTTGAGAGGGTATAGAGAGTCAAATGAGGGTTTTTTGAGGGGCTTCATGAAGGAAATAAATATGAGAAATGGGGGGATTTGTAGGGATGAACTAGGGCAAATGGAGGGCCTTTTGACAACAACTTCTTTCACAAACAGTGAGGCTTTTTAGTGGAAACAGCAGTGAGGATTTATTCAAAGGTAAAAAGACACATGGAGGCTGCAAGGATGAAATATTTTCAAGGGAAATGTTTCTCTTGAAGATTCAGAACATATTTAGCCACTTGTTTTCTTGACAAAAATTTATAGGTGGCTAACAGTGGCTCCACATGAGGATGGCATCTTCTTGAAGGTGTTAAGAATCTCATAAAATGATCTTTGGGAGTAGGCCAAATGCCTGGTACTTGACACATCTTTTCTCTTCTATAATCAGCTGCCAAAAACATGATGGATATAAAATTAGTAGAAAACATTCTCCCAAACAATCTACCTACCCATCCTATTGTCCTAACATTTTTTCTTCAAGGTGCATTTAGACTTGCAGACCTTTTACATCATCAATTTTTATAAATAGGAAAATAAACCTATCTACTGCTACCCTTATTACTCCATGAGACTAGATTAAACAGTTGGAATCATAAATTCTCTACCTAAATTGATATCTACCAAGATTCAACTGTCTGGTAGATTTCTTTCTCTACATTCTAAGACAGAAATTCAAATGCAGCCAAACCAGGATTAGACTGTCTGTTTTGCTGGACTTTGCAGAAATTAAAACAACTAACTAAATGCTCATAGGCTGAGATTTATTGAGACTTCCTACCTATCCTACTCTAACTTGAAATATTTACATGTCTAGCTGACAAACGCTCTTTTCCAATACATCCAGTCAATCAGATGATCCCATGACTGGTCTTTTCTTCTCATCTCTTTGAGCATGTTGGATAGGCAGGGCCACTCCCATTCTATTTTTTTATTAACAGCAGCTTTTAAAATTTTTCTTTTTGTCTGCAACAAGCTGCTCAAAATGACCTTTGATCCTTCTTCAAATGTTTGCAGGAAATGAGCATAAGGATCTTGAAATGATACCTAGTTATGAGTATTTGGAAAGCAATTTTCAACCAGAATTGCTTCCTCTTCCACTGGATCAAGAGAAAGGTTCTCTTGAGAAATAAAATCTTCCTCATCTTCATCACTTTCTGAACTGGAGGATTCATCATATATTGCACCTTTGTCCTCTTGTAGCTCTGAGATATTATAATCTGGTGGGCTGAGATCTGTGAAAAGACCAATTTATTCTTCAAAAGGGGTATTTTCCTTTGCTTCCTGTTATTCAAGAGAAGTCCTTGATTTCAACCTGCTCAAAAATTTCTTCCATGTTTTCCTCTTCATCCTCTGATATGAAAGGCTGTTGATCCCAAATCACATGAAAACTGCTACTGATGATCTGAGGTGTAACAAAGTGAGAATTCCATGAATCTCCATCTGCTACTAGACTTTCATAGCTTTCCCCATCAGTATCATAGATAGGCTGACTTGGCCCATTACTTCCTTGGAGTTGAGGGAAATAATCTTCATCCACAAATCTACAAATGATGGCCCTACAAAATCATCTTCTGTTTGGAGAACATCATCATCAAATAGATCAAAAATAGGAATAAGATAATGTTTATAGTCCAAATATTATTAAGAGCTAATAATATTCGACATATATATTTTTAGACTAGAAATATAAAAATAGATTCCGCCCAATATGTCTAAAAATATAAGTCCATATATTTTTCCAACTTGACCAACCATCCACAAATAGCATCCTGCAACTCATAGAATATGATCGACATGTCTAAAAATAGACTTGCGCCAAAAATAGCCTGCGAGCCCACTTAGTGAAGGTGACTTCTTTCCACTAAGCTCATCATCTTGTTGCAATCTCAACACTCCCTCTCAACAACATAAGGATTATCTTCCACCCCCATCCTGCCCCTGTGGTATTCTAATTTTCTCTTGGTGAGCGCCTTCGTCAAGATATCAGCATCTCGATCCTCCGTGGGAATGTATGAAAGTAACATGATCTTCCGCTGCACACAATGTCTGATATGATGATACCGGATGTCAATGTGTTTAGATCTATCATGAAATACTATATTAACCGAGAGTTTGATGCAACTCTAATTATCACAATATATCGCAGTAGGATCTAAGTGTGAACCGAACAACTCGACCAGGATCTTCCTCATCCACATAGCCTTGCATGCAGCCAAACTCGCTGCCATATACTTGGCCTCTGCTGAACTAAGTGCCACGGATCTCTGCTTCCTGCTGTACCAAGAAACTGTTGTCGACCCGATACTGAAAATCTCGTCAGATGTGCTCTTTTTGTCCGTTGGGCTCCCTGCCCAATCTGCATCCGTGAAGCCACACAGCTTCACCTCGTTCGACTGTCTATACCATAATCCCTATCGCAATGTTCCTCTGAGATATCTCAATACATGCTTGCTTGCCTTCCAAAAGAGCTTGGTAGGCTTAACCATAGCTTGTGAAAACTGGTTAACAGCATAGCATATTTCGGGTCGTGTATTGACCAGATACATAAGCGACCCCACCAACCGTTGATAAATAGTGGCATCCACTACCTCTGCTGATGTAGCATCCTCTTTCCTCCATCCACTAGGAAGAGGAGTGTTGATAGTCTTGCAGCCATGCATGTTGAAATTCTCCAATATCTCCCGGGCATACTTGCCTTGAGACACAAACAGTCCATCACTGCGCTGCCAATTTTCCGATCCCAGGAAATAATGAAGGAGGCCCAAGTCCTTCATCTCAAACTCTTTTGCAATATCAGCCTTGCATGAGAGTATCAACTGTTCATCACCCGTCAAAATCAAATCATCTACATAAAGTACAATGATCAGCAACTTACCCTCCACCACAATCCGGTATAGGTTCAGATCTGCCTCACTCTTGGAGAATCCAATTCCGGTGAAATAACTGTCTATCCGTGTGTACCAAGCATGAGGTGCTTGTTTCAACCCATAGAGTGCTCTCTTTAGCCTGCACACATGCAACTCACTGCTGAAGATCTCGAAACCTTCGGGCTTCTCTATGTACACCTCCTCCTCAATCACTCCATTGAGGAATGCAGTCTTCACATCCATCTGATGAATGTGCCACCCCATCTACGCTGAGAGATTAATAATCGTCCATATGGAAGAATACCTTGCGACAGGTGCAAAGGTTTCCTCATAATTGATCCCCTCAATCTATGAGAAGCCTTGGGAAATAAATCTTGCCTTGTACTTCTCCACACTCCTGTCAGCTGCTTGCTTCACTTTGTAGATCCATCTCGAACCTACCACTGATTTCCCTTCTGGCCTTGGGACAATCTCCCATGCACTTTTTCTGACAATCGAATCATACTCTTCCACCATGGCATCTACCCATGCGGGATCCTCCATAGCTTCCTCGAAAGAGGATGGCTCTGTCACAATACACTTGCTCATAAGAGCCATGTATCTTGTATACCGGTCAGGTGATTGTCTCTGTCTATGCTGTGATGTAGGTGCTCATATAATCTTCTCTGCATCTTGAGCGAGTCGCTCAGCTTCTGTAGTGCGCTTCCGCCCTCTGATGGTTGGCGCTACATGAGTGGTCTCTTCCACTCCATGAACCTCCTCTTGTGGCTGATCCACATCCTAAGGCTCATCCTTAGGAACTAATAGCTCCTCATCTACATGCAAGTGTGGCTCCCTCTCAAGCGAACACTTCATGGCTTTCTCCTCATGAAATTTGATATCCTGTCGCACAACAATCTTCCGAATGTCTACAAAATACACACGATAGTTGTGGGGTGTATCAGTGTACCCCACAAATATCCCAACCTCTGCATTTAGCTCCAGCTTCTTCCTAGCATCCTTCGTCACATGAATGTAAACAGGTGAACCAAAAATCCTCAAACGGGAAATATCAGGCTTCTTACCAGAAAACACCTCCTCGGGTGTACTCATGCTTTGGAATAAGTCTGTCAACACTTTCCACATCAAGAATGGAGAAGCCTTACCATGAAGGCTGGACACTATGTGATCCTTTACACCTTCCAACAGAATTCTTCGACACTTTTCTGTCTTCTTTTTCCATGCGTCAAGTGTGGCAGCATCGCTAGAAGCAGGTTTTGAAATTTCTATATCTATGAACTCCTTCAACCCATTGTCATCCAGCATCACCTCCATCCTATCCTTCCATGCAATATAATTTGAGATACCCTCAAGGGCATACTCCAATCGCAATCCGTTGAAATACATCTCAACTTCGACATAAAGAAAACACTGTTGCAAATTCGAATTCCACCAGCACAAAACTCAACCGCTTCAATGTTTTTCAATTGCTCCAATGATCAATATCGCTCCGATACCATGTAGAAATTTGATAATTGATATGTTATACACTGAGATTCTCCTGATCACACACTATTTTAACTTCATGCACAATACAGAATCTCTTCTACCATTGATCATTAATTGCGAAAATAAAAACAATCACATGCGCACATTAAAACCATAAACAATCACACATATGAACACAGTGTTTTATGGGAAAGCTTAAAGCTGAAAACCCCCAAATATATATATATATATATTATATATATATATATATATATATATATATATATATATATTATATGTCATAGAGATGTTATGACAATCATTATCTCGGCTGCTCACAAAGCTCTCGATCTGATCTCCAATTCACACTATTCAAGCCGTCTGGCAGATCACATGCTCAATCCTACGCACGATACTTTGCCTCTGCGCAATCAACTGCGAAGAATGGCTCTAAATGAACTCGGGTGTCCAACCTTACACCATAATCCTCATTGGCATCTCCAATCATGGTTGTTTGCAAATCACTTTGTACTATAGTGTTGATAGTCTGCCTGCTCTTTCACCTACCTCTTCACTCATCCCTTTAGCTGTCCATGCATTTTAGTAAGCGATGTATTATTTAGTTGATTTATGAGTTAATAATTAGTGAATTAATTAATAATTAATTCGCACCACTCTCACTAGTGTAACAATCAGTTAGACTAGATACAACTAGCTCAACTATGTTTAACTGAGTTAAACTGAACACAACTCCATTAACTTCCTCAATCAACTCCACCAAACTCTGTCACATGAGTTCATGATATACATGCGATAACTCCATAACCCTGGGAATGTCATTCTAAAAAAATGAGCTCACCGCGCATCGCTAACTAAAGTGCTCCAAGAGAATAAGATAATGGTAGTAAATATTAGAACATCTATTTTTAAATGGCAATCTAAGGAAATAGATTCCGTGATATGTTACCATCTATTTTTCCAACTTGACCAACCATCCACAAATAGCATCCTGCAACTCATAGAATATGATCGACATGTCTAAAAATAGACTTGCGTCAAAAATAGCCTGCGGGCCCACTTAGTGAAGGTGACTTCTTTCCACTAAGCTCATCATCTTGTTGCAATCTCAACAAATCAAACATACTAGATTATCAGCAGATATTTATTCATTTTGACTTACAGAGGATTTTTCTAAATCTGCATAATAAAACTCAATAGCTGAATGAGAAAGAGTGTGTGTTCTACAAAAGATTTCATAGGTTGGCTGTCTATTGATGATCTGATCTATTTCTTCTTGTGTCAAAAGGGAAGATTTTCTTTGTTTCTTTGAACATAAGTGAAAAATCTCTCTACTTCTTGTATTGGCTGATTTGGAGGTTGGATGTCTTCTTGAGCCTCTTCTAGAAAAGCCTTACTCCTGCTTGCAGGGAAACTTTGAGGATTTTCTGATGTTTCCTTATTTCTTTCTGTTCCAAACAGCTCCTCATTATCATGATGATACTCAGTTAGAATACAAGGCTCATGAGTTGTTTCTTCTTCCACATCAGACTCTACATCTTCTATGTGGTCTCTTGTTTCCTCAAAGAAGCGTTCCCTATTATCCTTTTCCATTAGGTCATGATACTCTCTTATCAGCATAGTACAAGATATAGGTAGGCAATCAGGCAGTTCTTGATCACCCTCCTCTTCGTCCTTTATAGATTCTTGACCATCATACATGTCTTGCTCATTTTCTAGGTCTTGAGTTTGTTCTTGCTCTGGAAAAAGCATGGGCTGCTCTAGATAATCAACATTAAGGCTAGCCTCATACCTCTTCACTATTATTTCACCAAACATGTTCACCACTCTTTTCATTCTGTCCCACAAAGCATTTAGCTTTGCTTCTCTGTCCATGCTTGGATCCATGTTTGTAAAAAGAGGTCACTGTATCTTCTCGACCAGTTCAGGGTCTTCTACCAGTGGAGTCATTTGGTCTTTTAGGAGTTATAGAGTGTGGAGTCGTCAGGTGGATGAATTTGAATGTTTTAAATAGGCTGTTGTCCACCATCAGCAATTGAATACAAATCTAACAAGAGATTTTGGATTTCTGAGGTCCTAAGGATGTATAAGATGGAAAAAACTCAGAAAGGTCCCCAGCGGAGTCGCCATTATGTTGTGGTTCCTATGTTTTGGCTAGATTGTTAAGACCAAAAGATAAGACAACATCAAACCACTTTGGGATCTCAAGATCTAGCCCTCCTGGATCTAGAGAGGGATCTCTCTATAGATGTAAAGGATGATATATCTTTAAGGCTCAAAATGAGGTATTAGGCTAGGTATGAAGCATAGGGGTTTTTTGATTTGGTTGGTTGTTTGGTTGGAGATCATTAACTAAGAAGGTTATGTGGAATGAAAAAGGAACAGAGTAGTAGGATGTTTCAACGTGGGAAGATAAGTCAAAGAAAGTGCCAATCCATTGAGCTATGGAGTCATGAAAGGGGATTACTTGCAAAACAACCATCCAAGGGTTTCCATAGGGCAAGTTATCTATACCAAAGGATATTTTAGATAGATGGTGGGATGGAACATTAAGAGTGGGTGAAAGAAAGAAACCATAGGGCAGTCTGTAGATCAGGTAAGGGCCTCAAACCTATCCTGCTTTCACATACTTCAAAGGAAACTCCCAATAAATATGCAAAGGGTAGCTTAAGATCAGGTCAGATGTCATTTAAATCCAGGCCTGCTTTTAGCATACTCTCAAGGAAAAAAATCTGGAAGTCCTCATAACCACTTTCAGAATAGTACAAAACATTTAAGATGAAACACAAAGTAAGGCCTAAGATCAGAGAAAGAATTTGAACCTTCAATGCTTTTGACACTCACTCAAAGGGATCTTAGAAAGGCTAGTTGTTGGAAAAGGACCCTAGTGGACAGGGCTAACTCTAAATCCCCAGTATCCCAATTATTCCAGCTGAAGCCAAACAAGAACATATAAGATACAAACTCTAAATTCATACATCAGTAATCATGGACCAGCCAACTTCTATACTGGTTAAATGATATGAATTTGTTCTTAGATACACAATCAGTAGAAAACATCAAAGATAAGAAGAGCAAGATGCATTAGGGTACTTTACAGCAATATATCCTAAGCCAGATTACTGATCCTTATCAGAGAATAATGGATAGCATGATAGAACATGAAAGGAGACAATTTTAGTAAGAAAAACATCACCAGTAATATAGACCAGGATCCTGTGAATCTACTTGTTCAATTGATGTGCAAATCTCGTCACATACTTTGAGCTCAATGGCTCTTTATAGTCTAGAATTCTCATCTCAACCTACTATTTACAAACTATTCAGCTACTTCCCCCAATAACAGTTCTAACAGTCGATAAAATCCCTATCAACCAACAACAACAACATAATTTATAGGGGTTATTATAGGAGAATGAGGAGGTGTAGTAACAAAGGAGATGGTTGGCCCGCTTAAATGAAGAATTTAATGTCTCTCGGCCTCTTGGAGGGTTGATGGAGAAGAAGTGACATGCTCCATACTTCATTAAATGGACCTTTGCTTGTATTCACACTCTGGCAGTTTTTTTTTGACTTTCGGAAGCTCTGGTAGGTGGGCAGTTGTTTCTAAGCTGCATACATGTCAATAACTCTAATATTTCTTGACTGTGACCTATGTTAATGGAGAATAGGACTGCAGGTAGCAGTATGGTTGATGGAGAGTGACTGCCTCTATGATTTGGCGTGCAAAGGCTATCTGCTGATGTCATTTAACGAACCGTCAATTTATATTAATCAACGGAGATCTACGGTTGAGATCCTTTCACGAAGTCATTTAGAAAGGTCAGATGGATGAAAGTGGGAGGAGGAGAGGTTAGATCAGAGTTGTCAGATTAGAGTAATCAACGGCTAGGATCATTTGACGGGAAACAGTTGAATGGGAAATGAGCGGAGATGAATCACATCAGGACCATTGGATTAAAAGATTTAACGGCTAAGATTGCATCATAGAAATGATGCAGGACTTGGTGGACAGGCAGAGAAATTGCGATGCAATTAGATCCTGGTCGTCAGATTTGTAAGAATGAACGGTCGAGATTTGATCGGGGATCGCAAATCAGAGGAGGCAAAAGGATGGCACTTAAGATGTTGCGATGCGCGATTAAGCACCAGCCGTCCGATATGGAACAAGATCGAAGTTGGAAACTAAATCGGTGGGGTAACGATGGAGAATTATGGGTGGAGTGCGATAGTATCTCAGCCGTCGAATCTGTGAGGATGGACGGCTGAAATGTAATCGGAGATCGCAAATCAGTGGAGGTCCAAGGCAATGGATTAAGCTTTTGCAATTTCCCGATTATGCGAGGGCCGTCGGATTAATAGGGAGATCAACGGTCCATATACGATCGCGAGGTAATGAAGAAAGGTGATGGGGCTCGATGCAATTAGCGTTGACCGTTGGATCTCTAAACAATCGACGGTGGAGATCGTAGTGGAGGTTGATAGAACAAAGTCCATCGCATCGGAAGATTTGATGAAACAAAAGAAAAAGTGTTCAAGGAAAGCTCTGATTGCGATTAGCGCTCAGGGATTTAGCGCCTGGTCTTGGGTGCAGGTTATATGGGGGAGATGTTAACAGAAATAAGCCCTCAGGGGCTTAACACTATAAAGGAGCGAAGAAAGGTTTTATAGGCCTTTTAAAGGGATTTTTTGGGAATTTAAGCGCCCGATTGCGAGTTGCGGCTATATGAAGGAGGGGGATACGGAGTATAAGCCCTCGAGGGCTAGACTCTATTATAGTGTAACATAGAGGGTTTTTTAGGCCAAAATAATTCTTTTAGGCCAAATGACAGGTTTCGGTAAGGGGAAAAAGGGATTTTTAAATCAGTTAGAGGACAACATGAGGTTTAAAAAGGGTTTTCATAGGGTTAGAGAGTAAAATGAGGGTTTTTTGAGGGGATTCATGAAGGAAATAAAGATGAGAAATGGGGGGATTTGTAGGGATGAACTAGGGAAAATGGAGGGCCTTTTGACAACAGCTTCTTTCAAAAACAGTGAGGCGTTTCAGTGGAAACAGCAGTGAGGATTTCTTCAAAGGGAAAAAGACACATGGAGGGTACAAGGATGAAAGATTTTCAAGGGAAATGTTTCTCTTGAAGACTGAGAACATATTTAACCACTTTTTTTCTTGACAAAAATTTATAGGTGGCTAACACTGGCTCCACATGGGGATGGCATCCCCTTGAAGGTGTAAAGAATCTCAGAAAATTATCTTTGCGAGTAGGCAAAATTCCTGGTACTTGACACATCTTTTCTCTTCTGTAATCAGCTGCCAAAAACATGATGGATATAAAATTAGCAGAAAACATTCTCCCAAACAATATACCTACCCATCCTATTGTCCTAACATTTTTTCTTCAATGTGCATTTAGACTTGCAGACCTTTTACATCATCAATATTTACAAACAGGAAAATAAACCTATCTACTGCTACCCTTATTACTCCATGAGACCATATTAAATAGTTGGAATCATAAATTCTCTACCTAAACTGATATCTTCCAAGATTAAACTGTCTGGTATATTTCTTTCTCTACATTCTAAGACAGAAATTGAAATACAGACAAACCAGGATTAGACTGTCTGGTTTGTTGTACTTTGCAGAAATTAAAACAACTAACTAAATTCTCATAGGCTGAGCTTTATTGAGACTTCCTACCTATCCTACTCTAACTTGAAATATTTACATGTCTAGCTGACAAACGCTCTTTTCCAATACATCCAGTCAATCAGATGATCCCGTGACTGGTCTTTTCTTCTCATCTCTTTGAGCATGTTGGATAGGCAGGGCCACTCCCATTCTATCTTTTTATTAACAGTAGCTTTTAAAAAATTTCTTGTTGTCTGCAACAAGCTGCTCAAAATGACCTTTGATCCTTATTCAAATGTGTGCAGGAAATAAGCATAAGGATCTTGAAATGATACCTAGTTATGAGTATTTGGAAAGAAATTTTCAACCAGGATTGCTTCCTCTTCCACTGGATCAAGAGAAAGGTTCTCTTGAGAAAGAAAATCTTCCTCATCTTCATCACTTTCTGAAAGGGAGGATTCATCATATATTGCAGCTTTTTCCTCTTGTAGCTCTGAGATATTCTAATCTGGTGGGCTGAGCTCTGTGAAAAGACCAATGTATTCTTCAACAGGGTTATGTTCCTTTTCTTCCTGTTTTTCAAGAGAAGTCTCATTGATTTCAACCTGCTCAAAAATTTCTTCCATGTTTTCCTCTTCATCGTCTGAGATGAGAGGTTGTTGATCCCCAATCACATGAAAATTGCTACTGATGATTTGAGGTGTAACTGAGTGAGAATTCCATGAACCTCCATCTGCTACTAGACTTTCATAACTTTCCCCATCAGTGTCATAGATAGGCTGACTTGGCCCATTACTTCCTTGGAGTTGAGGGAACCGATCTTCCTCCCACAAATATACAAATGATGGCCCTACAAAATCATCTTCTGTTTGGAGAACAACATCATCAGATAGATCAAAAATAGGAAAATCATGATTGTAAGTAATGCTGCCAATCATGTAGAAATTTTATAACTGATATGTTATACACCGAGATTCTCCTAATCACACACTATTTTAACTTCATGCACAATATAGAATCTCTTCTACCATTGATCATTAATTTCGAAAATAAAAACAATCGCATGCGCACATTAAAACCATAAACAATCACACATATGAACACAATATTTTATGGGAAAGCTTAAAGCTGAAAACCCCCAACTATCTATATATTATATGTCATAGATATCATGTAACAATCATTATACAAAGCTCCTCACAAAGCTCTCAATACAATCTCCAATTGCTACACACTAATCGAGCCCGATCTAGCAAATCACATGCTCCAATCTCTGCCACCTGATAGCTTGCCTCTAGTGCGCAATAACTGCTGAGGAATGGCTCTGAATGAACTCAAATTGGTCTAGAATTTCTCACGCAATCCTCATTGGCATCTCCAATCACTAGTTGTTGCAAATCATGCAACACTATAGTCACAACTGATAGTCACACTGCTCTTTCACATACCTCTTCACTGGTCTCCACTGAAACTGTCCATGCACTATAGTTAACTGATGTATTCTTTAGTTGATTAATGAGTTAATAATTAGTGAATTAATTAATAATTAATTCACACCACTCTCACTATTGTATCAATCAATTAGACTAGATACAACTAGCTCAATTATGTTTAACTCAGTTAAACTTAACACAACTCCATCAACTACCTCAATAACTCCACCAAACACTGTCACATGAGTTCTAACTGAAGTATCCATGCAATAGATCCACTTAACCCTCAGGAATAGCGTAATTCCTTCCATCAGCTCCTGTGCCACATCTGTGCACTTAACTGAAGTGTTCCAAGAGAATAAGATAATGTTTATAGTCCAAATATTATTAAGAGCTAATAATATTCGACATATCAATTTTTAGACTGGAAATCTAAAAATAGATTCCAACCAATATTTCTAAAAAATAGAAGTCCATCTATTTTTTCAACTTGACCAACCATCCACAAATAGCATCCTCCAACTCATAGAATATGATCGACATGTCTAAAAATAGGCATAGTCTAAAAATAGACTTGCGCCAAAAATAGCCTGCGGGCCCACTTAGTGAAGGCGACTTCTTTCCACTAAGCTCATCATATTGTTGCAATCTCAACACTCTCTCTCAACAAGATAAGGATTATCTACCACCCCTATCCTGCCCCTGTGGTATTCGAATTTGCTCCTGGTGAGCGCCTTCATCAAGATATCAACATCCTGATCCTCCGTGGGAATGTATGAAAGTAACATGATCTTCCGCTGCACACAATCTCTGATATGATGATACCGGATGTCAATGTGTTTAGATCTATCATGAAATACTGGATTAACCGAGAGTTTGATGCAACTCTAATTATCACAATATATCACAATAGGATCTAAGTGTGAACCAAACAACTCAACCAGGATCTTCCCCATCCATATAGCCTCGCATGTAGCCAAACTCGCTTCCATATACTTGGCCTCTGTTGAACTAAGTGCCGCGGATCTCTGCTTCCTTTTGTACCAAGAAACTGTTATCGACCTGATACTGAAAATACCTCCAGATGTGCCCTTTTTGTCCGTTGGGATCCCTGCCCAATCTGCATCCGTGAAGCCACACAGCTTCACCTCATCCGATTGTCTATACCATAATCCATATCCCGATGTGCCTCTGAGATATCTCAATACATGCTTGCCTACCTTCCAAAAGAGCTTGGTAGGCTTAACCATAGCTTTTGAAAGCTGTTTAACAGCATAGCATATGTCGGGTCATGTATTGACCAGATACATAAGCGACCCCACCAACTGTTGATAAACAGTGGCATCCACTACCTCTGCTGATGTAGCATCCTCTTTCCTTCATCCACCAGGAAGAGGAGTGTTGATAGGCTTGCAGCCTTGCATGTTTAACTTCTCCAGTATCTCCCGGGCATACGTGCCTTGAGACACAAACTATCCATCACTGCGTTGCCAAATTTCCAATCCCAGGAAATAATGAAGGAGGCCCAAGTCCTTCATCTCAAACTCTTTTGCAAGATTAGCCTTGCATGAGAGTATCAACTGTTCATCACCCGTCAAAATCAAATCATCTACATAAAGTAAAATGATCAGCAACTTACCCTCCACCACAATCTGGTATAGGTTCAGATCCGCCTCACTCTTGGACAATCCAAGTCCGATGAAATAACTGTCTATCCGTGTGTACCAAGCACGAGGTGCTTGTTTCAACCCATATAGGGCTCTCCTGAGCCTGCACACATGCGACTCACTGCTGAAGATCTCGAAACCTTTGGGCTGCTCTATGTACACCTCCTCCTCAATCACTCTGTTGAGCAATGAAGTCTTCATATCCATCTGATTAATGTGCCACCCCATCTGCGCTGAGACAGCAAGAATCGTCTGTATGGAAGAATACCTTGCGACAGTTGCAAAGGTTTCCTCATAACCGATCCTCTCAATCTGTCAGAAGTCTCGGGCAACAAATATTTCCTTGTACTTCTCCACACTCTTTTCAGTTGCTTGCTTCACTTTGTATATCCATCTCGAACCTACCACTGATTTCCCTTCCGGCCTTGGGACAATCTCCCATGCACTATTTCTGACAATCGAATCATACTCTTCCACCATGGCATCTACCCATGCAGGATCCTCCATAGCTTCCTCGAAAGAGGATGGCTCTGTCACAATACACTTGCTCATAAGAGCCATGTACCCAGTATACCGGTCAGGTGACTATCTCTATCTGCGCTGTGATGTAGGTGCTCCTATAATCTTCTCTACATCTTGAGCCAATCGCTCAGCTTCTGTAGTGCGCTTCCGCCCTCTGATGGTTGGCGCCGCATGAGTAGTCTCTTCCACTCCATGAACCTCCTCTTGTGGCTAATCCACATCTTGAGGCTCATCCTTAGGAACTAATAGCTCCTCATCTGCATGCAAGTGTGGCTCCCTCTCAAGTGAACACTTCATGGATTTCTCCTCATGAAATTTGATATCTCGTCACACAACAATATTTCGACTGTCTGGAAAATACACACGATAGTTGTGGGGTGTATCAGTGTACCCCACAAATATCCCAACCTTTGCAGTCGGCTCTAGCTTCTTCCTGGCATCCTTCGTCACATGAATGTAAATAGGTGAACCAAAAATCCTCAAATGGGAAATATCAGGCTTCTTACCAGAAAACGCCTCCTCGGGTGTACTCATGCCAAGTATCCTATGAGGACAACGGTTTTGAACATAAACCGAAGTATTGCATGCCTCAGCCCACAAGTCTATGGGAAGGCCCTGATCATGCAATATCGCCTGTGCAACACCCATGATAGTTCTGTTCTTTCGCTCCATGACCCCATTCTGCTGTGGGTTATGAGGCGCTATGAGCTCTCTTCGAATTCCTTCTGCGCTGCAAAAGTCCCTTAATTCTCCAGAGATGAATTCACCACCATTTTCGCTCCTAAGAGCCTTCACCTGCTTCCCTGATTCTTTCTCAACCAATGCCTTGAACTCACAGAACTTTGAGTATGTCTCGCTCTTCTTCTGCATGAAGAAGATTCAACACTTCTAAGAAAAATCATCAACAAATATCACATAGTACCTGTGCTTTTCTGTCGAAGCTACTAAGAAAGGTCCACACACGTTTGTGTGAATTCTCTCTAGGATCGTCATGGTGCAACTATCCTTCTCGTGAAAGGTGGTTTTCACAAATTTTCCCAAAGTACATCCCTTGCACTGATCTGACCGCGCAAGTGTACCTTTGGGAAGCCCGGTAGAAATCTGCTACAAAATTTTCAAAGCTCCATGGTGAAGGTGGCCCAATCTCCTGTGCCACAGCTCGCCATCATCCCGGGTCACCACTCCTTCTGCCTTGCCTGCCATTTCTACACAGCCATCTACCTGCAACTGATAAAGGTTGTTAACTCGAACCCCTATCCTCTGGGTTTCACCAGTTTCCTTACTATGCAGGAAAGCCTTTCCCTCGCTAAAGACAACATCATATCCCTTGTCTTCTAACATCGCCACAAAGATAAGATTCTTCTTCAATCCTGGAACATGCATCACTTCCTTCAATACGAAGGATCTACCAGACTCCCTCTCAAAGGAAATGGTACCGATACCGGTCGCACTGTATTTACCATCATCACCCATCTCGATGTGCACTCCAAGATCTTTCTCATCCAGATCAGTAAACAAATCTTTGTCTCCGGTCATATGAAAAGACGCACCACTGTCAAGAAACCACATTGAACCCATCACACTAGAGACCAAGCATGCGATCAGTGAAAAATCCAGCTCAAACTGTGAGGCTAAGGCCTCTCCAGTTGCAGATCTAGCAGCCTTCTTATTTTTCTTCTTCTGTGGACAATTAGTGGCATAATGTCCGTGTTGTTGACAGTGAAAGCACTTCACCTTGGACATGTCCTGCTTCTTACCTTTCGCACCAGATTGAGAATAATTCTTCTTGTTCTTCCCCTTCCTTGCTTTGGTAGCCAAAGCACAATTTTCTTCATCTAAGTTCTTTGATGAAGATCCATCCCTGGTACTTTGCCTTATATCCTCTTGCACAAGATCCGACCAAAGTCGCTCCCATTTTGGCAATTTCTCCCGACCATTGACAGAGTCCTGATAGGAATGCCAACTCTTCGAAAGCCCAAGGAGAGCCAAGCTCACAAATTCCTCATCATGTACAGTCACCCCCACACTTCCCAACTCATCCCTGAATTGGATGAACTTTGAGAGGTACTTGCGCATACTTTCGCCTTTCTCCATTTTTATCCTTGAGCGCCAACTTCCTTTGGTCGCTCTTGCTTTGGAATAAGTCTGTCAACGCTTTCCACATCAAGAATGGAGAAGCCTTACCATGAAGACTGGACACTATGTGATCCTTTACACCTTCCAACATAATTCTTCAACACTTTGTTGTCTTCTTTTTCCATGTGTCAAATGCGGCAGCATCACTAGAAGTAGGTTTTGGAATTTCTGCATCTATGAACTCCTTCAACCCATTGTCATCCGACACCGCCTCCATCCTATCCTTCCATGCAATATAATTCTAGCTACCCTCAAGGGCATACTCCAATCGCAATCCATTGAAATACATCTCAACTTCAACACCAAGAAAACACTACTGCAAATTCGAATTCCACCAGCACAAAACTCAACCGCTTCAATGTTTTGCAATTGCTCCAATGATAAATATCACTCTGATACCATGTAGAAATTTGATAACTAATATGTTATACACCGAGATTCTCCTGATCACACACTATTTTAACTTCATGCACAACACAAAATCTCTTCTACCATTGATCATTAATTGCGGAAATAAAAACAATCGCATGCGCACATTAAAACCATAAACAATCACACATATGAACACAGTATTTGTCGAGAAGCTAGCTGAAAACCCCCCCAACTATGTATTATGTCATAGATATCATGTAACAATAATTATACAAAGCTCACAAAGCTCTCGGAGTACAATCTCAATTTTGCTACACACTAATAGAAGCCCAATCCCTATGCAAATCACATGCTCCGATCTACGCACTTGATAGCCTACCTCTCTTGCGCAATCACTGTGAAGAATGGCTACGAATGAAATTGAATTGGTCCCGATATGCCATAATCCTCGATAACATCTCAATCAACGGTTGTGCAAATCATGCAACACTATAATCACAACGCTCTTTCTGCTATTCTCTTCACTAGTCTCCATTGAAACTTTCCATGCACTATAGTTAAGCGATGTATTCTTTAGTTGATTTATGAGCTAATAATTAGTGAATTAATTAATAATTAATTTACACCACTCATCACTAGTGTATTTATCAGTTAGACTAAATACAACTAGTTCAACTAAGTTAAACCGAACACAACTCCACCAACTGTCTCATCAACTCCACCAAACTCTGCCACATGAGTTCTAACTGAAGTCAACCATGAAATAGCTCAACTAACCCCTAGGAATAGCGCAATTCCTTCTGTCAGCTGCATGTGCCACATCCGTAGCTTGAACTGAAGTGCTCCAAGAGGATAAGATAATTTTTATAGTCCAAATATTATTAAGAGCTAATAATATTCGACTATTCTATTTTCGGTGTGATGTAAAAATAGATTCACAATATGTATAAAACTAGAAGTCCATACGAGCACCCGCTTGACCAACCATCCACAAATAGCATCACGCAACTCGGAATATGATCACCATGTCTAAAAATAGACGTAGTCTAAAAATAGTCTTACGCCAAAAATAGCCTGCGGGCCCACTTAGTGGAGGCGACTCTTTTCACTAAGCTCGTCATCTTGTTGAATCTCAACAAATCAAACATGTGATTATCAATGATCTTTTATTCATTTTGATTTACATAGGAGTTTTCTAAATCTACATAATCAAACTCAATATCTGAATGAGAAAGAGTGTGTGTTCTACAAAATATTTCAGAGGTTGGTTGTATATTGATGATCTGATCTATTTCTTCTTTTGTCAAAGGGGAAGATTTTCTTGTTTTTCTTTGATCAGAAGTGTAGAAACTCTCTACTTCTTGTATTGGCTTATTTGGAGGCTGGATGTCTTCTTGAGCCTCTTCTAGAATATCCTTACTCGTGCTTGCAGGGAAACTTTGAGGATTTTCTGATGTTTCCTTATTTCTTTCTGTTCCAAACAACTCCTCATGATCATGATGATACTCAGTTAGAATACAAGGCTCATGAGTTGTTTCTTCTTCCACGTTTATCCCGCTATCTTGCATTTTCTAAGTGGTTTCTTGTTTCCTCAAAGCAGCGTTCCCTCTTAGCTTTTTCCATTTGGTCATGATATTATCTTATCAGCATAGTACAAGATATAGGTAGGAAATTAGGCAGTTCTTGATCACCCTCCTCTTCATCTTCTATAGATTCTTGAGCATCATACATGTCTTGCTCATTGTCTAGGTCTTGTAGGGGTCGAGCTTGCTCTTGTTCTGGAAAAAGCATGGGCTGCTCTAGATAATCAACATTTAGGCTAGCCTCATACCTCTTCACTATTATTTCACCAAACATGTTCACCACTCTTGTCACTCTGTCCAACAAAGCATTTAGCTTTGCTTCTCTGTCCATACTTGGATCCATGTTTGTAAAAAGAGGTCACTGTATCTTCTCAACAAGTTCAAGGTCTTCTACCAGTGGAGTCATTTGGTCTTTTAGGAGTTATAGAGTGTGGAGTTGCCAGGTGGATGAATTTGAATGTTTTAAACATGTTGTTGTCCACCATCAACAATTGAATACCAATCTAACCAGAGATTGAATGCCAATCTATCCCTCCTGGATCCAGAGAGGGATATCTCTATATATGTAAAAGATGATATATCTTTAAGGCCCAAAATGAGGTATTAGGCTAGGTATGAAGCACAGGGGTTTTTTGATTTTGTTTTTTGACGGGAAACAGTTGAATGGGAAATGAGCGGAGATGAACACACATCAAGACCATTGGATTAAAAGATTTAACTTCTAATATTGCATCAAAGAAATGATTCGGGACTTGGTGGAAAGGCAGAGAAAGTGCAATGTAATTAGATCCTATCCGTCAGATCTATAAGAATTAACGATCAATATTTGATCGGGGATCGCAAATCGGAGGAGGCGAAAGGATGGCACTTAAGATGTTTCAATGTGAGATTAAGCACCAGTCGTCTGATCTAGAAAAAGATTGACGGTGGAAACTAAATCGGCGGTGTAAAGATGGAGAATTATGGGCGAAGTGTGATAGTATCTCAGTCATCGGATCTGTGAGGACGGGCGGCCGAGATGTAATCGGAGATCGCAAATCGGCGAAGGTCCAAGGCAATGGATTAAGCTTTTGCGATTGCGTGATTATGCGAAGGTCATCGGATTAATAGGGAGATCAACGGTCCATATATGATCACAGGGTAATGAAGAAAGGTGATGGGGCTCGATGTGATTAGCGTTGACCGTTGGATCTCTAAACAATCGACGGTGGAGATTGTAGTGGAGGTTGACAGAACAAATTCCATCGCATCAGAAGATTTTAAGAAACAAAAGAAAAAGTGTTCACGGAAAGCTCCAATTGCGATTAGCGCTCAGGGATTTAGCGCCTGGTCTTGGGCACAGATTATATGGGGGAGGTGTTAACAGAAATAAACCCTCAGGGGTTTAACACTATAAAGGAGCGAAGAAAGGTTTTATAGGCCTTTTAAAGGGATTTTTTTGGAATTTAAGCACCCGATTGCAAGCTGCGGCTATATGAAGGAGGGGGCTACAGAGTATAATCCCTCGGGGGCTAGACTGTGTTATAGTGTAACATAGAGGGTTTTTTAGGCCAAAATAATGCTTTTTAGGCCAAATGAGGGGTTCCGGTAAGGGGAAAAAGGAATTTTTAAATCATAAAAAGGATAACATGAGGTTTAAAAAGGGTTTTGAGAGGGTTATAGAGTCAAATGAGGGTGTTTTGAGGGGCTTCATGAAGGAAATAAAGATAATAAATGGGGGAATTTGTAGGGATGAACTAGGGCAAATGGAGGGCCTTTTGACAACAGCGTCTTTCACAAACAATGAGGCTTTTCAGTGGAAACAGCAATGAGGATTTCTTCAAAGGTAAAAAGACACATGGAGGCTGCAAGGATGAAATATTTTCAAGGGAAATGTTTCTCTTGAAGACTCAAAACATATTTAGCCAACTGTTTTCTTGACAGAATTTTATAGGTGGCTAACAGTGGCTCCACATGGGGATGGCATCTTCTTGAAGGTGTCAAGAATCTTAGAAAATGATCTTTGGGAGTAGGAAAAATGCCTGGTACTTGACACATCTTTTCTCTTCTATAATCAGCTGCCAAAAACATGATGGATATAAAATCAGCAGAAAACATTCTCCCAAACAATCTACCTACCCATCCTATTGTCCTAACATTTTTTCTTCAATGTGCATTTAGACTTGCAGACCTTTTACATCATCAATTTTTACAAACAGGAAAATAAACCTATCTACTGCTACCCTTATTACTCCATGAGACCATATTAAATAGTTGGAATCATAAATTCTCTACCTAAACTGATACCTGCCAAGATTAAACTGTCTGGTATATTTCTTTCTCTACATTCTAAGACAGAAATTGAAATGCAGACAAACCAGGATTAGACTGTCTGGTTTGTTGTCCTTTGCAGAAATTAAAACAACTAACTAAATTCTCATAGGCTGAGCTTTATTGATACTTCCTACCTATCCTACTCTAACTTGAAATATTTACATGTCTAGCTGACAAAAGCTCTTTTCCAATAAATCCAGTCAATCAGATGATCCCGTGACTGGTCTTTTCTTCTCATCTCTTTGAGCATGTTGGATAGGCAGGGCCACTCCCATTCTATTTTTTTATTAACAGCAGATTTTAAAAAATTTCTTGTTGTCTGCAACAAGCTGCTCAAAATGACCTTTGATCCTTATTCAAATGTTTGCAGGAAATAAGCATAAGGATCTTGAAATGATACCTAGTTATGAGTATTTGGAAAGAAATTTTCAACCAGGATTGCTTCCTCTTCCACTGGATCAAGAGAAAGGTTCTCTTGAGAAAGAAAATCTTCCTCATCTTCATCACTTTCTAAACTGGAGGATTAATCATATATTGCATCTTTGTCCTCTTGTAGCTCTGAGATATTCTAATATGGTGGACTGAGCTCTGTGAAAAGACCAATGTATTCTTCAGCAAGGATATGTTCCTTTGCTTCCTGTTTTTCAAGAGAAGTCTCCTTGATTTCAACCTGCTCAAAAATTTCTTCCATGTTTTCCACTTCATCCTTTGAGATGAGAGGTTGTTGATCCCCAATCACATGAAAACTGCTACTGATGATTTGAGGTGTAATAGAGTGAGAATTCCATGAATCTCCATCTGCTACTAGAGTTTCATAACTTTCCCCATCAGTATCATAGATAGGCTGACTTGCCCCATTACTTCCTTGGAGTTGAGGGAACTTATCTTCCTCCCACAAATCTACAAATTATGGCCCTACAAAACCATCTTCTGTTTGGAGAACAACATCATCAGATAGATCAAAAATAGGAAAATCATGATTGTAAGTAATGTTGCCAATCATGTAGAAATTTGATAACTGATATGTTATACACTGAGATTCTCCTGATCACACACTATTTTAACTTCATTAACAATTCAGAATCACTTCTACCATTGATCATTAATTGTGAAAATAAAAACAATCGCATGCGCACATTAAAACCATAAACAATCACACATATGAACACAGTATTTTATGGGAAAGCTTAAAGCTGAAAACCCCCAACTATCTATATATTATATGTCATAGAGATCATGTAAAAATCATTATACAAAGCTCCTCACAAAGCTATCAGTACAATCTCCAATTTCTACACACTAATCAAACCCGATCTAGCAAATCACATGCTCCAATCTCTGCCACCTGATAGCCTGCCTCTATTGCGCAATCACTGCTGAAGAATTACTCTGAATGAACTTGAATTGGTCCAGCCTTTCTCACACAATCCTCATTGGCATCTCCAATCACTGTTTGTTGCAAATCATGCAACACTATAGTCACAACTGATAGTCACACTGCTCTTTCACCTACCTCTTCACTGGCCTCCACTGAAACTGTCCATGCACTGTAGTTAACTGATGTATTCTTTATTTGATTAATGATTTAATAATTAGTGAATTAATTAATAATTAATTCACACCACTCTCACTAGTGTATCAATTAGTTATACTAGATACAACTAGCTCAATTATGTTTAACTCAGTTAAACTAAACACAACACCATCAACTACCTCAATAACTCCACCAAACTTTGTCACATGAGTTCTAACTGAAGTATCCATGCAATAACTCCACTTAACCCTCAGGAATAGTGTAATTCCTTCTGTCAGCTACTGTGTCACATCTGTGCACTTAACTGAAATGCTCCAAGAGAATAAGATAATGTTTATAGTCCAAATATTATTAAGAGCTAATAATATTTGACATATCTATTTTTAGACTGGAAATCTAAAAATAGAGTCCACCCAATATGTCTAAAAATAGAAGTACATATATTTTTCCAACTTGACCAACCATCCACAAATAGCATCCTCCAACTCATAGAATATGATCGACATGTCTAAAAATAGACTTGCGCCAAAAATAGCCTGCGGGCCCACTTAGTGAAGGCGACTTCTTTCCACTAAGCTCATCATCTTGTTGCAATCTCAACACTCCCTCTCAACAAGATAAGGATTATCTGCCACCCCTATCCTGCTCCTATGGTATTCGAATTTTCTCCTGGTGAGCGCCTTCGTCAAGATATCAGCATCCTGATCCTTTGTGGGAAAGTATGAATGTAACATGATATTCCGCTGCACACAATCTCTGATATGATGATACCGGATGTCAATGTGTTTAGATCTATCATGAAATACTGGATTAACCGAGATTTTTATGCAACTATGATTATCACAATATATCACAGTAGGATCTAACTGTGAACCGAACAACCCGACCAGGATCTTCCTCATCCATATAGCCTCGCATGCAGCCAAACTTGCTGCCATATACTTGGCTTCTGCTGAACTAAGTGCCACGGATCTCTGCTTCCTGCTGTACCAAGAAACTGTTGTCAACTCGATACTGAAAATCCCTCCAGATGTGCTCTTTCTGTATGTTGGGCTCCTTGCCCAATCTGCATCCGTGAAGCCACACAGCTTCACCTCATCCGACTGTCTGTACCATAATACATATCCCGATGTGCCTCTGAGATATCTCAATACATGCTTACCTACCTTCCAGAAGAGCTTGGTAGGCTTAACCATATCTTGTGAAAGCTGGTTAACAACATAGCATATGTCGGATCATGTATTGAATAGATACATAAGCGACCCCACAAACTGTTGATAAACAGTGGCATCCACTACCTCTACTGATGTAGCATCCTCTTTCCTCCATCCACCAGGAAGAGGAGTGTTGATAGGCTTGTAGCCATGCATGTTGAACTTCTCCAGTATCTCCTAGGCATACTTGCCTTGAAACAAAAACCGTCCATCACTGCGCTACCAAATTTCCAATCCCAGGAAATAATGAAGGAGGCCCAAGTCCTTCATCTCAAACTCTTTTGCAAGATCAGCCTTGCATGAGAGTATCAACTGTTCATCACCCATCAAAATCAAATCATCTACATAAAGTACAATGATCAGCAACTTACCCTCCACCACAATCTGGAATAGGTTCGGATCCACCTCACTCTTGGACAATCCAATTCTGGTGAAATAACTGTCTATCCGTGTGTACCAAGCACGAGGTGCTTGTTTCAACCCATACAGGACTCTCCTGAGCCTGCACACATGCGACTCGCTGCTGAAGATCTCGAAACCTTCGGGCTGCTCTATGTACACCTCCTCCTCAATCACTCCATTGAGGAACACAGTCTTCATATCCATCTGATTAATGTGCCACCCCATCAATGCTGAGAGAGCAAGAATCATCCGTATGGAAGAATACCTTGTGACAGTTGCAAAGGTTTCCTCATAATCGATCCCCTCAATCTATCAGAAGTCTCAAGCAACAAATCTTGCCTTTTACTTCTCCACACTCTCGTCATCTGCTTGCTTCACTTTGTAGATCCATCTCGAACCTACCACTGATTTCCCTTCCGGCCTTGGGACAATCTCCCATGCACTGTTTCTGACAATCGAATCATACTCTTCCACCATGGTATCTACCCATGCGGGATCCTCCATAGCTTCCTCGAAAGAGGATGGCTCTATCATGATACACTTGCTCATAAGAGCCATGTATCCAGTATACCGGTCAAGTGACTGTCTCTGTCTGCGCTGTGATGTAGGTTCTCCTATAATCTTCTCTGCATCTTGAGCGAGTCGCTCAGCTTCTGTAGTGCGCTTCCGCCCTCTGATGGTTGGCACCGCATGAGTAGTCTCTTCCACTCCATGAACCTCCTCTTGTGGTTGATCCACATCTTGAGGCTCATCCTTAGGAACTAATAGCTCCTCATCTACATGCAAGTGTGGATCCCTCTCAAGCGAACACTTCATGGCTTTCTCCTCATGAAATTTGATATCTCATCGCACAACAGTCTTCTGACTGTCTGTAAAATACACATGATAGTTGTGGGGTGTATCAGTGTACCCCACAAATATCCCAACCTCTGCAGTCGGCTCTAGCTTCTTCCTGGCATCCTTCATCACATGAATGTAAACAGGTGAACCAAAAATCCTCAAATGGGAAATATCAGGCTTCTTACCAGAAAACGCCTCCGCGGGTGTACTCATGCCAAGTATCCTATGAGGACAACGGTTTTGAACATAAACCGCAGTATTGCATGCCTCAGCCCACAAGCGTATGGGAATGCCCTGATCATGCAACATTGCCTGTGCAACACCCACGATCATTTTGTTATTTCGCTCCGCGACCCCATTCTGTTGTGGGTTATGAGGCGCTATGAGCTCTCTTCGAATTCCTTCTGCGGTGCAAAAGTTCTTGAATTCGCCAGAGATGAATTCACCACCATTGTCACTCCTAAGAGCCTTCACCTGCTTCCCCGATTCTTTCTCAACCAGTGCCTTGAACTCACATAACTTTGAGTATGTCTCGCTCTTCTTTTGCATGAAGAAGATCCAGCACTTCCGAAAAAAATCATCAACAAATATCACATAGTACCTATGCTTTGCTGTCGAAGCTACTGAGAAAGGTCCACACACGTTTGTGTGAATTCTCTCAAGGATCGTCGTGGTGCGACTATCCTTCTCATGAAAGGTGGTTTTCACAAATTTTCCCAAAGTACATCCCTTGCACTGATCTGACTGCGCAAGTGTACCTTTGGGAAGCCCGGTAGAAATCTGCTACAAAATTTTCAAAGCTCCATGGTGACGGTGGCCCAATATCCTGTGCCACAGCTCGCCATCATCCCAGTTCACCACTCCTTCTGCCTTTCCTGCCATTGCTATGCAGCCATCTACCTGCAACTGATAAATTTTGTTAACTCGAACCCCTATCCTCCGGGTTTCACCAGTTGCCTTACTACGCAGGAAATCGTTTCCCTCGCTAAAGACAACATCATATCCCTTGTCTTCTAACATCGCCACAGAGATAAGATTCTTCTTCAATCCTGGAACATGCATCACTTCCTTCAATACGAAGGGTTTACCAGACTCCCTCTCAAAGGAAATGGTACCGATACCAGTCGCACTGTATCTACCATCATCTCCCATCTCGATGTGCACTCCAAGATCTTTCTCATCCAGATCAGTAAAAAAATCTTTGTCTCTGGTCATATGAAAAGACGCACCACTGTCAAGAAACCACACTGAACCCATCACACTTGATACCAAGCATGCGATTAGCAAAAAATCCAGCTCAAACTGCGAGGGTAAGGCCTCTCCAGCTACAGATCCAACAACTTGCTTATTTTTCTTATTCTGTGGAAAATTAGTGGCATAATGTCCGTATTGGTGACAGTGAAAGCACTTCACCTTGGACATTTCCTGCTTCCAGCCTTCTGCACCGGATTGAGAAGCATTCTTCTTGCTATTTCCCTTCCTTGATTGGGTATCCAAAGCGCAATTTTCTTCATCTGAGTTCTTTGATGAAGATCTGTCCCTGGTGCTTCGCCTTATCTCCTCTTGCACAAGATCCGACCAAAGTCGCTCCCATCCTGGCAATTTCTCCCGACCATTGACAGAATCCTGATAGGAATGCCAACTCTTCGAAAGCCCAAGGAGATCCAAGCTCACCAATTCCTCATCATCTACATTCAACCCCACACTTCCCAAATCATCCCTGCATTGGATGAACTTCGTGAGGTACTTGGGCATACTGTCGCCTTTCTCCATTTTTATCCTTGAGCGCCAACTTCCTATGGTCGCTCTTGCTTTGGAATAAGTCTGTCAACACTTACCACATCAAGAATGGAGAAGACTTACCATGAAGGCTGGACACTATGTGATCCTTTACACCTTCCAACAGAATTCTTTGACACTTTGATGTCTTCTTTTGCCATGCGTCAAGTGCGGCAGCATCGCTAGAAGCTGGTTTTGGAATTTCTGCATCTATGAACTCCTTCAACCCATTGTCATCCAGCACCGCCTCCATCCTATCCTTCCATGCAATATAATTCAAGCTACTCTCAAGGGCATACTCCAATCGCAATCCGTTGAAAGACATCTCAACTTCGACACCAAGAAAACACTGCTGCAAATTCGAATTCCACCAGCACAAAACTCAACCGCTTCAATGTTTTGCAATTTCTCCAATGATCAATATCGCTCTGATACCATGTAGAAATTTGAATAACTGATATATTATTCACCGAGATTCTCCTGATCACACACTATTTTATCTTCATGCACAATACAAAATCTCTTCTACCATTGATCATTAATTGCAGAAATAAAAAAAATCGCATGCACACATTAAAACCATAAACAATCACACATATGAACACAATATTTCTTGGGAAAGATTAAAGCTGAAAACCCCAAATATCTGTATATTATATTTCATAGAGATCATGTAACAATCATCATACAAAGCTCCTCACAAGCTCTCAGTACAATCTCCAATTTCTACACACTAATCAAGCTAGATCTAGCAAAACACATGCTCCAATCTCTGCCACTTGATAGCCTGCCTCTATTGCATAATCAATGCTGTAGAATGGCTCATAAATAACTTCGAACCACCTGGCTTGTACTGCGCAATCCTCATTGGCTTCTCCAATCACTGGTTGTTTCAAATCATGCAACTGTATAGTCACAACTGATAGTCACACTGCTCTTTCACCTATCTCTTCACTGGTCTCCACTGAAACTGTCCATGCACTGAAGTTAACTGATGTATTCTTTAGTTGATTAATGAGTTTATAATTAGTGAATTAATTAATAATTTATTCACACCACTCTCACTAATTGTATCAATCAGTTAAACTAGATACAAATAGCTCAACTATGTTTAGATTAGTTAAACTGAATACAACTCCACTAACTTCCTCAATCAACTCCACCAAACTCTGTCACATGAGTTCTAACTGAAGTCAACATGCAATAGCTCCACTTAACCCCTAGGAATAGCGTAATTCCTTCTGTCAGCTCCTGTGCCACATCTGTGCACTTAACTGAAGTGCTCCAAGAGAATAAGATAATGTTTAGAGTCCAAATATTATTAAGAGCTAATAATATTCGACATATCTATTTTTAGACTGGAAATATAAAAATAGATTCCGCCCAATATGTCTAAAAATATAAGTCCATATATTTTTCCAACTTGACCAACCATCCACAAATAGCATCCTGCAACTCATAGAATATGATCGACATGTCTAAAAATATACATATTCTAAAAATAGACTTGCGCCAAAAATAGCCTGCAGGCCCACTTAGTGAAGGCAACTTCTTTCCACTAAGCTCATCTTCTTGTTGCAATCTCAACAAATCAAACATACTGGATTATCAGCAGATATTTATTCATTTTGATTTACAAAGGATTTTTCTAAATCTGCATAATCAAACTCAATAGCTGAATGAGAAAGAGTGTGTGTTCTACAGAAGATTTCAGAGGTTGGTTGTCTATTGATGATCTGATCTATTTCTTCTTTTGTCAAAGGGGAATATTTTCTTGTGTTTCTTTGAGCAGAAGTGCAGCAGCTCTCTACTTCTTGTATTGGCTAATTTGGAGGCTGGATGTCTTCTTGATCCTCTTCTAGAAGATCCTTACTCATGCTCGCAGGGAAACTTTGAGGATTTTCTGATGTTTCCTTATTTATTTATGTTCCAAACAACTCCTCATGATCATGATGATACTCAGTTAGAATGCAAGGCTCATGAGTTGTTTCTTCTTCCACATCAGACTCTACATCTTCTATGTGGTCTCTTGTTTCCTCAAATCAGCATTCCCTATTATCCTTTTCCATTAGGTCATGATACTCTCTTATCAGCATAGTACAAGATATAGGCTTTCCCACTTCAGTTTGGTCCTATGACTTGGTTATATGCTTGCGCTAACCATTGGTCTTGTGCACGTGCGTTTGGACCTGCAATGTTCTTAGTTGTTCTTAATACTGTGATAAAATATGTTTCATATTCTGTGATTCACTGGCCCTTTCATCATGTTCCTGATTTCAACATTCTCTGGGTGCTTAAATAGCTTTTGCAGCTTCATTTCTCTGATAATTTGAGTGGCATCAAATACATGTTTAGATATATTTTTAATCCTTTTAGTCACCATTCTTAGACTTATGCGAGTGACAATTGCAGAGAAAACCACTCTGTAGCTTTATTTACCAATGACCTCCTGTATTGATATCGTTTGGCTTCCCCATAATCCGAAAAGAAGTTTGTTTCTATAATATGCTTTCCTTTATAAGTTGTGCGAAAAAGATGAATTATGGGCGCTTGGATTCCACTGTATTCAATGCCTCATAAAAGGAAGCCATTGATGTGGCATTTATTTCCTCAGATCAACAAGCCTTAGCATTCTCACAGCCTCTAGTGAAATATTTGGGCAGTAGGACGCATCAAGAAAACGGAGATCTGTACAAGAAGCTGCAATTTCTCTGAGTGTATCATCACTAACATAAGAGCAATTGGAAATATCCAAGGACTGTAATAATGGACATGATATAGCTGCACCACGAACTCCTGGATCTGAAATCTTATGGCATGAAGATACATCAAGCTCTCGAAGAAGAGGGCATGACAATATGGCGGAAGAAATGCCTGAGCGCTTAAACGACAACGTTTCCAGCAGAGGACAACTGACAGAGATTCGAAGCGCTCGACATCGCACAACCTCGAGATAACGTAAAGACTCATGATGAATGTGTATCTCTTGAGTACCGCCTCTCTCCAAAGCAGCTTCAGTGATTATCAACCGGTTCAACACAGGAAAATTGGCCAATAAGCTAAAAAATGCATCACTTAAAGTTCCTTGATCTATAGTTAACACCTCAAGACTCCTAAGAGTACGCAATGCTTCACGGATAGGAATATACAAAAGAGAACCTGGAAGATGCAGTTCTACAGCCTTTGTATACCTACGACACAGTTTAGCAACTTGCTCTGCAGTAATTCGACAATTCTCAAAATTCAAACATCTCCAGAAGTCTTCATGAACACTAGCAGCATGCCAATGTCTACACGCTAGCCCAGCTTTAAACAGTGTTTTATTATCCAAAGACATACTTTCTACTGATAGGTGGTGTTAGCGCTGACAGGCTCAACGCGCCGCGCGCAAACCCAGTGCACCGTGCTGGTTTGGTGCGCCGCGCTCACACAAAAATACATTGCAAACTTTCACCCAGTGCGCCGCGCCAGTTTTGTATGCGTCGCGCCCATATTTCAACGCAAGCACGGCCCTTCCAAAATGAAACTCGCTCTTCCAGTTTGAAAACTCGACTTGGCTATGAGATTTTATAAATGTTTCTTGGTATCTATTAGTATGGAAATGATTTAGGAAGACACCAAACTATTTTTATGGCATGAGCTTTGATATTTTAATTTGGAAAACTTTCTTTCTGATTTTGCAGGCTTTGGCACTTTGCTCATATCTTTAATGTAAACTCTATCTTTTGTTTCCTCTTGACCTTCTTTAGCTGATGATGAATCTCGTGTCTTCTTGCAGGGATGACCAATTTTGAATTTGGCAAGGATCATGGCGGCGTTTGAAGCATTTCATGACTAAAAAATTTGAAAAATTATACATTTAAAAAAAAAATTGACAGCTTCTTCTTCAAAACTCTGTTTTGAAGAAGAAGCATCCTCGAGCATCTTTGACGATGACAATCCTGGAATGAAAACTTATTGAACCTCCCTCTGGCCTGCAAGCGTTATTTCACACTTCTGAAGACAAAACCCTGGACTCAAGAATTAAAATGACTCTTCTTGATAAAAATGGCATTTAATGACTGCAAATGACGAGAAATGAACCTTGGTGAATTGGCCTCTGACAGCGGACTGACAAGACGGAGTCTAACACTTACATCAACTGATTATTTCACCAAATGGATTGAAGCAGTCCCAACTAGGCAAGCAAATGATTTTGTTATCATTTCATTTTTGGAAAATAATATATTGTCTAGGTTTGGCTGCCCTATGAAGATCATCACTGATAATGCACAAGAATTCAAATCTAAGAAGCTAATTAATTTTTTTCATCAATATCACATTTCAATTAGGCATTCTACTGCATATTATCCACAAGGGAATTGTCTTGTTGAATCTTCTAACAAGAGTATTGTGAGGAATATTAAGAAGGTATTGCAGGAAAATAAGAAGTCATGGAATTTGAAGCTGAAGTATGCTCTATGGGTTGATAGAGTGTGCACAAAGAGGTCAATTGGAACTTCACCTTATGAGTTGGTTTATCAAGTTGAAGCCATATTTCCTACATCCTTGGGAGTGCCTATCATGAAGCTGCTGCAAGGATTGGAGCAGGAGCCAAATGCAATTCAGAGAAGGATTAATCAGTTGATATATTTGCAAGAGAAAAGGGAGGAAGTTTATAACAGTAATCAGCAATCTCAAAACAAAATCAAGAAGACATTTGACAAGAAGGTGAAGGAAGAAAAATTTCAAATCCAAGATGTGGTTTTGAAATGAGAGGCAAGGATTGAAGAGAAGGGAAAACATGGTAAGTTTGAAAACATTTGGAAAGGTCCATTCAGAGTAGTTTCAATTCATGGGAGCAACACTTACATTTTATAGGAGATGGATGGACAACCATATGTTGGAGGGCATGTCAATGGTATGTTTTTGAAGCACTACTCTTCTTAAATTTTGTTAATCATTCATTCTACTCTATATATTCTATTTTATATGTTTTTTTGCTAATAATGACAAGATGGTCATCAAGCTTGAGCCTGAAGTGAAGGCCATTAGAGTTTTAAGGAAATCTTGGAAAATTTTAAAGTTTTTTGTTTTCAACAAATTGGATAGCGGCACTGGAACTACTGGTTCTTTGGTGTACCACTGGGGCACACCATCCCAAGTGGAGCCATTGTTATCACTCAGAAAAATGAAGCATCATTTGACAAAGTCATATAGGTTCATGTCTCAAAGGTAGGGTTGTAGGGTTCATTTTTCATTACTTGGTCAAGGAATTTTTTTTAATTTTTCATATTAAGCTTATCCTAAGGTCTAAACCCACTCATTTTCAAATCCCCTCATGTCACATCACTCATAATTTTCTGACAGTTTTCATTTCCCAAGGTTTTATTACCGAAATGGTCATTTTAGCGAAGAAACCACAGTTTCGTAGCGAAATACACTGAGAATTTTCACTTTTCGCTATGAAACCACTGATACTTTCATAGCAAAAACACCCAGAAATATACTAAGAATGCTACAAAAGTGATTTTTCCTATAAATGGTCAAGGTACATGGTCAGTGCTGAAGTCATCATCACCATTTTAGCCATGTATGAGTCATCATTGTGTTATGAGTGGGCATCGAACTTCAAACTCTGAAGATCCTCGTTGGATTGTTCAGGTTGCTTTTGGAGCCTACAGTGATCTACTGTGATAACCAGAGTTTCATTAAACTCTCAGCTAATCCAATATTTCATGATAGGTCCAAACACATCGACATCAGGTACCATCATATCAGAGATTGTGTTCAGCGGAGAATCATGATGCTTTCATATGTTCCCATGGAGGATCAGGATGCCGACATCCCGACGAAGGCGCTCACCAGGAGCAAGTTCGAATTCCACAGAGGTAGGATAGGGGTTGCAGATAATCCATATCTTGCTGAGAGGGAGTGTTGAAAATGCAGCAAGATGATGGAGCTTAGTGAAATGAAGTCGCCTTCACTAAGTGGGCCCGCAGGCAAATTCCGGCGCAAAGTCTATTTTTAGACTATGTCTATTTTTAGACATATGGAGCATGGTCCAGGGGTTGCAGTATGTTATTCTTGGAGTATTGTTCATGTTGGTAAAAATAGATGGACCTCTATTTTTTTGACCTATAGGTCGATGTCTATATTTAGACTGCCTATCTTAAAAATAGGGAAGTCAAATATTATTTACCCTTAATAATATTTGGACTCTAAACAGCAGTTTACTCTCTTGGAGCACTTCAGTTCGAGCCTTGGAAGTGGCTCATGCATCTGACAGAGGAATTACACTATTCCTAAGGGTTTGGTGAGCACATGCATGGTTTACTTCAGTTAGGACTTCAGTGGCAGAAGTTTGGTGGAGTTAATGAGACAGCTAGTGGAGTTGTGTTCGGTTTAACTTAGTTGAACTAGTTGAGATTAGTTTAACTAGCTAATCAACTAGTAATGAGTGGAGTGAATTAAATATTATTTAATTCATTAATTAGTAACTCATTATTCAACTCAAGAACACATCAGTTCACTACGGTGCATGGACAGTTCAGTGGAGACCAGTGAAAGAGGTAGATGAAAGGGTGGAGTTAGCTATCAGTGGCGACATCAGTTGTGCATGAGATTTGCACCACACTTGGAGGAATTTCCCATGATTATTGCGCTGTCAAGCCAAGGAGATTCAAACCTTGTATCTCTATTTAGACAATCCATGATTGCGCAATAGACGAAAGGCAATTGGTGGTGAGTTTTGAACCAGTGAATTGTTCAAAACCAAGCTAGTTTGTGTGTAACTTCATGAGATAGTACTGAGTACTTGTGAGGAGTATTGTACTGAGTTTGTTACATGATTTCTCCATTATAACATACACAATAGCTGCGGGGTTTTCAGCTATAAGCTTTCCCCATACATACCTAATGTGTATGATGATTTTGATGTGCTATCGCTGTTTATTTCATCACCAAGTGTGATGATCTCGAGGGAAGAGATTATGTATAAAGAATATAAATTAACTTGTATGCATCGTATAATTCCTGGATAATTAATCATTGTTCAGAAAATTTATGGTAATGGTATCGGAGCTAGCTGTAGCAGATTGATCATCACATTTGCGACTTAGTTCGGTAGACAGAAACCGCATGCGTGCTGTAGCCTTCAGATCCATCCTTTCAAAGGTGATATATCCAAAAGAACGCCTTGCAGTCAATCTCTGTGCTAGAATAATTTGTTCTCACAGATCTAGAGCGGTTGAGCTTTGAGGTGGAATTCGAATTTTGCAGCAGTTTTGTTTTCTTGGTGCCGGTGTTGAAAATGTCTTTCAACGATTTGCGACTCGAATATGCTCTTGAAGGCAGTTCGAATTATGTTGCATGGAAGGATCGCATGGAGGCAGTATTAGAAGATAATGGTCTGAAGGATTTCATAGATACGGATGTCCAAAAGCCCACTGATCCTGCTGAAGTCGAAGCATGGCAAAAGAAGATGGCGAAATGTCGAAGGATCCTGTTGGAGGGCGTCAAGGATCACATTGTATCCAGCCTGCATGGAAAGGCTTCTCCATATTTAATGTGGAAAGCTTTGACGGATCTATTCCAGAGTAAGAGCGACCAAAGGAAGCTGGCGCTCAAAGATAAGCTCAGGAACATCAAGATGGAGAAAGGTGACAGTATCGCCAAATACCTCACGAAGTTCACTCAATGCAAAGATGAGCTGGGAAGTGTGGGGGTGACTGTCGAAGACGAGGACATGGTCGACCTGGCTCTCCTTGGTCTTCCGAAGGCTTGGCACCCATATCAAGATAGTGTCAATGGTCGGGAGAAGCTGCCGGGATGGGAGCGCCTTTGGGCGGATCTCATGCAGGAGGAGATAAGGAGGACTACTCGGGATGGATCTTCATCAAAGGGAGCTGATGAAGAAAATTGTGCTTTGGTTGCCAAAGCAAAGAAGGGGAAGGGTAAGAAAACTTCTCATTCTGGTGCAAAGGGCAAGAAGCAAGATATGGCGAAAGTGAAGTGTTTTCACTGCCATGATCACGGACATTATGCTACCAATTGTCCAAAGAAGAAGAAGAACAAGCAAGCGGGAAGATCTGCAGATGGAGAAGCTTTGGCTTCACAGTTCGAGCTTGAATTTTCACCGATCGCATGCTTGGTTTCAAGTGTGATGGGATCGTGTTCCCTGGAGGCGCGGTGTCCGCTCACATGACGGGATCGGGATCGTCTTTCCCTGAGGAAAGATTTGGTTGTATTGTCCAGAGGAAGAAGAAGGCAGACACACACACCTGTGACCAGACCACATCCTTCTGAGGTTGCAACCCTTTTAACAGTGGATGCGTGTTCATGTACCTGGATTGAAGAAGAACTTGATCTCCGTGGCGATGTTGGAGGATAAGGGGTATGATGTGGTCTTCAGCGAAGGAAAAGCCTTCTTGCGCAGTAAGACTACTGGAGAGACCCGGAAGATAGGGGTTCGAACTCAGAACCTTTATCAGTTGCAGGTAGATGACTGCGCAGCTATGGCATGCAAGGCGGGAGAAGTGGTGATCCGGGATGATGAGGGCGAACTATGGCACAGGAGATTGGGCCATCTTCACCATGGAGCTTTGAAGATTCTGCAGCAGATTTCTACTGGACTTCCCAAGGGCACCCTTGCGCAGTCAGATCAGTGCAAGGGGTGTACTTTAGGGAAGTATGTGAAAGCCACCTTTCACGAGAAGGATAGTCGCGCCACGACGATCCTTGAGAGATTTCACACAGACGTGTGTGGTCCTTTCTCAGTTGCTTCGATAGCAAAGCACAGGTATTATGTGATCTTTGTTGATTATTTCTCTCGAAAGTGCTGGATCTTCTTCATGCAGAAGAAGAGCGATACATTCGCGAAGTTCTGAGAGTTTAAAGCACTGGTCGAGAAGGATTCGGGGAAGAAGGTGATTGCTCTAAGGAGTGATAACGGTGGTGAATTCATCTCGGCTGAATTCAAGGAGTTCTGCAGCGCAGAAGGGATTCGGAGAGAGCTCATCGCACCCCATAACCCACAGCAGAACGGGGTGGCTGAGCGGAAGAATAGAATGATCGTGGGTGCTGCACGGGCGATGTTGCATGATCAGGGCCTACCCCTTCACTTGTGGGCTGAGGCATGCAATACAGCAGTGTATGTGCAGAACCGTTGTCCTCACAAGGTTCTTGGCATGAGTACACTGGAGGAGGCTTATTCTGGCAAGAGGCCCGATATTTCCCATTTGCGGATTTTTGGTTCTCCTGTCTACATGCATGTGACGAAGGATGCGAGAAGGAAGCTGGATCCAACTGCTGAGGTTGGAATATTTGTGGGGTACACTGATACACCTCACAACTATCGGGTGTATTTGTCAGACAGTCGCAAGACTGTTGTGCGACGGGATATAAAATTTCGGGAGGAGAAAGCCATGCAGTGTTCGCTTGAGAGGGAGCTACACTTGCATGCAGATGAGGAGCTGTTAGTTCCTAAGGAGGAGCTTCCGGATGTGGATCAGCCACAAGAGGAAGTTCGGGAGGTGGAAGAAACCACCCATGCAGCGCCAACCATCAGAGGGAGCATGCGCACTACAGAAGCTGAGCGACTGGCTCGAGATGCAGAGAAGGTTGTAGGACCACCTACAGCACAGCGCAGACAGAGGCAGTCACCGGATCGGTACAGTGGATACATGGCTCTTGTGAGTCAATGTGTTGTGACGGAGCCATCCTCTTTTGAGGAAGCTGTGGAGGAACCCGCATGGGTTGATTCCATGATCGAAGAATATGATTCGATCATCAGGAACAGTGCATGGGAGATTGTCCCAAGACCGGTTGGGAAATCAGTTGTAGGTTCGCGATGGATCTACAAAGTGAAGCAGGCGGCTGACGGGAGTGTGGAGATGTACAAGGCGAGATTTGTCGCCCGTGGCTTCTCACAGATCGAGGGGATTGACTATGAGGAGACTTTTGCACCTGTCGCAAGGTACTCTTCCATACGGACGATCCTTGCTCTCTCAGCGCAGATGGGGTGGCACATTCATCGGATGGATGTGAAGACTGCGTTCCTCAATGGAGTTATTGAGGAGGAGGTGTACATAGAGCAGCCTGAAGGTTTTGAGATCTTCAGCAGTGAGTCGCATGTGTGCCGACTCAAGAGAGCACTGTACGGGCTAAAGCAAGCACCTCGTGCTTGGTACACTCGGATAGACAACTACTTCACCGGGCTTGGATTCTCCAAGAGTGAGGTGGATCCAAACCTGTACCAGATTGTGGTGGAGGGGAAGCTGTTGATCATCGTACTGTATGTAGATGATCTGATTTTGACTGGCGATGAGCAGTTGATACTTTCATGTAAGGAGGATCTTGCACGAGAGTTTGAGATGAAGGACTTGGGCATCCTTCATTATTTCCAGGGATTGGAGATTTGGCAACGCAGTGGAGGATTGTTTGTTTCTCAGGGAAAGTATGCCCTGGAGATTCTGGAGAGGTTCAACATGCAAGGCTGCAAGCCTATTGACACTCCTCTTCCTGGTGGTTGGAGGAAGGAGGATGCTACTTCAGCGGAGGTAATGAATGCCACTATCTATCGACAGTTGGTGGGGTCGCTTATGTATCTGGTCAATACACTACCCGATATATGCTATGAAGTTAACCAGCTTTCGCAAGCTATGGTTAAGCCTACCAAGCTCTTTTGGAAGGCAGACAAGCATGTATTGCACTATATTAGAGGCACATCGGGATATGGTCTATGGTACAGACAGGAGGATGGAGCGAAGCTTTCTGGCTTCATTGATGCAGATTGGGCAGGGAGCCCAACGGACCGGAAGAGCACTTCTGGAGGAGTTTTCGGCATTGGGTCGATAGCAGTTTCCTGGTACAACAGGAAGTAGAGATCCATGGCACTCAGTTCAGCAGGCGCCGAGTACATGGCAGCTAGCTTGGCTGCATGCGAGGCTATTTGGATGAGGAAGATCCTCGTTGGATTGTTCGAGTTGCTTTTGGAGCCTACAGTGATCTACTGTGATAACCAGAGTTGCATTAAACTCTCGACTAATCCAGTATTTCATGATAGGTCCAAACACATCGACATCAGGTACCATCATATCAGAGATTGTGTTCAGCGGAGAATCATGATGCTTTCATATGTTCCCACGGAGGATCGGGATGCCGACATCCTGACGAAGGCGCTCACCAGGAGCAAGTTCGAATTCCACAGAGGCAGGATAGGGATTGCAGATAATCCATATCTTGCTGAGAGGGAGTGTTGAGAATGCAGCAAGATGATGGAGCTTCGTGAAATGAAGTCGCCTTCACTAAGTGGGCCCGCAGGCAAATTCTGGCGCAAAGTCTATTTTTAGACTATGTCTATTTTTAGACATATGGAGCATGGTCCAGGGGTTGCAGTATGTTATTCTTGGAGTATTGGTCATGTTGGTAAAAGTAGATGGACCTCTATTTTTTGACCTATAGGTCGATAGGTCGATGTCTATTTTTAGACTGCCTATCCTAAAAATAGGGAAGTCAAATATTATTTACCCTTAATAATATTTGGACTCTAAACTTCAGTTTACTCTCTTGGAGCAATTCAGTTCGAGCCTTGGAAGTGGCTCATGCATCTGACAGAGGAATTACGCTATTCCTAAGGGTTTGGTGAGCTCATGCATGGTTGACTTCAGTTAGGACTTCAGTGGCAGAATTTTGGTGGAGTTAATGAGACAGCTAGTGGAGTTGTGTTCGGTTTAACTTAGTTGAACTAGTTGAGATTAGTTTAACTAGCTAATCAACTAGTAATGAGTGGAGTGAATTAAATATTATTTAATTCATTAATTAGTAACTTATTATTCAACTCAAGAAAACATCAGTTCACTACAGTGCATGGACAGTTCAGTGGAGACCAGTGAAAGAGGTAGATGAAAGGGTGGAGTTAGATATCAGTGGCGACATCAGTTGTGCATGAGATTTGCACCACACTTGGAGGAATTTCCCATGATGATTGCGCTGTCAAGCCAAGGAGATTCGAACCTTGGATCTCTATTTAGACAAGCCATGATTGCGCAATAGAGGCAAGGCAATTGGTGGTGAGTTTTGAACCAGTAACCTGTTCAAAACCAAGCTAGTTTGTGTGTAACTTCATGAGAAAGTACTGAGTACTTGTGAGGAGTATTGTACTGAGTTTGTTACATTTTTTCTCCATTATAATATACACAATAGTTGTGGGGTTTTCAGCTATAAGCTTTCCCCATACATACTGTGTTAATGTGTATGATGATTTGATGTGCTATCGCTTGTTTTATTTCCGCATGTGTGATGATCTGAGTGGAAGAGATTATGTGTTGCATATAAATTCGAATTGTATGTGATCAGGATAGTCTCGGTGGATAATTAATCATTATTCAGAAAATTTCTACAGCTTTTGAACCATTTTGGGGAGCTTCTAAGAGGAGGAAATCATATGGAATATCGATAAAGACATGAGGAATACAATTCAAAAGGAAAGAATCAGAAAAGTTGATGGTAAAGGGCATTTTTGTAACGCTACGAAAGTACGCTATCAAAATGTCATACTTTCGTAGCATATTGTTTTGAAGCTTTATGAGTAGGTTTTTGTGTAGTTTTGGACATGTGGATACTTTCAAAGGGTAAGAGGACTATGCTAGTAGTTATACAAGACTTGAATACTAGGATATGGAGACAACTCAGCAGCCAAAGCATTCGTTGAAGATAAGGACCAATTTTCCTAAAAAGAAAAGTTTGTTTCCAGATTTAGAGGCGGCTAATTAGGAGGTCATGTAGTGATTATTTCCATCACACCCTATTCGAACATGTTAAGGAATAGTTTTCAAATATGTAACTGATATTAGGAGATAATTTAGTTGAAGTAATAATGAACAATTTGAGTCCTATTAGGAAAAGGACTATGAAATAGAATAGCTGTCATTTTCTCATTAAAGTAGATATTTTCTTGTTATGCAAGGTGTCATTACGAAAATTTCGATGAATCTAGCTAGGAGGAAAGTCATCTCATCATGTAACAAGTCTATTAAAGGGCAGGTATTCGATTTTGTAAAGGGTTGGAGACTTTTTGGCAATACTGCAGCTTTATGTAAATTGACTATTTTCAGTAATATAGAGAACTTTCACTTGACCAACCTGAGATTCTCATGGAGTTTTTAGTGCTTACTTGATCTATATTTTCTATGTTTGCCATTTGTATTGGTTTTCATCTTTAATACTCAGAATTCATTCATGTAATGCTCTGACTTCCTTTATAGATGAATTGACTATGTTATTTCATATTTTCATGTGCGTTTTACCTCTGCTAAAAACTCTTACATGCCTCGGCCTCCATGTCAAGTCAACCACTGAACTACTAAACTTGTTGACTCCATGAGCCCAATGATTGCAGACTTATACTCTTTTCAACCTACACACATCAAAAGCAAGTTGTTTTCCAAGTAGAGTTAGCTATCTAAATTCATCTTTATCCAATATCATTAACCCATTTTGAGAGAGCCCTCTCAAATTGAAGAGGCTAAACTTCAGTTGCAAGATTGGTTTGAAATAGTTACATGAATTTGTGTGATTAACAGCCTATCAGGTGCAATTTTGTGATAACATGATGATCCTTTTCAAAATCCCATATTTGAACTATGTTCTATTGTTCCTTTCTCAAAAGAAAAACATGTGCGGATATGGGCCGCTTTAAATTATCCTAGTTAATATATGTAATAAACTATATGGAGATGGTGAGTTGTGAATAGAGAGTGTTCATATGCTTGCCTAGGATCGCCAGAGGGTGAAAAGGCAACAGATATTACTTACTCTTCTACCGAAAATTCAATCCTGGTCCCGAAATCCTAGTGCAAAAATTGAACTAAACTAATGACTTTTACACTAGAAAAATGAAAAAGGACTAGCTAAATAGGCATGGACTTGGGCCACTTACTTTGGGTAATTATCTAAAAGTGGCCCCTCCATTAATCAATCCAAAAGGCATCCTGGCATACATAAATGTACCCCATGGTGTGGTGAAAGCAGTCTTCTTTTGATCTTCTGGAAGTACAGCCACCTGGTTATAACCAGAGAATCCATCCATCATTGAAATTCTGGAAGCTCCAACCACTTTCTGCAGGATGTGATCCATCTTATGTAGTGGATAATTTTCCTTTAAGGATGCTCTATTTAAATTTCTGAAATCCACACACGGCCTTATTTCTCCATTCTTTTTTCGAACAGGGACTAGGTTTGCCACCCATTCGGAATACCTCAATGGCACAATTATTTTGGCCTTTAGCAGCTTCTTAATTTCCTTCTCAATAGAAGGAAGCAGCAGGGGGTTTATTTGTCTGAGCTTCTGCTTATGAGGCTTTTCACCTCCCTTCAGTGGAATTTTTTGTTGCATAATACTGATATCAAAATTTTTCAAGTCCTGATAGGACCATGCAAACACATCTTTGTAAGACTGAAATAATTTCTGATATAGCCTTTTATACTCTTCTGGGATCTTTTTGGACAATCTTATGATCTTGGGATCAGCCTCAGTACCAAGATTCAGGTCTTCTACCTGATTTTCTTCTACCACTTTGCATGGCTGCAGTGGAACATCATTCTTGTCAAATAATCTTTCTAGAGGCACCAGTCCTCTAGGTATAATGTTTCCCTTTAACTGAAACACTTTATTACCTGCCACTTTCTTCTCCCAATTTATTTTTGAAGTATCTTCAGACTCTCCTTCTTCATCAGCATCAATCTCCATATTGGATAATTCTCCTACTGTTTCCAGGAATCTCTTCATTTGTTCTTCATCTTCAAATACCTGCTAGTGTTTGATATTATCTGGGATTGACGACCAATAACGCACCTCAACTTCATATCTTAGAAGAGGGTTCTAAGGCGGTCGAAATGTACTAGCAGCCACAGCAAGGGAATCAGCCATCCAATTATGTTCTCGAGGCATGAACTGGATATTAAATGGCAAGAAGAAATTTTCTACCATATCCCAAACTTCATTCCTATAAGCTCTCAGCCGAGGATGTTTGGTTTGACACTGATTTTTAACTTGTCTGACCACCAGTTCTGAATCTCCCAGAACTTTTAAGCTTTGTATGTTCATGTTCTTGGATGTCTGCAATCCTAGCAGAAGAGCTTCATATTCGGCCACATTGTTAGTAGCTTCATATTCCAGTTTGAAAGACAATGGGACCCATTTCCCGGTAGGAGAAATCAATAATATTCCAGCTCCATTACCTTCTTTTGAATTTTCTCCATCAAAATGAAGTGTCCAGATCCCTGCTTCATTGCTTTCTGAGGGCTGCTCAGTCTTAATTTGGCAGAAGGATGGTTCATATGCATAATATTGATATTCTTCTAGCATCAAGCATGAAAAATCTCCTTCTTTACTGTATACTGGTGAGTTTACAAAGTTGTCAGCCTTAGTCACCATCTTGACAAATCTAGTTTCCCTGTACAACCTCCTCTCTTGGCCACCAAAAACTGGGATAGTGGCATATGTTAAATCCATCTTGAGTGATCCACCAATTTTTGTTCCCCAGGACATTGACAGCAACATACCAAAACGAGCTGGGATGTCAGCCACCGCGATGTCCATTACCACACTTTTTGCGGGGACTTGGGCCAAATTAACCACCAAATCCTTGATCATCCCCAATCATTTAACTCTTTTGGAATCAAATGAATAGAGGTATTTGTATGGATAGGTAATTTGTAATCCTAGTTGTTCCATGACTGACAAAGGCAATAGATTATGGGAAGCTCCAAAATCTAGCATAAAATTATGTAATAGCAGGTCATGAATCACTAGAGACACATAAAAGGGAGGAGTAGAAGCATCTAGTTCCTCAACATGTGGACCAAAGACAACCATGGGTCTTTCTTCTTGAAGATTAAGACTATCTGGGGTGAGTGCAGCTTCTGGGGGGGTCATAAAAGAGGTGACCTAAGATTGATATGCAGGTTGCTTTAATAGCTCAGTCAAGGGGACTGGGATTTTGACTTTCTCTAGTTCCTTTTGCAAACTGAAAACAGGGGAAGATTTTTCTATTGAAACCTCTTTTGACTCTTTATTTTCAGCTGAGGGTTTGACTTCTTTTGACACAGACTTGGTGTTAGGGGGAATGACTATTTTGGAAGAGGAAGGAATTTGATCATTAGACTGCAAAGGTTTGTTTAGAGGGCCCTTACCTTTGTCTGTGACATTCTGCATTATTGATTCTTTCTGAGTAGGCGCTTCCTTCTGGGGAGGCTCCTCTTCTTGATCTTGAGTACGAATCCTCTTCCTAGAAGATCTGAGATCATATCTTCTATTGAAATGTGCTTGCATGAAATCAGTAAATTGTTTACAATAATGATCAATTTTTGCTTCTTCAGTTTCTCTGGTCTCTTCTTCTTCTTGCAATGAGCACTCAGCTCCATCATTTCCATGCAAAGGGCATTCTTCTCCATCACTATTTGAAAAGGAAATATTTGCATCCTCCAGTCGATAGCCAGTGTCTTCAGTAGAATCATCGACTGGACCTTCCAAGTACAATGGGTGTGGTACTTGATCTTGTTGTTCTTTTGTTTCCCTTGGCAATATTTGCAGGGGTGATTTCCTGTACTAAGGATTGTAACCTTTATTTTGAGCATTGTGGAAATTCTTGGAGGCTGAATTCTTGGCCTCCAATTCCAGCCTGACCATTTTTTTAATAATTTTGCTCATCTCTTCCGTTCTGTCTGTGTCTCTGTCCTCGTTAGAGGTAGATACCTCTTCTTCGCCCCTTGTTCTAGTATCTTGCTCATATTTTTGCCTTGGTTTACTAGTGGAGGCAAAGTTTTCTTCCAACTCTAGTGCATCTGATTGAGCATCATCCAGAGTAGCAGGCTTTCTTTCCCTGAGAGATAAACCAAACTCTGAATCAAAGGTTTCTACAAAGACCACCTTAGCAGCAGTTTGATGGAGCTTCATATCAGCAGGAAGACTCAAATACAATTTATTAAATCTCTTGATAAATTCTGATGCTCCTTCATTATGTCTTTTCTTTAGTGTATTGAACTCAATGAGACAATGTCCATGATCTTTCTTCTCTCCCCATTTCCTGAGGAAAGTATATTCCATATTATCCCAAGTAGTAACAAAACGGTTTGCCAGTGTCTTAAACCATTTTCGAGCTTCACCATCAAGATACTGGACAAACAACCTTAAGACCACATCTAAATGTTCCACATTGAAATTCTCTACAAAATAATAGAAGACCTCAAGATGTTTTTGAGCATCAATCTCATTTTCCCCATTGAATCTGGGTAAAATCTTCAAATAATCTTGGGGCATATCATTCAACACGTAGGGTAATGCCAGAGGAGCATATTTATTTAGCAGGAAGCCTGGAACATTTACCATTGGAGGGGGTGGAGGTAGTGCAATAGTTTGATGAGTAAGAGGAGTAGGAGGAGGTGGAAGTGGGGTATGAATAACAATAGGAATATACTCGACTGAAGCTTGAGGTGTTGAGGGGAATAATGGTATGTTAACAGCAGATACTTAACTGACTTCTTTCACCTCTTCAACCTCAGTAGTAGGGTGAAAAACATATTTATTTCTGATGCCTCCTCGGGGTGGACTATCAGAATAGTAATAATCGGTATCTCCCACAGTGGAGCCGGGTTCTGGCACTTGAGCTTCTTGAGAATAAGAGGATGGAAATTCTTCTATAGACAATTCAGGGATTTCAGTGTGGACTAATTTTCTTTCCCTCCAATTTCTTCCATGTATGATCTTTTCAGGGTCAGACACTGAAGGTGTCTTTGGCTTAGACGTATCTGACCTTAGGTGCGGCTTACGAGGAGCCAGGACTGCAAATAGATTTATCAAATGAACAAATGTGGAGTCGCCAAGGTGAGGGATCTACAACTCTAAACTCTCCATACTCACCTACTTGAAGAGTAAATTAGATTTTGTCGAGGCCCAGGGATTTATATTTTCTCAACTTCGATCCCCAGCAATGGCGCCAAAAATATGTTGTCGTTCCTAGAGACAGCCTAGAGTTGCTATAGACCAGTGCCTAGGACATCTTATCATAGCAAGGAGCATGTAATACAACATGGGGAGTTATCAGCAAAAGGCTCTCATGCTATCTCTTGTAAACAAGGAAATTTATTTGACTGGGACCAAAGCTCTCAAAAACTTGACACAGGAAAGAGATACTGCAGAGACAAGGTGCAAAACTCCAATACAAATGCATCAGACAATTCAGAGACAAATTACTGTAAAGCAGGCCGGTTCAGAAATACTTCACAGAGATAAATGATCTGAAAGTGTTTACGGTGTAAGAAAGGTGAGAGGATACTAGCTGTCATATAGATGATATCCAGACACACAATATTACCATGAATGGGCTTACCAATTTAAGAATCCATACACAATAACAACGTTTTAAAAATAACATTCCATAGATGCTAATATAGCAGAAGTATGGTAGAAGTGGAGATGGAACAGTATATCATGCATGAGCCATATTTAAAGTGCTTGACTGATTCAAACATGGGTATCAACTAGGATAAATCCATACCAAACCAATGATCCACTCGCATTCCAAAACATGATACAAGAAAGATGGATGAAAACAAGATGAACATTTAAATTAACACATAAAGGGAGAAGTTACAAACTGTGAAATACCAAAGACTAGAATCCTCTTTAACAGATGAAACTCCTCCTCACTGAAACCCTATGGGCTCTAAGCACTCATACAAGAGTTCAACAAAAATGTATACAAAATCTTCTTACTGCACAATTTTATGATGAATTTGGAACCCCAAATTATCTGTTCTTTGGGAGCTTTATAGGAGAACAAGAAAGCTCCAAAAGGGAGTAGGTGATGAACATTTAATTTTCCTAGTTAAAACAAAACGGCGGAAACGTGCACGCCCATACTACTTGATGACTTTGTAATGTTGTTTGTACCCTGCTACCTACTTACAGAAATAAATGCGCTGGGTAAAAACTCTTCAGGAACACGGCAAAGGAATAAAATCACATAGACATTCCGTCCTTCCTGAAGAAACATGGTGCTGAAAAGAAAGCTCTAGAGTATGTTTTCTGCGAATGGTACCCTCTGCCTTCTAAACCCTGAATTACGGTTTAAGATCTTCAATGCTGAAAGTTGAATTCTTGATCCTTCACTGATATTTCTCTGTTGCTCCATTAATCTCTCTATCTGCACAATTTGTGCTTTGAACGGCTCTGCAAAGTTTAACATATTTTAACCCTGCATCTTTAATGGAAGTCTTGTCGGCATATCTTCCTGGGCTTTTCTTCATAATTTCAACTCCTGGAAATGGTCCTTTGGTGTGTCCCCTATTACAGTAATAGGGACTATGAATCACGATAGTTTTCCGCCACTGTAAACCTGCAAAACCCGCAAACTCGTTATAGAAAACCATGCATGGGAAGGTGAACACAGTGCGGATAATGGTGAGACAGCGCGGCATGATGGACAGGTCAAGAAATGCAGGGCGATGATAAGAAATGCAGCGTGACGGTGGGAGGTGGCCAGGGAGAAGGTTGGCGGAACGTAGCAGATGAACAACTTTGAATCTGACCTTTAGAATGAGATATAAGGAAGGTGGAAGAGAATGCATCGAATGGCACATGGAATGGTGATGTGGAGGAGGACTAGGTCAATGGTGTGGTGTGGGTTTAATGAGGGTCATCCGATCTCGGCGGAGATCGACGATGGAGGATGCGTAGGGGGGTGATGAAAAGTGGGCCAGGGGTCGAATATGTTGTGATTAAATTCCGTGTAGCTTCGAAGAGCGACAACTGTTGGATGAAGACCTCTAGATCGGACGGCTTTCATGAATATCGCGACGTGACTTCGGACAAACGATAACGCGCGATGGAGGGCGGTTTTGGAGCCGTACGTAGAGACATGTGGCAAGAGATGTATGGAATCACTCCGTTTTGAGAAATGCCGCCCGCCTCCGAAAGGCGGTGCGATGAAAACCGACGGGTTTGGAACAAGCGCTGTTGTGGGGACCACAAGGACGGATGGGTTCCTGGCCGTAGATCTTCGGGTTTATCATACGGTGGACGGGCGATTAACGGAGTGGGCCACGGTCGTGATGAAGGCTTGAGAATGTCGTCGGATCTTTGCAGATCGACGGTTCATACCGCTTCCGATATACCTTTGGGATAAGTGCCTTTCTCAGCTGGCACTTGGTCTGGCGCCCAGCTTACATGGAGAAAAAGACTGAGGGGCTAGGGCCAAAAGGTGCCAGACTTTTCATATTTTCAAATGCGGGTTTTGGCCATTTTAAATACGATTTTGAGGCTAGGCAGAGGTAACGATAGGTAGAAAAAGAGCTTCTCAGGGCGAACAAAGGATATTCGAAGGTTTAAGCCAGATTTCTTGACAAAATTTGATAGGAAGATGAAATGATCAACATTGGCTCCACCTAGGGACGGCACGTTCATCCCTGAGCGTGTCGATAACCTCGCAGACCACCTGATTGTCTTCTATGCAGATCCTGCTTTTCAGCACCTCTACTTAATTTTCATAATTCATCGTAACACCCACTTTATTCATCAAAGATAGAAACATAAACTAATATACAGTATGGTACATCAGGCTATCTCAGCCTGAATCAGAACTGGAAGTAGGGTTTAAGAAAATGACCATTTACAGGGGCATCGAGAAAGTCACCCTGTAAATTCTCCAGCTTGAAAGTGTTATTACCTCGCTGTTCCACAATTTTTAAGGGACCGAACCAAAGTGGATCGAATTTACCATGTTTTTCTTTTTCAGCCCTCCAGATATCCCACCTAAGTACTAAATCACCGATCTGCAGATTATTGTCTTTAGCATGCTGATCAAAAACATACTTCATCTTCTCCTGATACTCTATTAGCCTTTGATTCAGCTGATTGTGTGTTTCTTCCAATTCCACCAGCTGATTTATTCGCCTCATCATATCATCAAGCTCTTCCTAACTTTCCTGCATGAATCGAGCTATTGGTAGGGCTAATTGAATAGGAAATATTGCTGCCCTCCCATATACCAATTCATATGGGGATTTTCCAGTTGCTCTCTTGCTGGTAATTCTATTGGCCCACAGAGAAAATTTTAACTGGGAATCCCAATTTTTCTGGTTTTCATTTATAGTCTTCTTCAATGCTCTTACCAGGGTTTTATTGGAAGATTCTGCTAAGCCATTTCCCTGTGGATAATAGGCTGTAGAGTGACTTAGTGTGATTTTATACTGCTGACAGAAACTCACAAACTTTGCAGACTTGAAGGCCTGTGCATTATCAGTTACTATTCTGGCAGGACAGCCAAACCTGGATATGATGTTTTCTTCCATGAACTTTATTATGACAGTATCTGTTGCATTCCTCGCAGGTATGGCTTCTACCCACTTTGTGAAATAATCAGTGGCCGTTAAAATCCACTTATGCTGACCACTCGATGGAGGATGTATTTCACCTATAAAATAAATTCCCCATTATCTGAATGGTTCATCCACGTGAACGGGAATCATGGGAAGAGGTGCCATCTTCTGTCTTTCAGCAAATTTCTGACATTTCTCACATGCTCTAACCTGGGCAAAAACATCTCCAAAAAGCTTGGGCCAATAGAAACCAGCCTTCAAGATTTTATGAGCAGTGGCCCTCCAGCTGTAGTGACCCCCACAGATCCCTTCATGAAATTCAGCTAAAATACTTCCTACCTCATCCTCTGTGAGACACAGAAGTAGGATACCTGAGGGATATCGCCAGTACAGTCAGCCATTGGCGACTATATATTTCTGTGATTTCAATCTTAGTGTTCTGTATTTAGCTTTATCACAGCTTGGAGGGAAACTGAGTCTGAGGAGATATTATATTATCTCTTTGTACCACGAACTGGTGAGGTACTTTAGATGTGTTTCTAGAGTAGCTACTCCAATTCCCTGTCGCTCTTCTTGCTCTTCATATTCCTCACCTGCTATAATGGACAAATTTATGCCCAGAGCTTGATATTTTGAGTCAGATAACATTTTGGCAAGCCCCTGTCCTTTGATCATCTTAGTAGGGTGGATGTCTAAGTCATACTCCTGTATTTTAGCAATCCACTTCCCCCTTTTTCCTTCACTATCCCCCTGGATAAGAATATCTTTTACAACAGCTGCAGGAACAAATGCAATGATGTGGGACTGTAAGATATACACGCGGAATGCTTTGAGGGATTTTACTAGGGCATTTGCTTGCTTTTCCAATATGTTATATTTCAATTCTGCATCACGGAGCACCTGACTGAAAAAGGAAATAGGCTGCCCATACCCTTCTTCATTTTTCTGCAACACAACTCCAGCCACTGCATGAGGTGATGCAAAGGAAAAGATCATAAAAGGTTTGGAATAATCTGTCCCAGCTAGCACATGGGCTTCTGCAAAAGAATTTTTTATTCTGGTAAATGCCTCTCGTGATTCCTGGGACCATTTAACTTCATTATCTTTCTTCAGCATGTCAGTTATATGCCTAACTATCTTAGCATAGTTAGGGATGAACCTTCTCAGGAAATTGATGCGCCCTAGGAATGCTTGTACCTCTTTCTTATTTCTGGGAAAAGAAATACCATTTATCACCTCTACCCTCTTAGGATCTATCTTCACCCCATCTTTTGTTACAATGTGTCCCAAAATTTTTCCCTCTTCTAATGCAAATAAAGACTTTTTAGGATTTAGAGAGAGACCATACCTCCTGCATTTCTCAAAGGTTCTACGCAGATGCTCAATGTGCTCAGTATCATTCTTCGAAAATACAGTGATATCATCGAGGTAGACCACTAAGAATTTATCCTGATCCCCAACAAAAGCAATGTTCATGGCCCTCTGAAAAGTGGCCCCTGCATTAATCAATCCAAAAGGCATCCTGGCATACATAAATGTACCCCATGGTGTGGTGAAAGCAGTCTTCTTTTGATCTTCTGGAAGTACAGCCACCTGGTTATAACCAGAGAATCCATCCATCATTGACATTCTGGAAGCTCCAACCACTTTCTGCAGGATGTGATCCATCTTAGGTAGTGGATAATTATCCTTTAAGGATGCTCTATTTAAATTTCTGAAATCCACACACAGCCTTATTTCTCCATTCTTTTTTCGAACAGGGACTAGGTTTGCCACCCATTCGGAACACCTCAATGGCACAATTATTTTGGCCTTTAGCAGCTTCTTAATTTCCTTCTCAATAGAAGGAAGCAGCAGGGGGTTTATTTGTCTGAGCTTCTGCTTATGAGGCTTTGCACCTCCCTTCAGTGGAATTTTGTGTTGCATAATACTGATATCAAAAGTTTTCAAGTCCTGATAGGACCATGCAAACACATCTCTGTAAGACTGAAATAATTTCTGATATAGCATTTTATACTCTTCTGGGATATTTTTGGACAATCTTATGATCTTGGGATCAGCCTCAGTACCAAGATTCAGGTCTTCTACATGATTTTCTTCTACCGCTTTTCCTGGTTGCAGTGGAACATCATTCTTTTAAAATAATATTTCTAGAGGCACTAGTCCTCTAGGTATAATGTTTCCCTTTAACTGAAACACTTTATTACCTGCCACTTTCTTCTCCCAATTTCTCTTTGAAGTATCTTCAAACTCTCCTTCTTCATCAGCATCAATCTCCATATTGGAGAATTCTCCTACTGTTTCCAGGAATCTCTTCATTTGTTCTTCATCTTCAAATACCTACCAGTGTTTGATATTATCTGGGATTGACGGCCGATAACACACCTCAACTTCATATCTTAGAAGAGGGTTATGAGGCGGTCGAAATGTACTAGAAGCCACAGCAAGGGAATCATCCATCCTATTCTTGATCATCCCCAAGCATTTAACTCTTTTGGAATCAAATGAATAGAGGTCTTTGTATGGACGGGTAATTTGTAATCCTAATTGTTCCATGACTGACAAAGGCAATAGATTATGGGAAGCTCCAAAATCTAGCATAAAATTATGTAATAGCAGGTCATAAATCACTAGAGACACATAAAAGGGGGGAGTAGAAGCATCTAGTTCCTCAACATGTGGACCAAAGACAACCATGGGTCTTTTTTCTTGAAGATTAAGACTATCTGGGGTGAGTGCAGCTTCTGGGGGGATCATAAAAGAGGTGACCTGAGATTGATATGTAGGTTGCTTTAATAGCTCAGTCAAGGGGACTAGGATTTTGACTTTCTCTAGTTCCTTTTGTAGACTGAAAACAGAAGAAGATTTTTCTATTGAAACCTCTTTTGACTCTTTATTTTCAGTTGAGGGTTTGACTTCTTTTGACACAGACTTGGTGTTAGGGGGAATGACTATTTTGGAAGAGGAAGGAATTTGATCATTAGACTGCAAAGGTTTGTTTAGAGGGCCCTTACCTTTGTCTGTGACGTTCTGCATTGTTGATTCTTTCTGAGAAAGTGTTTCCTTTTGGGGAGGCTCCTCTTCTTGATCTTGAGTACGAGTCCTCTTCCTAGAAGATCTAAGATCATATCTTCTATTGAAATGTGCTTGCATGAAATCAGTAAATTGTTTACAATAATGATCAATTTCTGCTTCTTCTGTGTCTCTAGTCTTTTCTTCTTCTTGCAATGAGCACTAAGCTCCATCATTTCCATGCAAAGGGCATTCTTCTCCATCACTATTTGAAAAGGCAATATTTGCATCCTCCAGTCCATAGGCAGTGTCTTCAGTAGAATCATCGACTGGACCTTCCAAGTACAATGGGTGTGGTACTTGATCTTGTTGTTCTTTTGTTTCCCTTGGCAATATTTGCAGGGGTGATTTCCTGTACTGACGATTGTAACCTTTGTTTTGAGCATTGTGGAAATTCTTGGAGGCTGAATTATTGGCCTCCAATTCCAGCCTGACCATTTTTTTAATCATTTTTCTCATCTCTTCCGTTCTCTCTGTTTCTCTATCTTGGTTAGAGGTAGATACCTCTTCTTTGCCCCTTCTTTTGGTATGTTTCTCAGATTTTCCCCTTTGTTTACCAGTGGAGGAAAAGTTTGCTTCCAACTCTAGTGCATTTGACTGAGCATCATCGAGAGTAGCAGGATTTCTTTCCCTGAGAGAGAAACCAAACTCTGAATCAAAGGCTGCTATAAAGACCACCTTAGCAGCGGTTTGATGGAGCTTCATATCAGTAGGAAGACTCAAATACAATTTATTAAATCTCTTGATAAATTCTGATACTCCTTCATTATGTCTTTTCTTTAGTGTATTGAACTCAATGAGACAATGTCCATGATCATTCTTCTCTCCCCATTTCCTGAGGAAAGTATCTTCCATATTATCCCAAGTAGTAACAAAATGGTTTTCCAGTGTCTTAAACCATTTTCGAGCTTCACCATCAAGAGACTGGACAAACAACCTTAAGAGCACATCTAAATGTTCCACATTGAAATTCTCTGCAAAATAACAGAAGACCTCAAGATGTTTTTGAGCATCAATCTCATTTTCCCTATTGAATCTGGGTAAAATCTTCAGATAATCTTAGGGCATATCATTCAACACTTGGGGTAATGCCAGAGGAGCATATTTATTTAGCAGGAAGCCTGGAACATTTACCATTGGAGGGGGTGGAGGTAGTGCAATAGTTTGATGAGTAAGAGGAGGAGGAGGAGGTGGAAGTGGGGTATGAATAACAATAGGAATATACTCGACTGAAGCTTGAGGTGTTGAGGGGAATAATGGTCTGTTAACAGTAGATACTTCAATGACTTCTTTCACCTCTTCAACCTCGGGATTAAGGTGAAAAACATCTTTATTTCTGACGCCTCCTCGGGGTGGACTATCTAAATAGTAATAATCGGCATCTCCCACAGTGGAGCCGGGTTCTGGCACTTGAGCTTCTTGAGAAGAAGAGGATGGAAAGTCTTCTATAGACAATTCAGGGATTTCAATGTGGACTGATTTTATTTCCCTCCAATTTCTTCTATGTATGATATTTTCAGTGTCAGACACTGAAGGTGTCTTTGGCTTAGACATATCTGACCTTAGGTGCAACTTACGAGGAGCCAAGACTGCAAATAGATTTATCAAATGAAAAATTGTGGAGTCTCCAAGGTGAGGGATCTACAACTCTCAACTCTCCATACTCACCTACTTGAAGAGTAAATTAGATTTTGTCGAGGCCCAGGGATTTATATTTTCTCAACTTCGATCCCCGGAAATGGCGCCAAAAAGATGTTTTCGTTCCTAGAGACAGCCTAGAGTTGCTATAGACCAGTGCCTAGGACATCTTATCATAGCAAGGAGCGTGTAATATAACATGGAGAGCTATCAGTAAAAGGCTCTCATGCTATCTCTTGTAAACAAGGAAATTTATTTGACTGGGACCAAAGCTCTCAGAAACTTGACACGAGAAAGAGATACTGCAGAGACAAGGTGCAAAACTCTAATACAAATGCATCAGACAATTCAGAGACAATTTACTGTAAAGCGGGCCGGTTCAGAAATACTTCACAGAGATAAATGATCTGAAAGTGTTTTCGGTGTAAGAAAGGTGAGAGGATACTAGCTGTCATATAGATGATATCCAGATACACAATATTACCATGAATGGGCTTACCAATTTAAGAATCCATACACAATAACAGTGTTTTAAAAATAACATTCCATAGAAGCTAATATAGCATAAGTATGGTAGAAGTGGAGATGGAACAGTATATCATGCATGAGCCATATTTAAAGCACTTGACTGATTCAAACATGCGTATCAACTAGGATAAATCCATACCAAACCAATGATCCACTCGCATTCCAAAACATGATACAAGAAAGATGGATGAAAACAATATGAACATTTAAATTAACACATAAAGGGAGAAGTTACAAACTGTGAAATACCAAAGACCAAAATCCTCTTTAACAGATGAAACTCCTCCTCACTGAAACCCTACGGGCTCTGAGTACCCTCTGCCTTCTAAACCCTGAATTACGGTTTAAGATCTTCAACGCTAAATGTTGAATTCTTGATCCTTCACTGATATTTCTCAGCTGCTCCATTAATGTCTCTATTTGCACAATCTGTGCTTTTAACGGCTCTGCAGGGTTTAACAGATTTTAACCCTGCATCTTTAATGGAAGTCTTGTCGGCATATCTTCTTGGGATTTTCTTCATAATTTCAAATCCTGGAAATGGTCCTTTGGTGTGTCCTCTATTACAGTAATAGGGACTGTGAATCACAATAGTTTTCTGCCGTTGTAAACCTGCAAAACCCGCAAACGCGTTATAGAAAGCCATGCATGGGAATGTGAACACAGTGGGGATAATGGTGAGACAGCACGACATGATGGAAAGGTCAAGAAATGCAGGGCAATGATAGGAAATGCAGTGTGACGGTGGGAGGTGGCCAGGGAGAAGGTTGGCGGAAGGTAGCAGATGAACAACTTTGAATCTGACCTTTAGAATGAGATATAAGGAAGGTGGAAGAGAATGCGTCGAATGGCATATGGAATGGTGACGTGGAGAAGGACCAAGTCAATGGCGTGGCGTGGGTTTAATGAGGGTCATCCAATCTCGGCGGAGATCGACGGTGGAGGATGCATAGGAGGGCGACAGAAAGTGGTCCAGGGGTCGAATATACTATGATTAAATGTTGTGTATCTTCGAAGAGTGAAAACCGTTGGATGAAGACCTCCAGATTGGATGGCTGTCATGAATATCGTGCCGTGACTTCAAATGAATGATAACGCGCGATGGAGGGCGGTTTTGGAACCGTACGTAGAGACACGCGGCAAGCGATGTATGGAATCGCTCCGTTTTGAGAAATACCGCCCGCCTCCGAAAGATGGTGCGATGAAAACCGACGGGTTTGGAACAAGTGCTGCTGTGGGGACCACGAGGATGGATGGGTTCCTGACCGTAGATCTGCGGGTTGATAGGATGGTGGATGGGCGATTAACGGAGTGGGCCACGGTCGTGATGAAGGCTTGCGAATGTCGTCGGATATTTGCAGATCAACGGTTAATACCACTTCCGATATACCTTTGGGATAAGCGACTTTCTCGGCTGGCACTTGGTCTGGTGCCCAGGTTACATGGAGAAAAAGACTAAGAGGCTAGGGCCGAAAGGTGCCAGACTTTTCATATTTTCAAATGCGGGTTTTTGCCATTTTAAATACGATTTTGAGGCTAGGCAGAGGTAACGATAGGTAGAAAAAGAGCTTCTCAGGGCGAACAGAGGAGATTTGAAGGTTTAAGCCAGATTTCTTGACAAAATTTGATAGGAAGCTGAAATGATCAACACAAGGTACGCTTGAGCTGGTCCCGCATCGAAGCATTTTCAACAATCTTGAGGAACAGCTGAAGCCATTCCTCAATCAAGGTCCCCGTAGCGTTCTGTTCTCTGGAGCCAGTCGTCAAGGTTACCTCGAGGCCTCTGGCTCCCCCCAGTTGAGCAAAATCCTCCACCGCCTCCTGGAAGTACCTCTTCTACGCGTCTAGCCGGATCAGTTGTTTCGGGGAGGCAGGTCGAATAGCCCGGACCGATTCCTTTCCATGAGCGTCCTCTCCCGTCTTCTTGCTGCCACACGTGACGATCGCTACATTCTGCATGGCTAGAGTCGCGGTTCCTCATGGCTCGGAGTTTACCAAATTCGTGCCCCTCTGTCGTGCCCGTTCCTCCCACTTCTTGATGAGTTCTGGACAATCCTTTGTTGCATGGGCATTCACGCGGCACTGGGAACACCAAGGACATCTGGGAAGGGGACATTCCCGAGACACATGACCCTCCTGGTCACAGTTGTATCATTTCACCGGACCTCATCCCCCTATGCGGCCTCCGCGCATACAGCCTCCTCTTCCCCTGGAAGCCCCGTTCACCCTATAGGAAGGTCGATCCAACCGGTCCACGAGTGCGTCGAGAGCCCTGCATTGCTTAGTGTTGTGAGTCATGGAAGCACAAAACTCACAGTATACATTTTTTGGGACGTTGGAATACTTCTGTAGTATTGGGCACATCCAAGGTGGATTCCCCATCGTCCGGAAAATCTCGCAATACTCCGTGGCGGTTGGGTTTGGTTGAGATGGGAACCCCGTATAAGGCTATTGTGGCTAGTATACCCCCTGCGGATTCATCGCCACGCCACCCCCCGTGGGTTTACCCCCTTGGATTGCCGCAACAGAGGGTCCCACACCCATGCCATGCAGCCGAGGACACTCGGTTGCGACGTGGCCTTCAACCAGGTAGTGAGTGCACCAAACGTTTGTCCTGGCTGGTCTTATAGGATGCATCTCCTTGAGATTTTCAGTCAGACTAGAAATCTGATGCTGCAATCCCACCAAGGAAGGATCCTGCAGGGCCGGCCCTTCCTGATATTCCTGAGGGTAGCCCGCCATGGCCTCAATCTTCATGGCTTGTTCCAAAGTGTCCTGCAAGGTTTCAATATTTTGCTAGGTGAGGGGGGTTCGCGTCAAGGGAAGCAGAGCCTTGATGAACCAGTCCCTTTGATGGTTTGGGTCGATCGAGTAGCTGAGTTTCTCGATTGCGTCCTTGAATCGATGCATCAGCTCCCATGCAGTCTCTCCTTCTTTCCGCTTAATCTCCCAGAGCTAGGACAGACCCTGCTGGTCCGTCTGGGGAAGTTTAAATTCTCGGACAAAATCCCGCTTAACGTCAGCGATTACTGGATTAGGATGGGCCTTGGACCACTTGAGAAACCATCGCAGAGCCCTCTCTCTGAGCATGGTTTGGAACTCTATTAGCTTCCCTGCGTCTGGCGTCTCCGAGCCCTCCATATGGCTTCACAGAGATACCAATGTTTCTCTACGTCATCGTTTCCTCAGCCAGAGAATTCTGGATACCAGGTGAATGACCCAGCCATATTTACTTGCGGAGGGTTGACCAGGATAAATCCTTCGGGTCCTGGTTGCGTGATTTTTCCCCTGGGGAATGAAATACTACTAGTGACGCTGCAATTAACATGTGTCACTGTCGACAATGAACTGTTTTGCAATTGACTCAATGCTTGTAACTTAACAAAAATATTACTTAAAGGTTGATAGAGTACCAGGGGAAGGTAGGGATCCTTTCCGTGCGAATTTTTGGAAGTAGGGCTACCTGGAAAGATGAATGTCGTCTGCATTCTTGAAACAACTGCTGCATTACGACGTACCATTCTCCATTGGAACTTTCTTCGGGCTGCACACCTGCATCGTCTTCGTCAGTCGTCGTCTCCCTTTCCCTCTTAGCTGGGCTCCCATGCACCCGTCACACTCCCACAACGATCCCATCCCTTTCCAAGGTATCCGCCCGAGTGTCCATAATTCCTATCCTCTGAGGCGCCTCCTCTTGATTCTTCCTATCATTTCGCCGTCGTCTTAGCTCCCGCATCACCCTTTCTCACCACCTATCGGCGATCTGCGCCCGCCGATGGCCACGTCGCTCCCTCAATCTCCTTGCAGCCTCAGCATCCATCCCCCACTCCCCGCTTCACACTTCACGTAGCATATGTCCCTTCGTCCCTTCCCCCAGCACTGAAGGTTTACGCTTCCATGCTCGACTTTTGGAATTCCATCAACCCTTTGTCTACCATCAAGGCCTTAATCCACAGCAGAATCTCTTTAAGCAGCTTCCCTCTTAGCCCGGAATGGAAGATAGCTTCATCCTTCAAGAAGGATTGGTAGCACTCTGCAGCAAACTCCACAATATATCTGTCCAAAGTGGTCTCTACCCAAAAATCCACCGTGCAGGTCAACTCAGTGTTCAACCGATGCAGAGCCACCAGATCCCCGTGCACCCACTTGTGGTTTATATTCCGTGAGCTATCCCTAGGCACCTTCATCGGTAGCCTCCGCAACCAATTATAGAGGTCGCTAGGGAATTTTCCCCAGAGGATCTCGTAGGTATCACTGGCGGAATCTGAGAAAAGGACGAGATCCTTAAGCACCCTTTCCTTTTGATTCGTCAACTCTGCTTTCTGAGCAACGAACTGGCCCAGATGGTTATCCCACCATCTCCGTATTTCTCCTTCGAAGATCCTCGATACCATGATCTAGTTCCCCTCATAACATGTAGGTCCCAGCAATGGAACCATTTGTTGGTGAAGAAACAGGTCTCGCAGGCAAGACCCAGGTTCAGGGGTTGGCGCCAACAAGTGTTACACTAAAAACTGTCACCTTGACATTATGCTAACTGTATGAGCTCATTAACACTCATACATACCTCCTCTGTAAGTCTTAAAACCATTACTCCTCATGTCAAGCCCTGAAACAAGAAGAAAAACCCTAAAAACCTCTGAAAGAATGGGTACGCATGTAACATGAAGCCTGCCTGCATTCCTGGCTTGGGTACGCAGGTAATGCATGGCTTACCTGCATTCTAGAACATTTTTTTCCTTTGGAATGCCTGCGTACCCTCCTCAAAGTCAAAAAGGCGAGAAAGTAAAGTCAAAAAAGTGGTTTGAGGTCAATTCTAGAAGGTTCTAGATGAGAATTTTTGGGGATGAGTACGCTTTGATAAGGTGCATGTATCCCTCACCTTAAGGAACTAATCCCTTGATGTGAGGAGTCTATCCCTTTGAAGGAGGATTTTATCCCTTAAAAATTGGAATCCTAACCTCCTCATCTACTCTATAAAAGGAGGCATTGGGTAGCCTCAAATGGTTAAGATTTTGGAGATTAAGATTTTGGAGATTGAGAATTGGAGTTCAAGCTTTATGTGTGATTAAGTTGAAGTGCTGTTGAGATTTAGACTTCGTTCTATTGAGTTTTTGAGAGGAAAGATTACATACCTCTTTATGCTCCTGGAGGAAGAGTGCAAGACTTATCAAAGTAGAGGAGACTCCTGCTTCAAACCCCGGGAAGGCCTTTCGAACATCAAGGCTAAGGTTGTAAGGTTCTTCTGTTATTTTTAAGATTAATACAATCAAGTTTTGTTTTTCTCAATAAATTGTCGTTCGATTGTTTATTTCAATAAGCTGTCGTTTGATCATTTATTTCATAGATTCCTTGATCACTATGATAGATATGTTTTATAATTATTTGTTATAAAGGTGCTATTTAATATTTTTTTGTTTGTGATTGCAAGTCGACGAAAGACGACACTTTCTTGCGACGAAAGAACTCTTGTTGTGACGGAAGATCTCTTGTTGCGACGGAAGCACTACGACCACAAATAAGCATTTGGATCTAAGGTAGGATTGACACCTTTATAACATTTACTTGTAAAACGAATATATTTAGAGAAAGACAGACTTAGTTGTTCGTTTGTTGCTAGATTGTCTTCTAACACTAGGGAGATCGGTCTTGTCCACAAGAATGATTTATCCGGCCAACAAATTGGCGACTCCACTGGGGAAAAAACTTGTTGTTTTTTGTTCTCTTTTATTTTGATCTGAGGAAAAAAATTTCCTGGTTTTTGATTGATGGATATCTGCCTGGGTAGCTTAGGTTTTCTCTGTTTTTGAAAATTTTGAAATCTTTTACGTTTTTCTTGAACTTTTATGGGGACCGCACTTTGTTCTTTTACACAGTGTGGGCAATTTCGCACTTTCCTTGAGTAAACAGTGTGGGACCGCACCTGTTACTTCTGGGAGCCTACGTACCCTATTAAAATTTTGGAAAAACTCCAGATTTATTTTTTCCAGTTTAGTTTAGATTTAATTTAGGATTCTTAGCATCTACCCAAATCTGTATTTTCTGTCGAAAATTCCTTGCTTATGAGTTTCTTTCAGCAATTATTCATCTCATCAATCTCCATTAAGTTAATTGGGTGTTTTGAATCTCTTTTTTGAGAAATCCTTAATTTGATTTCCTTTGTTCATTACTTGGAGGTTTGTCTCAGTCTTTTCACAATTTTGCATTTTTTTTCTTTTGTTTATGCAAAAAAAATTGTGTATGAGTGTTAATTGCCTTTGAGTGTTTTTTGATCTTTGTAACTCTCACCCGATTTTCTTGACTTGCACTTGATTGGTTCTTAGATCACATTAGAATCATCTTGTCTTTGAGAATTCTCTTGCATAGATCACATTTTCATAATTAGAATTCTCATTTTCAGAATATGAATGAAAAATGTGCATAGATTACATTTGCATGCTTTTCATGTGAATTGTGCATAGATTACAACTGCATAGTTTACATTCTGAAAAATCAATCGTAGATTTAGATTAGTTTCTTTGATCTGAATTTAGATGTTTTTATGCTTGTTTTAAAAACACAAAAATAAAAAATTGTTTTGGGATTGATTTGCATTAGTTTTTCTTGATGAAATTAGTGCATTAGAGAATTTGTTATATTTTCACTTAGTGATCAATTTTTGTATTGTTGGAAGTGAATGGAAACTCTCTCCTTACTTTAGTTAGGATTCATCGAATTGAAAATATTACATTATCATATTCGATTGCATTCAATTTTGGGTCGGGTCATAACACCATTGGTTTCATATCCATTTACCCTTTGAGTAATAACAGCCTAAATAACACAGCGCTTAATTAAAATTCATCTAGTAATTTTTACATTTTTAAGGGCTCTTTCCACCAATCTAGCTCAGGATTAGTGCTTTGGAATAGGTTGTAGTTAACTTTCCAAAGCAACTAAAACAAACAAGTAGATAAATCTTGCATTAGGAAATAAATCCAATTGTAATTGATACAATCTGGGACGCTTCTCTTAAAGAAGTAAATCATGAGATCATGTCCGAACCTTTGAGACAATCAATTCTATTTCATTGGGGAAGATAGAAGATTTTGCGCGCATTACAAATGGTAAACCTCGGATTAACCATTGTCGAGGAGCCTAGGGTCACTTGTCGGTAAACCTCGGATTGACCATGTCGAGGAGCCTTCAAGGGGATTGAGCTTTGTTACTCTGCCCTTGCGCGTAGAATCGGATTGTAGACTGTTCCCCCAGTTGTATTTGTTACTGTTGGTAACCTTAGTGTCCATAAGCTTAAGATTATTTCCTAAGGTGACGGTGAAGGAAATATCTCACTGTACCTGGAGCAGACGTCGACTAGACTCACTTGGACTCTCTGGGGGGTTTTCTTCACGCGAGATGGTTTTGTGAAGGAACTTGTGCCAGTCTGTTTCATTAAGCAGGTTGTCGGGGTAACTGTTCCAACCACCATTTCTGCATTAAAATTCTACGATGTTGAATTTCATCACCAACTAGTGTTTTTAGTGCAGGAATCTACTGTTTGTGTGTGGTTTGACTCCTAGATTTGATAGTGCATGTTAATTTGTTTGTTTTTAATTTTAGAGACCATAGGTGTGAATTGTGAATTTTAATTGTTAGGTGTGAATTGTCAATTGTTAATTTTAGTTTTAAATTGTTAATAAAATTCACTGAAGTTGAATATAATGGCAACTGTTCCGGAATTTACCAACCAAGGAACCCCTCTTCATGAGAATCCTAGTACTTTTCCTTGCTTTGGAAATGTTGGTCCTCCTTTTATGGCTACTTTTTCATTACCTGGATTTAGAATAGGTTTACCAATATGGTTATTTTCAACTTCATTGGCTCCAAATACTCCAATTGTTTCACCTCAACCGGATGCTTCACCTCAACAGAGTTCACGATCTCAACATCATCAACCTTCTATTGACCCTTTACCTTCTTCGCCTAATATTTCTTCCTCCATTTCTTCCTCTTCGCTTGGTAAAATCCTTGACGCTAGTAACCAGGTGGCTAAGAAGAAGAAGAAAGGGAAGAAGAAGAAGAAGAAGAAGCAAGATAAGAAATAAGTCAACCAACCAACCATGGTTGTAAGTGTTGTGTTGAGGAAACCTCCAACATGCATCGTAAACCCAAATACCCTTGCAGGCTTTGTATGGTTAACCACTTCCTTATCAATTGTCCTGGTATTCCGAAGGTCTTGGAAGTATGGTCAGAAAAATCTCATCAACTTTCCGTCGATCCATCAACCAGTGATAGTCAGGTTCCTGGGTAAAAGGGTAAAGTTAGGTTTCCTTGTAAGTTATGCAAAGGGAGTCATCAAACTCACATTTTCCCTCACATGGATGAAGCATCAGAATTATTGGAAAACCTTACTGTTCCACAGCAAGAATTTCCAACTGGTTACCGTAAACTTTCTCCCAACCTACCATCAACTGGCGGAGTGATTGATCCAATTTCAAGTAAAATCGATCCCACTCTTCCATTGGAGAGTGAAACTCATATCACTCAGGTTGATGATCCGTTAGTTGATCAAGTGGTCGATTCAATTTCACATTTAGTCGATCCCATTCTCCCTATAGAGAGTGAACTTCATACCGCTTAGGTTCTTCTTATTACATCATATTCTTCTACGCCAGGGGGCATTTCACCTGTTTCTACAGAACCCCCTCCAAATACTGAGGTCTTTTCCTTTGATTGGAATAGACTGACAGAACCTCATCTTCCTTCCTCCATTCCTTTCCGAATCATTGTGAAGTTGGGTGGTAGGGACATACACCGCACACAGGTAGATGAAGGTGCTTCTGTTAGTATTTTATCTTCAACTGCTTGGAAAGCTTTGGGTTCCCCTCAACTTGTGCCTATTACTCAGAATCTGAAATATTTTAACAGAACCATTAGTGAACCTTTAGGGATCCTTCCTAATTTTTCTATTACTTTGGAAGGTAAAACTGTCTGTATTGATCTTATGGTAGTTCGAGGCCCCTTGGATTTCAATTTACTCCTTGGGCGAGACTATGTCTATGCAATGAAAGTTGTCGTATCGACACTCTTTCGCATGATGTCTTTCCCTCACAATGGAAATATTGTGACTGTAGACCAGCTTTCGTTCCCTAGTCTTGTTTCGACTACCAATAATCCGACATCCCTGAATGTTCCTCATACGAAAGTGGTATCTACCCCGCCACGGGTTAATTATGTGGCAACTAGTCTTATGTTTTCAATTACCGATGTAAGTGAGCCTCTAACTGTTTTCTCGTCTTCCTTTGACTTAGATCCGGTAATTGACATGGAAAAATCTATGGGATTATTTGAACGCGATGTTCTTATCCCTTTTGAGTCCCTTGACATGTGTTCCTTCCAGAGAACATTCTTCCTTTTGATGAATACCTCTTGGAAGCCATGATCAAGGTGTGTCCATTGACATGTGTTTCTTCCAGTTGGAAGCCATGATCAGTGTCTCCGAGGATAGTTCCTTTTACTGTGTCAACCTCGTTAAAAAATGAATCAGTAGTTTCTGAGGATAGTTCTGTTTACTGTGTCAACCTTGTTAAAAAATGAATCAGTAGTTTCTGAGGATAGTTCCTTTTACTGTGTCAACCTCGCTAAAAAATGAATCAGTCACTGCCAAGGATAGTTCCATTTACTGTGTCAACCTTGTTAAAAAATGAATCAGTAGTTTCCAAGGATATTTCCTTTTACTCTGTCAACCTCATTAAAAAATGAATCAGTAGTTTCTGAGGATAGTTCCATTTACTGTGTCAACCTCGTTAAAAACTGAATCAGTGGTTTCCGAGGATAGTTCCTTTTACTGTGTCAACCTCGTTAAAAAATGAATCAGTTATTCTGAGGAAATCTCCTTTTACTGTGTCAACCTCGTTAAAAAATGAATCAGTGGCCCGAGGATAGTTCCTTTTACTATGTCAACCTCGTTAAAAAATGAATCAGTGAGTGAGGATAGTTCCTTTTACTATGTCAACCTCGTTAAAAAATGAATCAGTGGCTGGTGAGGAGAGTTCCTTTTACTGTGTCAACCTCGTTAAAAAATGAATCAGTAGTTTCTGAGGATAGTTCCTGTTACTGAGTCAACCTCGTTAAAAAATGAATCAGGTATGAGGAAAGTTATTTTCCTGTGTCAACCTCGTTAAAAAATGAATCAGTTGGTCTGAGGAAAGTTCCTTTTACTATGTTAACCTCATTAAAAAATGAATCAGTGGCCTGAGGATAGTTCCTGTTACTGAGTCAACCTCGTTAAAAAATAAATCAGGTATGAGAAAATTTCTTTTCCTATGTCAACCTCGTTAAAAAATGAATCATTTGGTCTAAGGAAATTTCCTTTTACTTTGTTAACCTCGTTAAAAAATGAATCAGTGGCTCGAGGATAGTTCCTTTTATTGTGTCAACCTCGTTAAAAAATGAATCAGTGAGTCCGAGGATAGTTCCTTTTACTATGTCAACCTCGTTAAAAAATGAATCAGTGGCCTGATGATAGTTCCTTTTACTGTGTCAACCTCGTTAAAAAATGAATCAGTGAGTCGAGAGCATAGTTCCTTTTCTTGTGTCAAGCTCATTTAAAAAATGAAACAAGCTTACATGAGGACAGTTATTTTACTGTGTCAACCTCATTAAAAAATGAATCAGTTGGTCTGAGGAGAGTTCCTTTTACTGTGTCAACCTCGTTAAAAAAATGAATCAGTCGGCGATGAGGATAGTTCTTTTCTTGTGTCAACCTCATTAAAAAATGAATAAGTAGGTTATATAGGTAGATTGTAGAAAGTAGACACGAGGAAAGTTCCTTTTACTGTGTCAACCTCGTTAAAAAATGAAACACTTTGCCATGAGCATAGTTCTTTTCCTGTGTCAAGCTCGTTAAAATGAAACAAATCCTCCCCTAATTTATTCGAGTCTTTGAATAGACCTCGTAAATGTTAAGTCATATATTTAGGTTAGTTATTTCAGTTTTTGCATAATTTTCTTACAGTTTTAGGTTGGGTCTTTCATATGATCTCGTAAATGAACCTTCATTCCATCCATCTATTAATTACCAGCAGTATACTTAGTTGAATGAAATGAATCTAGGGGGGCATGTGCTCTAGCAATTACGCTTAGGGGGCATCAAGCACAGTTTTCTCTCTATTTCAAGCTTGTGTAAAAATGAAACCACTCTGAAGCATAATTTTTCTCTGTTTCAAGCTTCTTCTTTTTTTAAAAAATTAAACCTATCTTGAGTCAATTTCAATTATTTTCAAGAATCGTTAAAATCATGAAAATCCCAAGATTATTTTTCCATCTTTCATTCTCGTAAAATGCATGAAAATGCCGAGTTCTTTCCGTATTTCCCTACTCGTAAATTAAATTGAAATTTGGCCACAGGAGTACATTTTTATCCCTTTTTTGAACTCGTTAAAACTTACAAAAAAGTGAAAACCATGAGTACATTTTTATCCCTTTTCAAACTCGTTAAAACTTACGAAAAAGTGAAACCCTGGAGTCCTCTTTTAAGCCCTTTTCAGACTCTCTAAACATGAAAAGATTGCCGAGCAGTTGATTATTCGAACGCGTTAAAGCAAATGAATAATCGTCCCTTCAGTATAAGTTTACCCCTTTTACGGACTGAAATGGACTATTTACGAAAAATATATACGTTGACTAATTACGGTCAATAGAGTTCTCTCCCGCATTATTTTATCCTTTTTCAGGCTCGAGAGACTAAATTTACGAAAAATTACACCCATGGAGTTTTCTTAAGTTTTTTCTTCTGACTCCCTAAAATTGAAAAACACTGAGTTTCTCCTATACTGGACTCATTAAAACTTAATAGTAAAGGACCTGTTCAATTCTAAACAAGAACGGACCACTCCTTCTTTGGGTTCTAATCTTAAACTAAGTTGGACTCATCCGAAGGATGACCTTATAAAAAAGCAAGTGTTATCCTCCTCAAGCTTGTCAAAAATAAAGAGGTACTTGCCAGAAATGGTGGGGGAAAAGAGAGAAAAATGACTTGTTTGTTGTATTTTGATTTTTCGAAAATCAAGCTAACCACTCTTGAACACGACACTTTCATTCACCTGGGTTGGGAAATCCTTTGCCTAACAGTTAATCAAACCTCATTGAAAGTTTTCAGCCGATTTCTGGGTATTAGCTTTGGGTCAATTGTCACCAATCCATCTGCAATGTCATTATGTGTTCAAGAGGACAGTTCAAATAAACCATTCATTGCAAAATATTTGTCTTCCATTTTGACCATCCCTGAGTCAATCCTTGCCAATATATTTCTTCAAAACTTGATCTATGATTTCGTGTTGTGGGCTTGCCTACTACGGATCACTTTCTATCGATGACAACTCATTATCTAGGAAGTTGATCCAGAAATCGTCAATACCTTGAAATCCGCATGCCTCAATGGCATGTTTCTCGCCTTCGACAACAGGTTGCATCATTGACCTTCGATCGAATGATTCCATGACATGTTCGACTTCAGCTCATTTATTCACATTTCATGGATTGTACTGAGTACTTTGAGAGTCATTGAGATTCCTGGTGGTTACTCTCACACTTGTTAACATTTTACATCATTGACTGATAATCAAGTGCTTTCTACCATGTTCGACTTCAACACATTTAATCGCATGGATAGAATCGTACTAGTTTGAGATGCGGAAATCAAGACCCTAGATCTAGTTTCTACCATCCAGGCTGCGAGGATTTTTATTATTATACAGTAGACTATTCATTACAGATGGTTGTGCCCATGCTGTGTCTACACTATTGATGTAATATTAAAATCATTTCTGTATCAGAACAAGTTTAGTTAGTTTTTTATCTGAGTATGGGAATGCCTACCTCAGCGATGATATGATTACATATATATATTTTCCATTGAATGTTTTTACAGGTTCCGACCGGGGTGTCCACAGGATGATCCTTGAAATGATAAAAGTACTTCATTCTTCATATATGATAGACTCCATCTTCATCTATTCCAGACTTCGCACTTTAGGGGGCAATTTGTTACACTAAAAATTTTCACCTTGACATTCTGCTAACTGTATGAGCTCATTAACACTCATACATACCTCCTCTGCAAGTCTTACAACCTTTACTCCTCATGTCAAGCCCTAAAACAAGAAGAAAAACCTTAAAAACCTCTGAAAGAATGGGTATGCATGTAACATGAAGCCTGCCTGCGTTCCTGGCTTGGGTACGAAGGTAATGCATGTCTTACCTACGTTCTAGAACGCAGTTTTCCTTTGGAATGCCTGCGTACCCTCCTCGAAGTCAAAAAGGCAAGAAATTAAAGTCAAAAAAGTGGTTTGAGGTCAATTCTAGAAGGTTCTAGATGATAATTTTTGGGGATGAGTACGCTTTGATAATGTGCATGTATCCCTCACCTTAAGGAACTAATCCCTTGATGTGAGGAGTCTATCCCTTTGAAGGAGGATTCTATCCCTTAAAAAGTGGAATCTTAACCTCCTCGTCTTCTCTATAAAAGGAGGCATTGGGTAGCCTCAAATGGTTAAGATTTTGGAGATTAATATTTTGGAGGTTAAGATTTTGGAGATTGAGATTTTGGAGATTGAGAATTGGAGTTCAAGCTTTATGTGTGATTAAGCTGAAGTGTTGTTGATATTTAGCCTTCTTTCTGTTGAGTTTTTGAGAGGAAAGATTACATACCTCTTTATGCTCCTGGAGGAAGAGTGCAAGACTTATCAAAGTAGAAGAGACTCCTGCTTCGGACCCCAGGAAGGCCTTTCGAACATCAAGGCTAAGGTTGTAAGGTTCTTCTGTTATTTTTAAGATTAATACAATCAAGTTTTGTTTTTCTCAATAAATTGTCGTTCGATTGTTTATTTCAATAAGCTGTCATTTGATCATTTATTTCATAGATTCCTTTATCACTATGATAGATATGTTTTATAATTATTTGTTATACAAGTGCTATTTAATATTTTCTTGTTTGTGATTGCAGGTCGACGAAAGACGACACTTTCTTGCGACGAAAGAACTCTTGTTGCGACGGAAGATCTCTTGTTGCGACGGAAGGATTATTGTTGCGACAGAAGCACTACGACCACAAATAAGCATTTGGATCTAAGGTAGGATCGACACCTTTATAACATTTATTTGTAAGACGAATATATTTAGAGAAAGACAAACTTAGTTGTTCGTTTGTTGCTAGATTGTCTTCTGACACTAGGGAGATCGGTCTTGTCTGCAAGAACGATTTATCCAGCCAACAACAAGGGAATCCGTTGTAGTCTAGAACCACGCCAGCATTGTCACCCTACTCCGGAGAACAGAGAGTATCACTCGAGGCATGCCGCAACCACATGCAGAGGGGGAATAGATCGATAACATTAAAAGGATCCACAACTCATGGTTAACAGTGAATTGATTGCATAAACATTGTTATATGCGCAAGAACATTCAAAGAGTGTACAGGTATTAAGCAAATAAAATTTTAAATCATCACAACCATCATGCATGCATGTGAATCACATAAGAAGAAAACGACCTGCAAATATATTGATATCTTCGACCAAACCCATAGTTACATAGCTTTCGCAAGGAGAGCTTACAAGTCTGATACAAACGCCTTATAGAACAGAAAGGTAGATGAGAGAACCCTAGGAACTACAGAGATGTCATGCTTGGTCTGAGTTCCTACTGCAGCATCCGCTCATTCTCCTTCAGTCGCTCTGCATTCCTCTCCTATTTCACCCGGGTGACGGCTATTTATTTACCCGCTATCGCAACTGTTAGTTCCTCTTGCATTCTTCTTCAGCTGCTTCCGGCTTCTCTCTTGTTGTCTGTGTGTTCTGCTCTCTATCTTCTGTTGTATGTTCTCTTCATCTGTACTCATGCATCTGATTTCTTTAGCTATGTACCTGTTCCCTCGCAACTTCGGTATTTCCGCTACTTACTGTAGTTGTGACTTGGTTGCGACTGCCATGTGTCATCATTCTGCAGCCCAAAATCTGTCCTTTATTCAAAATTCAAAATAGTCAAAAAAAAAATTCAAAACAAGGGCCCCAACAGGCACTGCGTAACTGGAGAGCTGCTGGAAGAAAATACTGCATTGGCCCTTCAACAGAATATGAATATATGACTACAGGCTGAAAATGAAAATGCAGATCTACAGAAATCTGGAGCTATGATGATGCCAAGGTTCAAGATCTAGCAAATGTGATGGAAACCCAAGATAACCCAAAAAGGATTTTCCAGAACTACAACTTTCGAAAATCACCCTCCTAGGGTTTGATCCTTTGACTGTTGGGTTTACAAATCTAAAAATAGATCTGATCTAAAGATGGCTGCAATATGATGTATAAACATATCTATGCTTTGAGGGCTGATCCCTCCTTCAGATATACAAGCTAGGAGCTTGAGATCTTGCCTTCTCTTCCTCCTCCTTCAAGTTGCAGCAACTAAATATGCAAATGCTACAGAAACTGCACTGTACAAGAGAGAGAGGCTTTATGCCAGCTGAAATATGTTGCAATAGACTCCAGGCTAATGGAAATAGTGATGGCAAGGTGAGGGGATGATCCCTCATAGGATTACTAGCTGAAATGCTAGCAACTTCCTTCCTCCTTTGGATCTGCAATAATGGATAGCGTAATTCTGGATGGAATTACTGCTACTAGGAGGTCAATAAATTTTGGTTTGATTCCAGATCTGAAATGAAGCTTTGGGAATGCTGATCTTCAAGCCTAAGGTGATAAGAATAAATCTTCAGTGGTTCTCCGGCTGAAATACTGAAGACAACCTCAACCTTCCAACTGATCTTCAGAAATGTACAAAACCAAATGCATCTTCAAAGCTTATGTGAATGAAGTGAACATTAAATTGTGAACATAGTAGCTGTAAAGGGCAATTAAGAATCCTTTAACAAATACTTTAACAAGAAGGGCATTTAAGGGCACTATGTATAAAGAAATAACCAAATACAAGGCATACCATAAACTTCTTTGATCAAACCCTAGCAAGTAAACATTAAGACAACAATCCAACAAACCCTAGAGAGCAGGGAACTACTAACCTCTCTCGCTATCTACCTTCAGAGAAAGAAAACATGCAAGATAATAAATAAGTAATGATCAAAGAGTAGGGAACTCCTAAATTCCTTAATCAAACTATAAAGACCTTAAAAGTAACCATTTCAAGATAAAATAAAGGATAGGGCAAACCATAAAATTCTTTAGCCTAAACCCTAATTAGTACACTTCAAAGAAAGCATTGAGAACAACATTTTAAGCAAAACCAAAGGAGAGGGAAAACCATAAACTTATTTAGCCATACTCTACTGATTTAATCTCAAGGAAACAAAATAGATGAACATAGAGAAACAGGGAACTCCTAATTTCTTCAAGCAAACCTAGTAGAGGAAAACATCTAAGCAATAGAAGCAGACAGACTTAAGGTGCTTCTAACAACATATCTTAAGCTAAATTTTATATTCTATTGCAAGAGAAAGATGCAAAATATGGAAAAATAAGAAGACAAGTGTAAAATCAGAGAAAAAATCACCATTAACCATGCTCATGAATCCTACAAATGTGCTTGTCTCATTGATATTCAGTCCAAAACCTTCACAATGCTCCAAAGCCAAAAACTCCTTACAACTCAAAGTCTATGAAGTTTTATCTCAACAATCAACCAACATGAAAAATGAGGCCTCCATGCATTATTTAACTTGCAAAATAGGATCAAAACCCTATATAGGGTTTCAAAATGTCATTAATTACACATAAATGTCATTTTTTCCTATGAGACCATGCAAGGCCCAAGGCACAAATATCCTAATTTAATAAATGCAAAAATAAATTCTAACATCACTCCTCAGCTAACTCTACAGAGATTTTCCTTCAAAGACCTCAAAATATCATTTCCAATAACTCCAAGTGTCTTTTGTTTACTTTCTGGCAAGGGCGCAGTGCCAAGGTACAAGGGCGCAGCGCCAAATCTAGAAAAATTTCCTCTTTTGTAGCTAAGATTTGGAGGCCTTCCCAGTGTCCAAATGAGCTCCATGATAGCTCATTGGAAAGCTTGTACTGACTAGTTTCCAAATTTTCCTTTAGTTTCCAATTTGGTGCCCATTTCAAAAACCCATTCGCCAAATACTACTCAGGGCACAGCACCAGTGCTGAAAATTGGTCAGAAAGGTGATGTTTAGGTGGTTTTTGGCACTTTTGGAGGACCAATTTTTCTCCAAATGAGCTTAAATTTTCTGTGGGTGATGTCCTTTCTATGAGGAACATGAAAATGTAAATTTTTCCCCATCTGAGTGCCCCAAAAAAGATCACAGCGCTAGTGCCGCTAAGCGCTTGGCCCTTTTTTCTACAAGCAAAACAGTCAAAATTTCAAAAACTTGCACCAAGTGCCAAAATTTGGATTTTACCTTGCTGATCATGTTTGGGAGGCTGGGAGGGATACATCAGTAAGGATTTTAAGCTTTTCCCCTTCATTTTTCTTGGTTATGGTTTCAATTCTTGATTTGGCCTTTTGTAGCTTTGAGCTTGCAATTTGGTTTCTCTTGAAGTAGTTCTTAGCCCTCCTTCCAAATATGTCATTGTCCTTGTTTTCCTTCTCCAAGAGATTTCCAAGATGCTAGTTGGCTCTGTCAAACCATTTCTCCCGGTTGTCATTGAAAATGATGGAAAATTGTTCATTCAAATGTAAGCTCATTAGCAAGCTCAACCTCCTTTTTCCTCTCTAGTTCTAGAGCTCTTTTCAGCGCTCTAGTCCTAGGTATTTTTCTTGGAACTTTCTCTTCTACCTCATTGGTTTCACCATAACTTTCATAGGCCTCATAAAGAAAGGCCTTTTCCTTGTTTTATTCTCTTTTTTCCTTGAGAAATTGAATCTCCATGATGGCATGCTTGGTCTTGAGTTATTCATTTTCCTACTCATAGTATGCAATGATAAACTCATATCTCTCTAAGTTGGTCTGAAGCTCACTGCTTTGGGCATCCTTCTACTTGACAATCATTTTGAAGGCCTCATCATCATGTTCATCATCTAAATCAACAAGTTCAAAATCAATATTTGTCTTATGAAGGTCATTCTCATCATGAATGGCTGCCTCATGTATATCTTCTTTTGCCATCTTTTGTTTGCCCTTATGTACATTCTTTGTTGGTGAAGAAGGTAGGGCCCCTCCCTTATTATCATGCCTCCTTGGCATTTGGGCTTCACCATCACTGTCGTTGTCCTCTAACATTGTGAATTCTGCCTTTATAAAACCCTGGAGTGTAAATGGAAAGGATATGAAGGATGGTAATGAAAAGGTAGTTTCGGAAATTGAATGGGATGAGTAAAAGGCTAAACAACTCAATGATAACCTTATAGCTATACAATTTCCCTTTGTATCACTGACAATCTACCTAGGAAGATGGAGAAATGGAAAAAAGTGATTTCAAGGTTGAAACTTAGGGTTTGATCTTAGGGTTCCATTCCATTCATTAAGAAAATCACCAAAACAACTTGAAGATGGGTGTATATTAGGTACTTACCTCTTCCCAGTGATTTAGAAGACTTTGGAGGAAACTTGAAAGGGTTTTGAAGTGGTTTGAGTGGTTGAATTTCTTAGAAATCCCTCCTAGCTGTATATTTTTTCTCTTGTTGCCAAGGTTACTTCTATTATATTACTTTTATATGTTGTTATTGCTATTGATTTTGAGGTAGAACATATGGATGTGAAGACATCATTTCTTCACGTAGATCTGGAAGAGGAGATCTACATGAAGCAACCTGAAGGCTTTACGGTGAAGGGTAAGAAATAATTGGTATGCAGGTTAAAAAAAATTATGTATGGGTTAAAAAGTCACCAAGGATGTGGTATCACAAATTTGATACCTATATACGGGGACTTGGCTTCACCAGAAGAAAATAGGATCACTGTGTGTATTTTAAATTAATTGGTGACCATGTTATTTATTTGGTCTTGTATGTGGATGATATGTTGCTGATTGGAAATGACAAAGAAATTATCCAATATTTGAAGACATAATTATTCTCCAAATTCGATATGAAGGATCTTGGTGTTGCAAACTATATTTTGGGCATGGAAATTAATAGAGATCGGGAAAAGAGGAAGTTCTGGTTAAACCAGAGGAAGTATGTCGAGACAATATTGTAAAGGTTAAATATGTAGGATAGTAAACCGGTGAAGGTTCCTATTCTTGTAGGTGTAAAGCTATCTGCTGAACAATGTCCCAAGGCACAAGAAGAAGAGAAGGATATGTCCCATGTTCCATATGCAAGTGCAGTGGGTAGCCTAATGTATGTAATGGTTTGTACTAGACCAGACATTGCACATGTAGTGGGAGTATTTAGCAGGTTTATGTCAAAACTAGGGAAGGAGTATTGGACAGTAGTGAAGCGGGTTTTCGAATATTTGCATGGCACTAGTGATTATGGTTTGTACTACCAGGGAATTCCAGGATTGGACAGAGTTTTGGACATCTATGGTTTTGTTGATGCAAACTGGGCTGGAGATCTGGACAAAAGAGGATATACAAGTGGGTATGTGTTTACCCTATTTGGAGGTGAAGTTATTTGGATGAGTAAAAGACAGTCTATAGCGGCTCTTTCAACAATAGAGGCAGAATACATGGCAACCACTCATGCAAGCAAGGAATCAGTTTGGTTGCAGAGATTGTGTTCAAGTATGGGGTTGGTGCAGCAATCTATAAGGATATATTGTGATAGACAAAGTGAAATTTTGTTTGCTAAGAACCCTGCTTATTATTCAAACACAAAGCACATTGATGTTCAATATCATTTTGTGAGAGATATGGTTGAGGATAAAAGGGTGTTGCTAGTAAAGGTGGACACTTTGAAGAATGTTTCAGATACATTGACGAAATCTATGAGCACTCGGAAGTTCTCTTGGTGTAGAGAAACAATGGGTGTTGCAGAGCTGGACTAATGACTAAGCTCTCCTGTGGACCCCTTGTGAAAAGAAAACAACAAGTGGGAGAATATTGGGTATGTGTTATATTCTTTCCATGATTAGTCGCATGCGCGGGGGGTTACGAGGGGTGATAGCCTCCCTTATATGTTGCGTTGGGCATAGTAGGGGGGCGGAAACCCCCCTTGTCCATGGGTTCATAGGGGGTGGGTATCCCCCTGCGTGGGGTTGGGGGCAGCGCCCTGGGAAAAACTTTTTGGACCCTATTTTCTATGGGCAGACTCGCTCATGGTTTTACACATGGTTTTGGGGCATGTTGGTTTTCGGCCCCTGGTATTTTATAAATCTGGTCAAGGGAAATACAATTATGTTCTAATCTAGGGTTAATGGATTGGGGTTTATGAATGCTTCGGCATGTATATATATGTGTTGTAACACTAAAAGGAATATAATGAAAAATCAAGTTGGTAATCCCAATTTGGGATCTAGGGGAAAATCTTTGTGTATATCTATTTTATGTTTATTCTCTCACTATTATTTATTTTATGTTTTTAAGATTCATTTGTAGATAATATCTATACAGGGTTTAAACCTACAATCGTTGGGATATGTGATTTTATTGGTCTTGTACATGATCCCGAGTCCTTGACCTATTCCTTGATCTGAGATCATATTTATTGTGCAATTTTGTCTGCATAAACTCTATAAACTTCCTATAATATTCATCAATTTCTTCATCATCTAATGCAATTTGAGGCTCAAGTTTTAAATCCTCATTTTTCATTATCTATTCTTCTTCCTCAAACATAGTAGAGTATTTATTTTCCCATAATCTAAGAGTCTCCTCCACTACTTCTTCTAGTTCATCTTCAATATATAAAGGAGGTTGAACTTGATCCTGGTCCTTCTTCTCCCTCTTCATAATATGAAATGGTGGTCTCTTGAATTTAGGATTAAAATTTCTATTCTGTGCTTGTTGAATTTATCTAGTATTATTTTTACTATCAAGTTCCAACTTCACTAATTTTTTAGATAGATTCCTTATGACTTTTGTCATCTCATCCAACTTTTTCTCATGTAAATATTTTGGCTGATTGGAAGCTTTTTCTTCTTCCTTTCCCTTAGTTTTTTCAACAACTTCATCTTTTTTCTTGATCTTCCCCGCTACAGATAAATTGGCCTCAATCTCCAACACATCAGTCTAAATTTTGTCTAAAGTAGGAGATCATATTTCCCTTAGAGTAAAGCCAAAATATGACTCGAATGCCCCTGCAAACTCCACTTTTGCAACAATAGGAGGTGGTTTTATTTATGTAGGAAGGCTATTAAATAGTTTATTAAATATTTTGATAAGCTCATCCACTTCTTCATCCAGTTTCCTCTTTTTTGCATTAAACTCAGTTAATAAATATCCATGATATTTCTTTTCTCCCCATCTATGTATAAAAGAATTCTCCAATTCCTCCCAGGTGTTAATTGAATTAGTTATTAGGGTATTGAACCATTTTATTGCTTCTCCATCCAATGATTGTAAAAACAGCCTCATAACCATATCCAAATATTCCACATTTGTAATATCCCCAAATTGGGATTGCTAGCAAGGCATGCCCGAAAAAAGAATTTTTCAGGAATGTATGCTACATCAAACAAGATTAGCCCTTGGATCTCTTAGATATGATCATCTAAGATCCAAATCCAAGAGGAAATTAGAAACCAACCAAACTAGGTGAGATAAACAAGCCTCTCACACCTAGAATGGCCGAAAAATTCCCAATAATGGGACTACAGCAATATGTAAACACAATGTTGGAGCTTCAGCAAATCATGAGCATGGAAATGTATATCAACTCATTAGATGTAAAATAAAATCTATCCAGCAAATGAAAGAACCTCAGCAAGTATATGGCCTATATCTGCCTTCCCAAGTGGGGAAATGCAGCAATATAGGGCATAAAACAGCTGTCTTCAGAAAATAACGCTATACCTGTGAGGAATGGGACTTGGATCCCTTAGAATACATCATGTACAACTCACATGCAGAATTAGAGGTGAAACAAATAACTCTAGCCACCTTAAACAGATCTCCCCAACTCAATATGTCTCAAATAATCCCAAACCCCATGACTTACATCAGTAGAAAAGGCTGAAGCATATGATAGCATTATTTTAATGGAATTTTATGCAGCAAATAATGTAACATAATAGATCTGGAGTCTACAAGCATTCAATGGCTGAGAAAATGGAGATTCCCTCCCTTTTGTACAAAATAAGATCTACCCTGCAAGGGTTCCATGAGAGACAAATGTACAAAAGAGCAGATCTGGAAATCTGGGTTTGGAAAATATAGTTTAATACAGTACTTTATAATTGTAGCTGAAATATACAAATGACAGAAGAAGAATGAAGTACAGAGCTTTTCGAGAGAAGGGTTGGCCCTTTCTCCAAGGAACAAGCTCACAAGCAAGGGTTTAAACCCTGTTGCTGCAGTACTCTGAAAAAGGAGGCAGTTTCTTCAGTAAACTACGCTGTAGTGGATGGGAACTGATTTGGCCACATGCTAAGATGAAAAATGTGCTCTGGGACCTCCTGGACAGATCTTGCAAAGCAATGGGAGCTCCCTCCTCTAAAATATAAGCTCAAGAGATGGTGTTGTAAGTCTCCCACTGCAACACCTTGCAACATAGCGTTTCCTACTACGGGAATAACTTGTAGCTAAAGGAGGTGCGTGGCCTCAAGCCCGGATGTGGGAAAATGAAGAACATAACTCCTCCAAGTGATCACTCAATGAAGGAGAAGGAATCCATAAGCAGGAATTCCTTGTGCTAAACAGCACTGCATACTCAACTCAACAGCTGAAGAATGATCAAGTGTCTAAGTAGAAAAACATCAATAATCCATAAGCTAAACTCAAAATTCTACTATCTTCCTCTTTATAAAGTTTCTAAGCCTCCTCACCTTGGGTCCCACCCATTAGGGTTTCCAACACCACATGTTTACTTTCCCTCCAAAACTGTGTTGTTGCTCTATCTAGGCTACTCATCCATACTGCGTTGTTGACTTGGTCAACTTGACTGAATCAACATGAACCTCTTCATGTTCACACATGTAAAGTGCAAAATCTAGCCACTAGAATGTCCCATTTTCACACCGAGGGTTTTTATGCCAATACAAGTTAAGTATGGGTCTTTCTCCCCATTTATTCATCTACTAGGTGCAAAGATCAAAATTTAATATTCCTATTAGTTGCATGCTAATTTTAGGAATATTACAGTCCTCCCCTCCCAAATGTTGCTTGTCCTCAAGCAACTGCAAGGATAGAACTGGAAAGTCTCCTTCCCTCCTCCTGTAACATCCTCATATGATGAACTCCCCCAAAGAATAAGATGTTGTCTCAACAATGAAACTCCATAGTGCCTCTCCCAAGTAAACAAATCATCATTTGGTGCACATCCCAAATGGCTATCATCATGCAAAAGTAGCAGACTCAAGGAGACAACCATGTGCTATCTAGAGGTCCTCTCAAGGCATGGAGTTTGAAGTGCATGGGAAACTCTCATTCCCAAGTGAAACCTCCACCCCCAAGCTATCATCCACATAAAATGAGTTACCCTCCAACATGGAAACTCATGCATAACTCCCTCCACCTTTGGCTCCTGAAGTGTAGGTGGGCTGAATCAATGAACATGATAGGCAAGAGGGCCTATCCCACGTGTCCACCTATCCACTTGTGATAATTGTAGAGAGCATGCTGATCTTGGGCTGCAACATGGTTGCCCTCAAGTGGCAAGAAGAAGATTGAGTCTCCAAGGATCCTCTCTCTAATGTCATGAGCCATGCCAACCCAAACCATTCTATACAATATGAATGGCACATCATTACCATATGGCATCCAAATCAGAAAAATGCTCAAAGTTATGTGCAAGTTTGGATGGCACCAAAGGTTCTCCAAGTGGATATTACGCAGTCTCCCCAACTATTGTTTGAGAATGTCACATGGAAAGTGGTTTTGCAACAAGTTATAAGTTGTGCATGTTTGCTCCTCCAACATGGGGAAGTAAGCATCAATGTATATCAGTTGTACATAGAAAAAATATCAACACACTTTCCCAAGATCATGTATAGATGGGCTACTATCATTACAAACATTGGCCCTAAAGTGACCAGGAAACCCAAAAATACTCTTTCTCTCTTGTGGAGCAATGCACTGCTCATATATGGTGAGAAGATACAAATATTCAATGGAGTAATCAACAAGTACATAAATGTATTTCTTACCATGCATGCTGAGTAGGCTGAAAGTGAGGTCCATGTATAGGCTCCCCCATGAGGATTTCCTCATAAAAATCTGCAAGAAGGGATACATATACTCCTTGGAACACTCCATCAATAAAAACACACTCCCTTGTGATAGCATTGTAAGCCTTAGTAATAAGGCTCCATGACTCCTCCCTTTGACATTCCATATGCCACAGCCATCCACCATCATGCTGCTATGTGAGAATATCTCCTTCCTACATGGACGCCTCTCATAATCCTCCAATGTTGAAAGGTAGCCTCCTTGCACCATGAATGTGCCTTCCTTCTCTCTGGAAATATCATGAAAATCATGGGAAAATTTCTTCCCATACTCTCCCAAATGTAACCACAGCAACAACAACTCTTGTTTCTCCCTCATCTCTCCCTCATACAAGCCATAGAATAGGATCATGATAGTGGTCTTGTATGATGCCCCATACAAACAAGTTTTCTGTTGTTCTATCATATGGGTGCCGGAATACACATAAGACAGTAATTACCAATTATTCGCATAAATAGTACACATATATTCAGTTCCCAAACAGCCTTTCGTTGATCCAGATTTATGCAGGAACGCAACAGAATAAACATATAACCATAAATGCAAAGATGCAGCAGAAATAACACTTCATTTCATTAATATCAAAGAACTGAAATTTTCTTACAGACATAATGGTAGCTATCTCTAAGAAGAGATGTGACGGCTACAAGCCTTTGAACTGAGTTACAATGAGGCTCAAGGGCCTATTTATCATTTAGAAATAATGGGAAATCCTAAACATCCAAAACCCTAACCCTAGGAGATAAAGCGCCAAAACTATGGGCCCCGTTTGGGTAAATTGGTGTTTCAACTTCCCAGGGGCGTAAATTTGGCATACGATCTTCGTTTGACGTGTACCATACCTAGTTAGAAAGATCTATTCAAGGACTAAAAATTTTGAACGAGCAACATCAGTCCACTGACCCATGTTGCTCTCCGTTTTCCCAAAAAACGTCATTTAGGGCCTCAAAACGGCTCCAGAAGTTCAGGACCCGAAAAACTGCTAAAAATAGTAAGTTGTGCCGAAACTGAAAAACTGAAAGAGACAATGGTGGGGCCCCAAGTGGAATAGGCAGGTGACCACCAATATCCACCTAGATCATTCCTCCCCCCTTAGGAGGAAATGTTCCCCATTGCCTTAAGTTCCTCCATGAGATGAGGAAATTTCTGCTGAACTTGGTCCCTGGTGAACCACTTTCCTTTGTGCAGGAGTTGGCCAGTTTTGACAACCCAATATAGTTGGATCTTCTGTTGGTGAGTGTTCTTGATTTGCATGTCCATGATACAATCTATGGTGGCCTGTTCCATGCAGTCTGGGTTTAACTTTGTTGGTGTGAGTTGTTCTACAATGTCCGAGGTGTCCAGTAGAGGTGGGAAGTAAGGACGAAGGCAATCCACATTGAAGACTGGGTGCAAACCAAGGAATGGTGGAATACTGAGCTCGAAAAAAAATTTCCCTATAGCCTTGGTGATTGTGTACGGCCCATATCAAAGTAGGCGAAGCTTGCGGTGGGGTCCAGTGAGGCGCTCCTATTGCAAATGTATCCATACTTTGTCACCCACCTCGAAGTTGTGTGGCACCTGGTGTTGATCATGGTGTTGCTTGTACTTGGCATTGGCTTTGTCCAATATATCATGAACCTGTTGGCGGATGTGTTGAATGCACTCGATGAAGCTACTTGCTTTGTCAACTTCAAACTTGACATGAGCTGAATCGGCCTGAGCAGCTGCAAATGGAATGGCTATGTCAATGGGACATAGTGGCTGGAATCCCAAGCCCACCTGAAAGGGGCTATGGCCGATTGAACTGTGGAGAGCCCGATTATAACTATGTTGTACATAGGGGAGGCTCTCATTCCATGTGCATGGATGCTTTGAATTGTACATGCGCAGAATGTGTACAATCATTCTGTTGACGACCTCTGTCTGGCCATCTGTTTGGGGATGGAAAGCTGTGGACTTGGTGAGCTTGGTATCCAACATCGACCAGAGGCTGGACCAAAATGTGCTGAGGAACTTGCTATCCCGATCTGATATGATAGACTGTGGGATCCCAAAGTGCACCCACACTCGTTCAAAGAAGAGTTTAGCAGTGGCTTCTGCTGTGATATTCTTCTTGCAGGCCGCCATAATGGCCATCTTCGAGAATCTGTTGACGACCACAAAAACACAGTCATTTCCCTGCTTAGTAGAAGGCAAGCCCGACATGTAATCCATGGAGATGGATTCCCAAGGTCGACTAGGGGTAGGTAGAGGAGTATATAAGCCTTGCTTCTTGATGGTCGGTTTGGCAATGGCACAAGCAGTGCAGGATCTGATGTGCTTCTCGACATCCTTTTGAAGGTTCGGCCAATAGAAATACTTCTGCAGGATTGCTACTGTTTTCTCGACCCCGAAATGCCCAGCGACTCGACTGTAGTGTGTTTCCCATATCATCTTGGCACGCTCGCTTGAAGGAACACAAAGGTGTCCCATGTGACATAAAAGTGCATCTTGGAGGTGAAAATTTGGAACTTGCGTACCCCCCAAGAGTGCCTTGTAAGTGTGGCCGAATTCTGGGTCACTCTCATAGAGAAGCGGCCAATCAGAAGTCTCGTGCCCATAAGAGTTGAGCATGGTGGTGAGCGCCACGATCGGTGGTCGGCTGAGGCAGTCTGCAACATTATTGGTGCTACCCTTCTTGTACTTGATGTTCAAATGAAACTGTTGCAGATATGTGGACCACTTGTGATGGCGATCATTCTGCAACTTCCCTTGTGTCTGTATGAACTGCAGGGGCCGGTGGTCTGTGTGGATGATTGTTTCCTTCCCCAAAATGTAATGCTTCCATTGTCGACAATCTTGCACAATGGAATACATTTCTTTGTCATAAGTGGGATACTTGCGAACTGTGTCAGACAATGTCTCACTGTGAAATGCCACTGGATGTCCCTGTTGAGTAAGAACTGCCCCAATAGCATAGTCAGAGGCATCTGTCTCGATCTCAAATGGCTGTTGCAAGTCTGGTAAAGTGAGCACTAGGGCAGAACAGAGGCGGTTTTTCAGTTCTGTGAACGCCTTCTGTTGAGGTTCCGACCAAAAGAATTTTTCTCTCGCTCCTCCCTTGGTGACTTGACTCAAGGGCCAAGTGATATGAGAGAATCCCAACACGAACCTCTGGTAGAAATTAGCAAGACCTAGAAAGCTGCGAAGCTTTGTTATAGTGGTTGGGGCTGGCAAATCCCGAATGACTTGGATCTTGGCTGGATCCACATGCACCCCCCTTTCATCAATAATGTATCCTAGATATCGAACCTGGGTCATGCCAAAAGTGCACTTCTCCAAATTGGCACATAACTTGTGTTGCTGCAGTGTTTGGAGGACTTGTTGAATGTGGTGAAGGTGCTCTTCCCAAGTCTGGCTGAAGATAAGAATGTCATCCAAGTACACCACTACAAACGAGTTGGTGAATGGCCGCAATATGTCGTCCATAATCCTCATGAAGGTTGCGGGAGCATTCGTCAACCCGAAAGGCATGACCAACCATTCGAAAAGGCCTTCCTTGGCTTTGAAGGCAATCTTCCACACATCGAAGGGTTCAATTGGTACCTAGTGATACCCCGACTTCAAGTCAATCTTGCTGAAATATTTTGCACCTTTGAGTTGTTCCAAAAGGTCATCAATCCGTGGGATTGGGTACCTATTTCAGACAGTGATCTTGTTCAGTGCCCGATAGTCAATACAGAGTCTCCACGTCCCATCCTTCTTCTGTACCAACATGATCGGGCTCCCACTGGGCGATGAACTTGGTTGGATGTGACCTTTCTGCAGCAACTCCTGAATCTACCTCTTGATTTCATTGTTCTCAAGAACAGAGCACCGATAGATTGGTCCAGTGGGTAGTGTCACACCTAGGGTTAGATCAATCGGGTGCTTGACCTGACAATGCAGAGGAACCCCTGTGGGCGAGGTGAAGATGTCCCCGTACTCCTCCACAACCTTATCCATTTGTTTTTGTCGTGCAGAGGAGCCCTATCTGGAGGTTATGGCCACAGTCTTCTTCTTCCCCTAGGGAAGGATCATCAGGAAAAATAATTTCCTGGTTTGGGAAATGAGCTTACTGCATTGTTTTGCAGTAACCAAAGAGATAGCGGCAGGAGGTGGTACCCCTGGTATCCTGTACAACTTATTTCCCAAAGTAACAATAACAGTGCGAGGCCGAGACTCATACACAGCATAACGCTTCCACAAGTATGGTTGTCCTAATAATACATCAGAAACATCAATAGGAGAAACGTCACATAATACCTCATTCGTGAAGGGCTTGATGTTATAGGGAAGGCGACACTACTGGCTGACACAGAGACCTCTTCCTTGGTGAAGCCACCCGATGGTGTATGGATGTGGGTGAGATGTGGTCGGCAAGCCCAACCACTTCACGGCGTCTACTGAAATGAGGTTCTTTTGGCTCCCATTGTCGACAATGACCTATAATGGGGATCCCTTTACCCACATATGGGAGTGGAAGAGACGTTCCTCCTCCTCTGGATCTTCCAGTTCCTCCTTTTGGATCTTCGTAGTGGCAACAGTAGCATTGGGCTCCGCATCAATAATCTGTTTCCCTTTTTCATTCCCCTTGTCAGGTTCTGATTCAGAGTCGGAGCATGCATCTGACTCAGAAGCCTGCATCTCGGCCACCAGTGACTGCTTGGCCTGACAGTCACTTGTGTTGTGAGTGGAGCTCTTATGGAACTCACACCACTTTCCCATGTCCTTCTTTGGCTTTGCAATGTTTTTCTTTGCTTGTGGCTTCGACAGGTTGTCTTGAGTCGCCATGCCTTGGCTCTGTCCTTTGTTCTACGGTTTGGGAGCACCTTTCCCTTGCTTTTGATTCGCAAATCCAAAGTCTCGCTTCTTCTGTTTGAATTTATGCTCAATCTTGGCAACATACCGGTATGCCATACCAAGCAAGGAGATGTCGAGGAACTCAATTTCCTCCTGAATGTATCTGTGCAGACAACTACGATACTTTAGCACCAGATGTTTCTATGAATCTTTGATACCCAACTTGGTGCGCAAGGTATGGAACAGATTCGTCAGCTCATGCACATCTTGATCCCTTTGTTGTCGCAGCGTGGTCCATTGTATGTACTTTCCCCATAGCTCCCCATGGGATAGTATTGTTCCTTGATGGCGTCTCGGAAAGAATTCCAAGTGGGTACGACTGAGAACAAAGAAGATAAAACAAACAAGTAGTATATTGCGGTAGGGAAAAAACCCAATTGTTGCAATTTCGCTCTGGGAAGCTCTTCTTAAAAGAGTCAAGCACAAGGTCATGTCGGACCCAAGGGAGTAATCGTACCTACTTCATTGGTAAAGATAGAAGATGTGCACGTATTAAAAATGGTAAACCTCAGATTAACCATTGTCGAGGAGCATGGATCACTTGTTATTAAACCTCGTATTTACCATGTCAAGGGGATTGATACTCTGCCCTTGCGTGTACATCGGGCCACAGACTGCTCCCCCAGAAACAATTGTCTCAGTTGGTAATCTTAGCGTCTATAATATTTATGATTTTTCCCAAGGTGACAGTGGATGGAAGGTCCCACTATACCTAGAGAAGACATTGACTAGACTCATTGGGACTTTCCGGAGGGTAGTCTTCACTTCGAGATGGCATAGTGGAGTTATTTGCACTGGACTATTTCATTAAGAAGGTTGTCAGGGTAACTGTTCCAACTGCTATTTTTCCACATTAATCTCTGTGAGGTTTGATTTCATCACCAACTAGTGATTTTATTGTGGAAACATATTGTTTGTGTGTGGATTTCTTCTTAGATTTTGTAGCGTGTGTTCATTTGTTTGATTTATTTTAGAGACCTTAGGTGTGATTCTTTTGAAATTTTTTGATTTTGTGTGTTAAAGAAATTAACCGTGGTTGAATTATAGAGACTTTCACATAGAATGTAGGGGAAACCCCCCAAATATACACCTATTAAATTGGCAAAAATCAAAACTAAAAGGGTTCAATCATCAGGAAGCGAGTCTTCTAAACAAGGAGAATCATCTATCATAATACATCTTGATTTCAAAGTTAATCAACCTCAGATAATTGAAACATAACAAGATCAACCATAAACTTCTAAAGTAATTACATTTGAATCTGTCACTAGTGAGTTTTCAGATACACAGCTCACTGGACCTTAAATATCTGAACCTGAGTCTGATTCCATTCCATCTGAGTCACCTTCGAATGTTATAGCCCTGACTCCTAGTTGTCCTCATTCACCTCAAGTAAATCTTCTCATCACTTAGCATCTTCCTCCTGGAGTTATTAGCATTGAGTAAATCTCTAATGAAGAAGAAGAGATTGAAATTCCCTCCCGTAAAGAAACTTTAGATTTAAGGTATAGTGAACCCATATACCCTTTCGATTTACCTTTTATTCCCTTTCAACTGGACCCTTGGTATCTCCAATTCACCGTTTTTTTACATAATTCTGGTTACGGACATCCATGACACCAAATCCCATTTTACTGTTTACTTAGGCATAGTAACATGGCTTCTGAGAGCATGTTTGCGTCATCCATGTTTTCTTCTTCACCATAAAGATTTTTGTATGGTGTTCCTTCTATTCCTGCTTGGTACCAGTCGCTTTCTTGGAATTTTTCACGAGAATCTTCTTTCTCCGAAACTTCAACTACGTCAACTGATCTATTTGAGTCTAACACCCAACCTTTTACTACGGAACATATATACATGTTTTCTGGGAATATCCCTCAAGCTAGCTCACAAGGTGGCTATATAGCGCCTACGGGGGCAACATACTCTTCAAGGGAAGAAGTCTCTTCAAGGACAACAGCCTCTTCAAGGGCAACATCATTTTCAACAGTGGCCTCTTCAAGGGTAGCAGCCTTTTCAGGGAGGACAGCCTTTTACTGGAACCTATCCAATGGTAGTAGGGAAGCGTATTCCTGGTAATTATCAACCTTATGTTCCAATGCCTCAAACTGGTTATGGTCAACCCTATGCATCACAACCCTCAATAGGAACTCCTTACCCAGGGATAAACACTATGTGGAACCCCTTGTTTACTCAATATTCTTTGCAACCTACACTGCAAATGCCTTATAATAAACTTACTCAGCCACTTGGACAATTTGGTTACACCCAAGTACAAAAATGTGTTCAAGATGCACTTCAAATTACCCCAAAGGTATCTATGCCAAGTAGTCAGCAAGTTGGTCCGAGTACTCCTAAATGATTTATCAAATCATTACTCCCTAATATTACTAAATATGTAGCTAAAGGAGGCATTGTAACAGAAGAACAGGTTATTTCTCAAGCCCAGTATCTAGACCTTGTTTACACATAGTCTAGTACTTTGTATGAAAACATTCTTGATTTACCTCGTCCAGGTCAACTTACTACAACTCCTTTTGGTTCTCACACCGCAGATGGTGTGATCGGTACAGTTAATACATCAAAGAGTAAAAATAAACAATCTAAATCCACTACTCCAATCATAACTTTACCTAATTCAACGAAAGGAGACTCTTCTCTAGAAATTTCTGTCGAAATCCATGTCGTAGACTCATCTACTGCCAAAACCAAATCGTTCGGAAATAAGAAGAAATAGAAGGGTAAAAATAAACACAAAGATTCTCCAAAAGAGAAAGCGGAAAAAACCAAACCATCTGATGAAAAAAGGAAACCTCGTTGTCCATGTCTTATCTGTGACGAGGATCACTACACAAAATAGTGCCCGCATCAGGCCGAGGTATCTAAATTTGTCAAAGGGTCACCCACACATATTGTTCTTAAAGATCCTTTCCCATCACAAGACAACAAAATGATCAGATATTCTTCCAATTCATCGGCGTATATCCTGATGATGTCATAGGTCATAGTTGTAACGTGATCTCAAGATTATGGATCTAAGAGTCTTATTAATGGAAATGAAACTGAATCATCCAGTCAACCTCCGGTATCAACTCCTCCTATTTACAAACCATTAAACATCGAGAAAACTAGTCCTGATTTAGTAATTAAACTACCTGCCAAAGGTGTACTTCGAAAATCGACTTTCAATCCACATTCGAGAGCCACTCAAAACTACAATATTGTTGAAGATCTGGCCATGTCACCTTCAACAATGTTGGGCCTCGAAGTGCTGCAGTCTTGTTCAGCTCAAAGCAAGTTACTATCATCAACTATTGGAGCAATTAACACTCAATATTTTATTCTTATCATCTTTGATCTCGAGAACTTTGTACCTAGATTCCAACACCAAATGGCTTTTCAAATACTTGTTTTAGTCAAATCTAGGTGAGTTTTTCTCACAGTGATTGACGAGGGAGCATCTACGTGAATTATGTCTTTAGCCTATTGGAAAACTCTTGGTTCTCCATCAATCAATCAGTCACCCACAATTCTGAAAGCCTTTCATGGAAAAGGTTTTTGTCCATTTTTAATAATCCAGGATTTACCCATAGAGGTAGAAAGAAAAATTGTTACGCTTGAGGTGGAAGTCGTTGATGCCCCTCTTGACTACAACCTTCTGTTAGGTCAAAGTTGGTATTATTCTATGACCATTATCGTTCCATCAGTATTTTGATTAATCATGTTTCCTCATAAAGGAAAGATTGTTAAAATTGATCAGTTTTCTTACTACACTTCTGATCCTACCTCTATGGATAGTATCCAACATGTTGGGAAGACGGTTATCCCTTATGAAGATATTGGGGTAGGACTAGTTAAGGATTATGCTCTTATGGGAAATTTCGCTATACCTCCTCCTAACGTGCCTCGAACTATTTCCAATATCAACATGATTACATCAAGCACAATGTCATTTGATGACCCGTGGATTGTGCCTTCAAAATATGAATTGGACTACTATGGCAATGAAATGCCTTTGAGTCCATATGAATTGGAATATGTCACAGTGAAATCGATTTCTAACATTTCATCAACCGATATTGATCAAGTGAATGTGGTCAGTGATGACTCTTATTCTCTACCAAGTTCAAACACAACATCTTTTTTGATCCTTTTCAACGCACATTTTTGAGTGATGAAAATATGCAAGAAATTTTGTCATTAGACGAATTACCTTGGGACGATATTCATCATCGATCCACTTTTCTACTAGACCTTGATAGAGTTGAAAATTAATTTTCAATGATATTTCCGATTGCTATGTTAAGGAACCTCAAAATCCTGTGTCAATCCTTCATTCAGATTCTGAGTCGAATTTAGGAAATAATTTCGCGACAATTCCAATTGACATGTCAATCAAACCAGGAATAACCGAATACATTCATATGGGTGTTTCATTGCTTAATTGACGAAATCAACATGTACAAAGCCCTATTTCAGCAATTCCGAGACATTTTTTCCTAGTCTTACAAAAAAATGCTAGGAATTGATCCTAAGATTGTGATTCACTAAATTAATACATACCCAGATGCTAAACATATTAGACAAATATTACATCCAATACATACGCGAAAAGTTGTTGCTATTAAAGCTGAAGTTGAAAAACTACTTCGTGCCGGATTCATTTATCTTATTCCATTAACAGATTGGGTAGCTAACATAATTCCAATGACCAAGAAACAAGGAAATATTAGGGTATGTGTCGATTATAGCGATATTAATAAGGCTTGTCCCAAAGACAATTATCCCATCCCTTACATTGGCCAAATTGTTGATGATTGTGCCAAAAACGAAATATTTTCATTTATGGATGGATTTTCTGGTTACAATCAAATAAATATGCTCCCTGCCAATCAGCCCAAAACAACATTTATATGTCCATGGGGGACATTTGCATATTATAAATTACCTTTTGGACTGAAAAATGTTGGCGCAAATTTTCAATGAGCTATGTCTTACGCATTTCATGACATCAAACACATTGTGCATCCCTACTTGGATGACTTACCTGCTCATTCTTTGTGCAAACAAGATCATCGTACACATTTCATATTTGCATGCTATTGAGTTCTGGAGAGCTGCCTCATCAAGCGAAGCAGGTTGTTGGAATTTTCAAAAGTTGCAGGTGTCATTAATCAAGCGAGTCTGAGAAGATATAAAATCACCATGGCTATAAGGAAGAAAACTAACAAAGGTGGTCACTACCACAGATATGATCCAACGAACATGAGTTTGTTAAATGAAGACCCAACTACCTTGGATGTATTCAGAAGAATAGGTTGTTTGTAATTCTTCCAAAGGCTTCAAGGTTTTCATCTACAGGTCTCTAAGGAGTTTGCTATCAATTTTACTGGGACAACTTCAAAGGTGGTAATTCCAAATCTCACAGTAACACCAGATAGTATTTCAACAGCCACACTGGAATCCCTAGGGAATGGGAACAATGGTTCAAAGGCATCAAGTTCACCATGCAGGACTGCAAAGAATTCATCAAACCAGAGCATAGTGAAATTGATCTCACAAATGCTATCACAAGGAGCTACATGAAGGACAACTACTCAAAGTTGTTGCTAATCGTTCAGAAGTACTTCACCTGTGAAGGAAGGTTTCACATGGTCAAATCCTACCACCTTAGGCTTCTGCTGAATTTTTTGGGTAAGAGGTCTCTTGACTTGCCCTTTTACTTATACAGAAGTCTAACTAAATGTCATACAAGCTCCAAGTTAAAAAAAAGGAAATGAAACTTCTCTCTTTCACCATGGCTTGATTACATTGTTGGTGTTAGAAGAGTTGAAGAGATTAGGTAGAGACTGGTGTTGAGTCCCAAACTTGCATCTTTCCTATACACCTTTCTAGACTTTTTCCATTTACCTGGACCTCCTAAGTCATCAACATCATTGCATATTAATCATAAAAGAGCATTTAAAGTGGTTTTTAACTATGTTTTGTGTCTGTTGTTTGAATTATATTTTTGCTCATTGAGCTGCGGAATCTTGTCACTTTCCGCAGCTGCTTCAACTTTCCGCAACCATTTTGTTAAAGTCTATATTGCAGGTGTCTTCAGGCAAATCAAGCCACATAGGCAAGTTGGAAATGACATGGATATGGACCGAGTCCTATTGGCTCAGTCGAATTCACCAAAGAAGGTCGTGGTCAAAGGTAGTCAAGCGGTGGTCAACCTAAGAGTCCTACGGTGACAGAACTCCATTTTTCACCACGTGAAGACTTGTGTGGCCGTTCCTAAATCTCAGGGGACATATCAACACCTGTGAACTGCTCCATAAGCCGAATCCAACGGCCACCCTCCATAGATTTAATCTTCACGACAGCCATAATGCTAGATTTCTGGACGTGGTTGTTCACGTGTCTTTTATCAGCGCAGATTGTAGGAAAGTAGTTATGTCATCCTCTATTATAAATAATGCGTTCTCATACGCAATAGTAGCTAGCTTTTGTAATGTAATTTTGTTGTAAAGAAAGCCCACTGTGCCGTGACATTATTTCCTTGTTATGACTGCGTTTTGAATACATGAGAAGACTGTTCATAAGCATAATTCGTGGTTGATAGTTGTTCCCCAAGGATTGTGAAGAGGGCCCCTGCACACGCCGAGGTTTTGTTTATTGCTGTATAGTTTCATGCTTTATTTCCTTACGTTCATTATGCCATAGTTATTCACGTGTATATATTACATCTCTTATGGTATTAACGTTTTATTTCTGTCCATAATTTTTCATGCTTTATACTGCTGTTAACTGATCAGTGTCTTTGTTCCAGATTACAGTAGGCAGCCTGGACATTTTCACATAGTTTTACAATGACTAATGACATGGAATCAGTCTTGTCCTTCTACTGATTTATTTTTCTTAGCTTTTAATTCCAGCACTGTTTTATTTATTCCAGTTTTGTACATTTGCTTTATTAGTTAGATTAGATATTAAATTACTCATGTCATTATCAGTTACCTCTGAAAGCCATAGCGAGACTAATGGTGAGGGATTGAAGCATGAGTGTGCAGTTTGATATTAGTTTATTTTTCTGCAAGTTAGATATTAAATTGCTCATGTCATTATCAGTTACCTCCGAAAGCCATAGCGAGACTAATGGTGAGGGATTGAAGTATGAGTGTGTAATTTGATATTAGTTTATTTTTCTGCAAATTAGATATCATATTGCTCAAGTTGTTTATGATTACCTCCGAAAGCCATAGCGAGACTAATGGTGAGGGGTCAGAATATGAGTTGATGTAATTTGATTTTAGCTTTACTTTGCTTGCAATTCTTGGATTTCTTTGAACATAGTTTCTTTTGTATTTAGACAGCAGCAAGGGTAATGGGTTTCATGATCAATAGTTCATTGTTTGTTCGACTAGTATAGTGGCACATTTTCATTTTCTTTTAGGAATTAATTTTTTCATTGCATGTTTTAAAACCCTTTTGAAGTTTGAAGTTTTGGAAATCATTATAAAGGACATCATTGCCTTGAACATTTATATCCATACTTGTCTTTTAGAATTTCCATCTCACATTAGGAAACCAACCAAAATAAAAACCCCCAAGATAAATAAAAAAAACCCAAAAACGAAAAAAAGTAAGAGATAGGTTATCTTGCACATATAGTGCGCCACACTTCGTCAGCTTACGAATCCCGGATTGAAAAATTAATGTAGCAATTTAGGACACACTAAATTGACCAAACATTTTGGCGCCGTTTCCGGGGAAGTGTAACTAGGTAGCCAATTTCTTTAAAAAAAAACAATAAAAAGAAGGGAAAAATTGATAACTTCTTGAAGTATGCTCTCCTCTTGCACCTAGTGTGATCCGGAGGATCAGAAAAGAGAGTTCTTGGTTCAATAATTTCTTAAGTATGCTCTCTTCTTGCACCTAGTGTGACCTGGAAGATCAGAAAGAGAATTATTAGCCCAACTTAAAAATAAAAAAAAATGATGACATGCATAGAGCAAGAGATTCTAGGGGAAAGTTTATAGCTAGAGCTAAGAGTTCGATTTTCACAACTCCGTCTTCTTCAAGGCATAGACAAGATTCACCACCATCTACCCCTAGCCTTAAGATTCCTGGAATTCAAGGAGCAGCTGAATTAGAGGATTCTCCTACACCATCTACCAAATATCTTTTAGAAGAAGACCCTTTCTTTACTTCTACAGGAGAGCATATTGTAATTAAAGAAGTAGAATCACCTGAAGAAGAAAAGGAAGAAACTCCCTCTCATCCTCCCTTGATAGAAGAACCAGAGGACTCTGAGGACTCTGAAGAAACTATCACGACAGAGGAAGTAGTAGATGGATTCGGAGGTAGAGGTAGAGGTAGAGGAGGAGGAAATAATGGAGGCAACAATGGTGGAGGTGGAGGTAATAATGGAAGAAATAGGGAAGGATACAACTCGTTTGGATTCCCTATAGTTGATGAGGAAACTCATAAAACGATGAAAAAAATCTCACCATCTGTCCTCCCCAACTTTTATGGATTGCGAAGTGAGGATCCTGAAACATTTCTGTTTGAGTTTGAAGTCGTGTGTCGAACCTATGATTATATGGAAGACTCTCAAAAACTCAAACTATTTCCTTCAACATTGAGGGAGCCGCTTTGAAATGGTTCATGGGATTAGTCACCCAATCTATTAGGACTTGGAATGATATGAAAAAAACATTTTTGGATAGATACCTGGACTATTGCATGCCCACCAATCACACGGATGAGGTATTTAAAATGGTGCAAAAAGAAGATGAAAATTTGGAGGATTTACTTGAAATATTTCAATACAACTTAAAAAGAGCAAAGATGAGCAACTTAGATGAGGAAAATTTGAAAGCCCTTCTATTAAAATCCATCAAAGATGAATGGATAGATATTTTAAACATGATGGGGAAATGAGACATTTCTCAACTTCGACTTCGTGACATAACAGAACTGTGTGTCCATCTCTCAAGGGGAAAATATAAAACGGGAAAAGGGCCTAGAGATCCTTCTCTTATCAGGGAAAAAAAATCTGCAACTGGATCAGTAAGTAGGGCAGAGATTGGCAATATGCTTGCTGAATTCAAAACTAATATCTTAGGGAGCCTTAGTGAACAACTAGACACCCTTAAAATTCAAAACAAGCAGAAAGCAGAAACTGATGCTCTAGCCATCTTTTGTCCGAAATGTAGGAAGAAACATGCTTTAAGGGAATGTCCCTTGGATGCAAAAGTTGTAGAAACATGTATGACTTGCTCAGAGAATCATGAGACCAAGGATTGTCCTTCAATTCCTGGACTCAAAGCTGTCTTTCAAGAAGATCCAAATTCAGTAGAATCTCTCTGTTTTGTTGCAAGAAGACCTTGGCAGGGACAGCAAACTCAAGGGTTTAACAACCCTATGAATCTTCAAACCCCACCAAATTGGAATCCTTGGCAACAACCTTGGCCCCAACATCAAAATCCATATCAGCCATGGGTACAAGGAATGCAAAATCCTTATGGGAGATTTGCTCAATTTTATCAATATCCTCCATATTTTCAAAATCAACAAGCTCCACAACTTCCAAACCCAAATCTACAACTTCCATTGCCATTTCCACAACAACAACCTTCTCAACAAAATCCAAATCCTCAACTCATGCTTCCATTCCAACAAAAGACAAATCAACTTCCAACTCAGCCATTGCCAAATCCTAACAATAAAAATCCTCAGAATACTTACATGATAGAAGGACAACAATTTCCTACCTATATGATTGTTCCTCTCAATGATGTACAACTCAGGTCTGGTAGAATTTTAGAAAAACCTTCTATAGATGTCCAAGAACAAGATACCTCTAAGGAGGACTCTCTTAAAGTCAATAAGGGTTCTGAGGAAGCATCTCTTCAAAACTCAAACATTCAAAAAGAGAAAGAAAAGTTAACCCCCACAACTCCTATAGTTGAGCAACCTGCATTTTCATCCACACCTCCTTTCCCTGAAAGATTACAAATTGATAAAGGGGTGGAAAAACAAATCTTGTTGCCTAACTATGATTTTCTAGATGAATTAAAGAATGTTTGTATCAATATTCCCTTGATACAAGCCATTAGAGAGATTCCTATTTTAGCAAAAACAATAAAGGAGTTGAGTCTCAAAAGACCAGGAAGGAAACGAAGAGATACAAGAAGAATCCACCTGGTAGGAAAAATTGCAGATATCATGATGGGAAAAATTACCATGCAGAAGTATATATATCTAGGTAGTCCAAATGTCAAGACACATATAAATGGGATAGAAATTCCAAACACATTGATTGACTTAGGGGCTGCTATCAACATTATGAGTAGACAGATTATGGAACAGCTAAAACTTCCTAATCTTCTTTTTACACCTACTTTACTGCAACTTGCATATCGATCAATTATCAAACCAGATGGTGTATTAGAAGATATTTCAGTCTCCTTATATTCTTGGGAATATCCAATAGATTTTATGATTTTGACTCCCAAGAGTAATCTAGGAGGGCACCCACTTATCTTAGGAAGACCTTGGCTAGCCACAGCTGATGCTTTTATTAGTTGTAGATCTAGGGATATGTACATTTCTAATGGTAATTCGACAAAGAAATTCAATTTTTATCCTCCAGCAAAAGCAATCACAGAAGTAGGAGACAATGAATGGGTCGATGATGGGGACACTATACAACCTATCTTTACCATTTCTGAAATTAGTGAGGATAGTCAAATTCTGAACACATTAGAAAATTTTGAGACATCTTCAGAATATGACCCCACACAATTTCAGTTGGAATCTGACATTGAATATTTATCATCAAGACAAATGTCTCTTTACTCTATGGAAGAGTTCGGTAGTTCTACCATTGATATTTTTCCAGGAAAAACATTAAATATCAACAAAAATTTGGAAAAGTCACAACAGGAAGAACTAACCAAAATCTTGCAAAAACATTCTACTGCATTTGCATGGGAGTATACTGATATGAAAGGTATTGATCCTAAGACTTTCATCCATCATATCTATATTGAGGAAAACAGTAGACCAATCAGACAACCTCAGAGAAGGATGAATCCAAACCTTAGGGAGATAGTGAAAGAAGAGCTCCAAAAACTACTCAATGTAAACTTTATTTATCCAATTTCAGATAGCCGATGGGTTTCTCCTTTGGTTATAGTACCTAAAAATAATGGTAAATGGAGGGTATGCATTGATTACAGGGAATTGAACAAAGCAACTTTGAAGGATCACTTTCCTTTGCCCTTTATCGATCAGGTATCAAATACATTAGTAGGAAAAAATTACTTTTCATTTTTGGATGGTTTTAGTGGCTATAATCAAATTCGGGTAGCACCTGAAGATCAAGATAAGACCACATTTACCTGTCCATGGGGGACTTTTTCCTATCGAGTGCTTCCTTTTGGGTTATGTAATGCACCCGCAACATTCCAAAGAGCAGTACTAGGAATTTTTTCTAATCTAATCCATGATTGTGTAGAGGTTTATATGGATGATTTTACAATTTATGGTAATTCATTTGAAGAGGCATTAGAAAATTTGGAAAAAGTCCTTATAAGATGTAAAGAAACAAACATTTAATTAAGCCATGAAAAATGATTTATAATGTTTACTGAAGGTATTGTTTTGGGGCATCATATTTCAGGAGATGGGATTAAGGTTGATAGATCAAAAGTTGAAGTCATCTCCAAGTTGCCTATTCCAAATTGTCAAAGAGATGTTAAAATTTTTCTAGGATTTACTGGATACTATAGAAGATTTATAGAAAACTTCACTAAAATAGAATCTCCACTCTTCAAACTGCTTACAAAAGACTATGAATTCAAATGGGATCCTGATTGTCAATCAGCCTTTGAAACTTTGAAAACAAGAATATCTGAAGCACCTATCTTGAGAGGACCAAATTGGAAACTCCCTTTCATATTTCTACAGATGCTTCAAATATAGCTCTAGGAGTTGTGTTGGGTCAAAAGGATTTAGTCCCTTATGCCATTTACTATACCAGTAAAAATTTGACTCCCACTGAGTTGAACTATACTGTAACTGAAAAAGAGTTTTTAGTTGTTGTTCATGCAATCAATAAGTTTAGACATTATATAACAGGCTATGAAACTTTTATTCATACTGATCATTCTGCGATTAGATATCTAATGAACAAAACTGTTACTAATGGCAGAGTGACAAGATGGCTCCTACTTTTGCAGGAATTCAATATTATTGTGTTGGATAGACCAGGGAAACAAAATACAGTAGCTGATTTCTTGTCTAGGATTCAGAATACTAAAGAAGATTCTCCTGTAGAGGATAAGTTTCCTGATGAATACTTGTTTGCGGTAACTACTAAGACCCCTTGGTATGCAGATATTGCTAACTATTTGGTTACAGGGAAACTGCCTCCACATTTATTTCCAAGTGAAAGAAGAAAGATTATTCAGGAAAGTTCAAAATATTCATGGATTTCTAACGAATTGTTTAAAACAGGGCCAGATCTTATGATCAGAAGATGTGTCAAGGAGGATGAAATACCTGATATCCTCAAGGCATGTCATGATGAACCATGCGGCGGACACTTTGATGACAAAAGGACAGCCTATAAAATCCTCTCCTTAAGATATTGTTGGCCTTCCCTTTTCAAAGATACAAAACAATATGTCAAAAGGTGTGACAGCTACCAAAGAGTAGAGAAACCTACCCTTTCAAATGAAATGCCATTGCAACCACAGGTACTCATAGAACCCTTTGAAAAATGGGCTTTAGATTTCATTGGACCTGTTAATCCACCATCTAAGCAAAAGAAGTATATATTGGTTTGTATTGATTATGTTACTAAATGGGTGGAAGCCAAAGCATTAGTGTCTGCTACTGAAAATTCAGTTGTTAATTTTCTTTATGAGGATATTTTTACTCGCTTTGGTGTTCCAAGAGAAATTGTGACAGATCAGGGAAGCCAATTCACATCCAACCTGGTGTAGAAGCTGATGGAAGAATACAAAATCAAGCACAGAAGATCTACTCCTTACCATCTGCAAGCAAATGGTCAAGTGGAGTCTACAAACAAATTTCTCAAAAGTATCATCACCAAAACTGTTCATCTACACAAAGAGATTGGGCAGAAAGGCTTCCTGAAGCCTTGTGGGCCTACAAAACTACATGGAGAAATACAACAGGACATTCTCCCTATGAACTTGTTTATGGGAAAGAAGTCATGTTCCCCATTGAGTTCCAAGTCAAAACCTTCAATATGGCAGTTCAGTTGGGGATGGATCTATCAGAAGTCCAAAAGCATAGAATGGAGCAGTTGAATGAGCTAGATGAGATTAGACAAGAGGCAATTCTAAGAAATGATCTAGTTCAATATCAAAGAGCTAAATGGCATGACAAATACATCAAAGAGAACAAGTTTCAAGAAGGAGATTGGGCATTGCTATTTGATTCCAAGTTTAAAGATTTTAAAGGAAAATTTCAGACTCATTGGCTTGGGCCATATGAGATTGACAAGATCTTTAGCAATGGAGCGGTAAGAATCAAGACCATTGATGAATCTCAAACTCCTCTTATTGTGAATGGCCACAGATTAAAAATCTATCATAAGCCACTCTCAAAAGAGGAATTTGTCAAAATGTTTCAAGATAATTCTGCAACAAGGCTCGTGAAGAAGAATCCTTCTTCTCCATCAGCCTAGCCTTTGTTCTTTTCAGTTTCAAAAAAAAAAAAAAAAAAAAATTTGTATAAGCCTGAAAACCAATCACTGATTGGCAGTCTTATACAGAAAATGTAGGGTGAAAATCAGGAACACCTGACACCCTATATTTTCCAAAAAAAAAATTCCCTCTCTCTCTCATTTCACAAGTTTTATGACAACCCACTCCATTTCATTCCACTTCATTCCACTCCACTTCATTTCATTTCACTCCATTTCATCTATTTCATTTCATTTCACCAATAATTTTTTTTTTTCATGACCATTTTCATTCAGTCAGTTATCATCTATCCATCTCCATTCACCCAAATAATTGCTGTGTCAGTTTCCGCAGCTGACACTAGTTTCCGCAGCCAGAAGTAGTTTCTACAGCCACCACTCTGTTTTTCAAAAATTTACGGTCAGATGTTAGTTCAACAATCATGAAATCAAATGCAGGTATGAGGACATATTATGAAGACATGAGGCATTCAAAAGCATCAACGAGGAGCAACTGATTGAAGACTAATGAAAAATGGCAAGAATTCAAAGGTATGAGTAGAAATTTATTTCAAATGGCATTCAAGCACATTTTTACATAGTTATAAACCATAGCTCCATTATATGCAATGATTGCGTTGATAACTCCATAATCGTTCCACGATCTCTATACGATTCCCCCACAATCCTTGCATTCATTTTTTTAAACGGCCTCATAATCAAGCCTCCGGTCTTCACTCATGTTCGGCTATACTTTGATACTCCACCTGTAATTATGGAACGTGGTTAATTTGACTACGGCTTCTCTCAGCCGCACAAAATCCGCAGCTGTTTCATAAACGTGCTTGTGTCTACTCTGCAGCCACCCAATTTTAAATACTGCCGGATGCACTTTACTCCCCCTACTATTCTATTGACCTCACGGCTGCATTTCCACCGTGTTCACATAAGCCTTCACCCCATTTTGTTCTCTGTTCCGCTTCATTCCGTGTACCTATTCTCTGATATCCGCTTACAGTCACTGGTCTCCTTCATAAACCATGTTCATTTCCGCTAATTCAACCATCTTACCTCCACTAAACCCTAGTTTTAAAGAACAGAAGGAAGGATGGGTCGGTTGTTGAGGGCAGAACCAGAGGGACCCAAATTTATGGAAGGATACCCGCAAGTCAAAGACATATTGAAAAAGGCAAAATGGCTTCGGTTTATTCAAAAGTTTAAAGGCTACAATAAGGAGGTAACAAAAGCTTTTGCGAGGTCTTTCAACGGTCTAGAGGTGGAAATTGGGGACCTCAAATTTACAGTGACTGAGGCATCCATAGCAGCTGCTACAGAACTCCCTCAAGAAGGTGAACGCTGGTTCAAGAACAAGAGCATTGGCAAGGAAGCCTGGAGAGTGATCCTACATAACCCCGGTATGGATGTCACCATTTTCAAAAAGGGAATTCATGTCCATGCTTTAAAAGAAGAGTGGGCTAGTTTACTGTTGGTTATTCAAAAGTTTATCACATGTGAGGTACGTTTTGGATCAATGTACATGTATCATACCCGACTGTTGATGAATTTCCTAGACAACCAGACCTTCAATCTGCCATAATTTTTACTAAACAGTTTGAAAAAGATGTCTGTAACCGTCCAAAAGCATCTGAGGGATGTAGAACCACATTTGTATCACCATGGTCTCGTGAAAATCTTGATAGAAAAACAATTAAAAGATAAAAAGGACACCTAGGAGCAGTTTTTAATTAGAAATTTCTTTGAAGAACCCCAAGAAACCCCTGAAGGAAGTACATCAAAAGGAAGTAGAAGAAAGAGAACAGGTGATAAAACTCAAAGCACTCCTACTAACACATTTGAAAGAACTAGTAGAGAAGAAATATTGTCTAAAAGGAGGAAGGAAAAGACTGAGGGTAAAAAGCCAACAAAATCAAAAGAGAAAAGAAGCATTGAGGCTGTGCATCAAACCCCTTCCTCAGAAGAAGACCATCAAGTATTTTCTGAGAGACTAGTTCACCTTCAGGAATAGTCAGCTATGGCCAAAAAGAAAGGAAAAGAAAAACAAAAGGAAAAAGACAGTAGTCCACAGCATGTAAGAAGAAGCACCAGGCTTAAAGGAAAGTGGAAGAAAGCACAAAAAAAAGGACCCCATTCTATTGATTTGGGAGAAGGAACACCTGAACAAACTCCAGCTAGCCGTAGTCCACCTCATTCTTAGCCAAACGTTGAAACTAGTCCTCAAGATGTTGACATGAGTCCTTTTCGGCCAAATTTTGAAGTCAATTCTCCTCCACAGCATTTTGGGATAGCCCAAGGAAAATGACACCCGAGATAGATCCAAAGTAGCAAGAGGTGTATGATTACATAGAATCCTTAGAAAGAATAGCCACGGGTCCCAGCACTTCATCCACTCAGCCTCACACAGCACAAAAAGCTCTAGTCCAATCGTTGAAACAAGAAGTCTTTGAGTTGGAGGTTTTAAATAGACATATTAAAAATGAAAATGAAGCATTAAAGGAGCAAAGAATATTGGACAAGATCATTCATGACAACACTATGCTACATCTGGGACTGTGGCACAAAAAGAAGATCAAATTGAAGAAGAAATGCAAGAAGATAAGTAGAGCACTGATTAATCTCAAATTCAGACGCTTGATGAAAAAGCCCAGGATGTTAGCAGCACCAAGAAAGAGGAGAAGAGGACTGGATGTACTGGCAGAGGTATGAGGACATATGAATTGAAGGAGGATGATCAAAATTTTGGTTGCATGGGGACATGCAACACCTTCACAGTGGGGGTATGTTGAGTCCCAAACTTGCGTCTTTCCTATACACCTTTCTAGACTTTTTCCATTTACGTAGACCTCCTAAGTCATCAACATCATTGCATATTAATCATAAGAGAGAATTTAAAGTGGGTTTTAACTATGTTTTTTGTCTGCTGTTTGAATTAGATTTTTTCTCATTGAGCTGTGGAATTTTGTCACTTTCCGCAGCTGCTTCAACTTTCTGCAGCCATTTTGTTAAAGTCTATATTGCAGGTGTCTTCAGACAAATCAAGCCACATGGGCAAGTTGAAAATGACATGGATATGGACAGACTCCTATTGGCTCAGTCGAATTCACCAAAGAAGGTCGTGGTCAAAGGAAGTCAAGAGGTGGTCAACCTAAGAGTCCTACAGGGACAGAACTCCGTGTTTCACCACATGGAGACTTGCGTGGCCGTTCCTAAATCCCAGGGGACATATCAACACCTGTGAACTGCTCCATAAGCCGAATCCAACGGCCACCCTCCATAGATTTAATATTCACGGCAACCATAATGCTAAATTTCTGGACGTGGTTGTTCACGTGTCTTTTATCAGCGCAGATTGTAGGAAAGTAGTTATGTCATCCTCTGTTATAAATAATGCGTTCTCATACACATAGTAGCTAGCTTTTGTAATGTAATTTTGCTGTAAAGAAAGCCCACTGTGTCGTGACATTATTTCCTTGTTATGACTGCGTTTTGAATACATGAGAAGACTCTGTTCATAAGCATAATTCGTGGTTGATAGCTGTTCCCCGAGGATTGTGCAGAGGGCCCCTGCACACGCCGAGGTTTTGTTTATTGCTGTATAATTTCATGCTTTATTTCCTTACGTTCATTATGCCATAGTTATTCACGTGTATATATTACATCTCTTATGGTATTAACGTTTTATTTCTGTCCATAATTTTCCATGCTTTATACTGCTGTTAACTGATCAGTGTCTTTGTTCCAGATTACAGTAGGCAGCCCGGGCATTTGCACATAGTTTTACAATGACTAATGACATGGAATCGGTCTTGTCCTTCTGCTGATTTATTTTTCTTAGCTTTTAATTCCAGCACTGTTTTATTTATTTCAGTTTTGTACATTTGCTTTATTAGTTAGATTAGATATTAAATTACTCATGTCATTATCAGTTACCTCCGAAAACCATAGCGAGACTAATGGTGAGGGATTGAAGTATGAGTGTGTAGTTTGATATTAGTTTATTTTTTTGCAAGTTAGATATTAAATTGCTCATGTCATTATCAGTTACCTCCGAAAGCCATAGCGAGACTAATGGTGAGGGATTGAAGTATGAGTGTGTAATTTGATATTAGTTTATTTTTCAACAAATTAGATATCAGATTGCTCAAGTTGTTTATGATTACCTCCGAAATCCATAGCGAGACTAATGGTGAGGGGTCAGAATATGAGTTGATGTAATTTGATTTTAGCTTTACTTTGCTTGCAATTCTTGGATTTCTTTGAGCACAGTTTCTTTTTTATTTAGACAACAACAAGGGTAATGGGTTTCATGATCAATAGTTCACTGTTTGTTTGACTAGTATAGTGGCACATTTTCATTTTCTTTTAGGAATTAATTTTGTCATTACATGTTTTAAAACCCTTTTGAAGTTTGAAGTTTGGGAAATCATTATAAAGGACATCATTGCCTTGAACATTTATATCCATACTTTTCTTTTAGAATTTCCATCTCACATTAGGAAACCAACCAAGATAAAAACCCCCAAGATAAATTAAAAAAACCCAAAAATGACAAAAAGTAAGAGATAGGTTATCTTGCACATATAGTGCGCCACACTTCGTCAGCTTACGAATCCCAGATTGACAAATTAATGTAGAAATTTAGGACACACTAAATTGACCAAACAACTGGTCATATTTTCTGTTCATGAGTGGTTTTGAAGTAGATGTTGTCACCCATAAAAGAGCTCCCAAACCTAGATATATTTCATCACCAACAGTGGCAGATAATTTAGAAACAGTGAGCATGGAGACAGAGCCTGTGTAGAAGGTTGATAAACCCAAAGCTACACCTGCAAAACAGAAGCCAACATTTACCAAACATGGCAACAAGAGAGTTAATAGGATCCAAACAGTGGCTAAGGGTAACTTAGAGGACATCTTACATGCCATTGACATTGAAGAAACTCCCATTGTCCAAGTTGAAGATATTGAAGAGGGAGGAAGAAAATTAAAGAAAGGAAACACAGTTAAGAAGCTAGAGTTTGCAGGTGATTATGTTGGTTTCATGTTTCAACCTAGAAATCCAATGACTAGAAATGCAAGAAAGGTCATGGAAAGCATAAAAGAGGCTCAAAAGGTTAGTGAAACTGCTCAGCCACCACCAAGCATCATAGACCTCTCCTCACCTGCAAAAGAAGAGCTGGTCATCAAACAAAGGAAGGGTAAAGAGAAAATCATTAAAAAATCAGAGATTGAAACCCTTAACGAGCAGTTGATGGTGGGAAAAGATGAAATATCGGCCTTGAAGAAAGAGGCAAGGAAGCACAAGGTTCAAAAGGTGAAATTTGAAAAAATGAAATAAATTTGGGAAGAACAGGTCATAAGTGTTTCAAAGACCTTTGAAAATACAGAGAAATTGATCAAATGGACTCAACCATTGAGAGGAGAGGTCAAACACATCAGAAATATTAACCTACATTTGCAATCCAAGAATAGGGCATTGAAGGATTAAGTCAAAGATCTTCAATAACAGCTAGATATGATTCATGAAGAGTTGAAAAAGAAGGGTTTGAAAATGATTGTGGTGGAAGAGCCAATATCTCAACTGATCATAAATGAGGAGGAAACACCACAAGAACAATAATTTGAGATTGAATATGCCTCAAAAGGTTCATTACATGCAAAAAATCAAGTTTTTATAGCTAGAGGTCAGCTTTTGGAGGCAGTTTTGAAATGGGAAATTTCTGGCTTTTTACACAGTTTCGTAGCATTCCATAGGCTTAAAGCCAAGAAAATGCTACAAAAAAACCTTTAGTATCCTTTTTTCTTCCAAAGACAGTTTTTGTAGTTTTCAAGGAGGTAAATTGATGGTGGTGATGTGTCATCACATGATTAACATCATGGAACAGCAAAGGAGCAGATTAAATGGTTGCAAAAGCTACTTTTCTAACGCAACCAAAACTCGCTATGAAACTGTCATGTTTTCATAGCGAGTAATTGTTAAAGTTTTGGAGCATCTTAATGGCAATTTTGGACACCCAGAGTCCTCCAGCATGTCAAGGGAGCTTATCATCAAATACTTATGACTCGAAGGAAGTGCTATAAAGATAGGTCATCAGCTAAAGCAGCTTTGAAGATAAGGGTCACGCACTCCTTAAAAGTAAGTTTATGCTCCACAAGTCTATGAGGGTTTTAAATATGTAAAGTGGTAATGAACTCTATCATGTGTCTTTTGAGCATGTGATACTTATTTTTTAACCATCATGTAACTGTTTCACTGATAAGGTAGAGTTATGTAATAAATAGCAGTTAGAGTCCTATTAGGAGATGTTTTCTTTAAGGTGTAGTTGTCAGTTTTCTGTTACAAGTTATATATTTTAGTTATGAAAGGTGTCATAGCCATCAAATAGATCAACCTTTTTGTAAATAATGTCTATTTAAAGACAAAGCATCGAAGTAGTAAAGGGTTGGAGATTTTTTGCACCAAACTACTGCTTTTATGTATTTGACTTATATCAGTAATACAGAGTGACTTTCTTCTTGACAGACCTGAGATTCTCATGAGGTTTTTGATGTCTTATTGATCTATATCTTTATGTTTTACCACTTGCAGTAGATTCCATCTCTATTACTCATAATTCATAATTTTATGCTCCGACTTCCTTTAGTGATAAAATGACTATGTTTTTTTATGTTTTATGTGTGATTTTCCTTTGATTAAATACCTCTATCTGCCTCAGCTTCCATGTCAAGAAACCTTGCCACTGAAACCACTGATTTTTTACTCCATAAGCCCAATGGTATCAAGCCTGCATTCTTTTCAACTTGAAATATAAAAACAAGTTACATTTCACATAGAGTTAGCCATCTAGTACTATCATTATTCAATATCATAAAATCCCCTTGAGAGATCCCTCTCAAACTGAAGAGGCTAAGCTTCAGTTAGAAGTGGTTTGAAACAGTTACACTAAGTTGTTAGATAAGCAGCCTATCAAGTACAATTTTGTGTTAACATTTTATTTCGTCTGTTGGGAGTCTGAAGATATACTTTTCCTGAAGTTTTGAAGCTGAACTCTTGAAGGTAGCAGGAGCTCAAAATCTATTCGAGCCTACAACTACCTTGGTGACTCCATTCAAAATTCTCATGTTCAAAGTTGGCTTCGAAAAGGATATATACAAGGAGTAACCCTGACCCAAATCCACCTACAATTGTGGATAATCCAAACACAATTTCTAGAGGCATTCAAGGCAGTTCTGCACAATCAAGTACTCCATTACACACAAAAGCCATGTCCTCTGAAGTTTTAAGAAGTTTTAAAGATAAAAAGTTTGATGATAAAATTCAGGAGGTCTTGTTTAGGTCTAAAAATTAAAAATAATTGACTGAGATTGTTTTAGACCTACAAAGAAGAGGTATTGATACCTCGGCCTTAGTGACCCAAAAAGATAAATAAGAGTTCTGGGGGGGTAGTCACATCAGATTTATTGTTAAAGAGGGAATCTTTAGATAAGTTAAAGGAACTAGACCCATTTGAAATATTGTTAAGAAGTAAATTTGGTTTTCCTTTACCTGACTGGAGTTCAATTGTAACTAGACTACAAATACTAGACACACCACCTCCTAACAGTACCTCTTCTTCTACTACTATTGTCCCTAAAAATACCACAGTCCCTGTCATCATGGCTGGAAATGTTCCACCTCCACTTGCTACTCCACCTGCTAGGTATGCCCCTCTTATTCTCCTAATTTTCCTTAATGCCCTTCCAAGCAAATATTCTGCTAGAATCAAAACTTGGGGAAGTGATGAAGAGATCACAGCTGAAGAACATGTAGACCAGTTTAATGACTTCATATACAAGGAGGAGGTTGACCATGAAGATGTCAAAATGAGGCTTTTTGCTCAGAGTTTCACTGTTGAGGTCAGAAAGTGGTTCAAAGACCTTGCTCCAAGAAGCCTACATAATTGGAATGAGCTTGAAGATAGCTTCTTGAGAAAGTGTGGAAATATAACCAACCCTGTGCAAGCCCTCACTAAGTACAATAGTTTGAAAATAGTTGTTGATGAAACTGTCCAAAATTTCTCCAAGAGATTTAACAAAGTTTATGACTCCATCCCTACCCATCTTAAGCCTCCACCAAGAGTAGCTCAAATGAGATATTTTGAGGCTTTTTACTATGACTTTTCTATCCTGCTCAGAGAAAGAGAATCCCCTTCACTAGCAGAAATGAAAAATGATGCTGTGAAGGTGGAAGTCAATATTATAGTAGCTAAAAAGTCCAATATGGGAAAGAGAAAATTGAAAGAAGAAGATAATCCTTCCACCTCAGATGAAAAATTTGACTCCATGATGAAGACAATGGAAAAACTGATGGATAGGCTTGCCCTTTGGAATGCCTCTGCACCTCCTACACAACATGAACCACAGTTTAGAAATCCTCAATTCAAAAGGCCTCAAAACCAGCAGAGACCAAGGGAAAACAGAAATCAACCTGACCCTCAAGGAAGGCCTCCTTTTCAAAAAAAAAATATTTGATGAAGAAGATCGGCCTGAAATACCAGAAGACTCTAGTCATTGCTTAGATGAAAACATGTCTGCAATGTTTTTTAATAAGGAAGAACATGATGAGTCTGATCATGATGTAAACAAGAGTGAGGAACCATCTGATTACCTTAAAGGTTATCAACATGCAATCTTGGAGATGCAGAAGCAATACAACCTCAGAAACAGAAATGTTCCAATTACTGCAAATAAAACACAGCCCAAGAAAGGTGCCCCTAAAGCCACTAAGGTTAGAAAAGATCCACCACCTCCTCCTCCTGTCAAAGAGACTGAAAATATTACCTTTTTTTTTAGCTTGGAGAATGAGATTTCCAAAATCAAGATCCCAATCCCTTTTGGAGAAATTCTTAAGGTGAATGAATACAGAAGTAAAATTGTCAAAATGTTGAATTCCCAACCAGGGGTTGCTGACATCCTTGATGTACAAGAAGACCATCCAACTATATACTTCGGAACAAGACGGGAAGATGAACAAAATGAAGAGGTGTCTCCTTTCTATGTCAGTCTTAGTATCCATGACATGACATTACACAATGTCATGTTAGATTCAAAAGCCTCTCATAACCTCATGCCTAAAGTGATTATGGAAAGGATGGGATTGGAAATCACTATGCCATATAAGAACTTATTTTCTTTTGATTCAAAAAGAGTTCAGTGCATTGGATTGATAAAAGATGTTGTTTTTGATATTACACAAGTCCCTGCCAAGACAGTGGTAATGGACATTGTGGTAGCAGACATTCCACCCCGGTTTGGCATGCTTCTATCCAGATCTTGGGCAGCAAAGATCAAAGACACCATGAAGATGGACCTAACTTATTCCACCATTCCTATTTTTGGTGAGCAAAGAAGGTTGTACAGAGAAACAAGGATGGCTTATATGGTAAGTAGTGAGGACAAACCTCATAATTTCCCAATCTATGATGTTGAAACTGAATTAGGATCAACTATTCTTTTCAATGAGCTAATTGATGAAGTAGAAGATGAAAGGAAAGCATAAATTCAAGAGGATGAAAATCAGCAAGCAAAAAATTAGCAAATCATTGAAGAAAAGGTAGAAGGTTGGTGGTTGTTACAATTTTATGGATCAGCAGGAAGAGAGGGGGTTGGAGCAGGAATTTGAATCACAACTCCAGAGGATGAAAGTAAGTTCTATTCTTTCAAACTGAATTTTGATTGCACAGATAATATGGCTGAGTATGAATCTCTATTTTTGGGTTTAGAAATTTTGAAAAGATTGGGTGCCCAAAATATTTTTGTTTGTGAGATTCTGAATTAGTTATTAAAAAAGTTGAGGGTGTATATCAAACCAAGCATGTGAGAATGAGAGCATACAGAAATTTGATCATGGAGATGTTAGATAATTTTCAAGAATATTCCTTTATCGTGAAGACTAGGGATCAAAACTCAGTAGCTGACTCCCTAGCTATTTCTACAAGTCTATTTGTTATTCTTGCACATTCCACTTAAAGGTATGAGGTTGAAGTTTGTCATAGGCTTGTTATCCCAGAAAACATCATTCATTAGCAGGTGTTTGAAGATGGTCAGCAAATAAAAACCTTCATAGAGTTGAAAGAGGAGTTTGAAAGCACACAAGTAGATCAGCAAAACATGCTAGCTGAAATCAAAGGTAGTTATGAAGTGTTGCAACTAAAGAATAATTTTATACCCAAAGGCCTCATCCCACTTGAAAAAAAATTTGACCAAAATGATGTGTTCAAATCTCCTAGGATACAAGTTGATGATGAAGAGGTAGAGAGTTATAACCTTGGTACAGTATCAATGCCTAAAATGATCAAGATTTCAAAGTTTCTTTCTCTAGAGATGAAACAGAAATATATTGAGATGATGAAAAGGTTTATAGATTTTTTTTCATGGAGTTATGTTGATTTGAAGAAATATGATCCTACTATTATTCAGCATACTTTCAAACAGAAGATGAGGAGGATTAATCCACTTCTCATGCCTCTGATTGAGAATGAAATTAAGAATATCTTTGATGCCAAAATTATTGTTCCAATCAAATTCTCAAAATGGCTTGCTAACTTGCTTCCAGCCAGAAAAAGGAGTGGAGAGATCAGAATCTGCATTGAATTCAAAAAATTGAACAAAGCTTCTCTGAAGGAAAATTTCCCTCTCCTAAATATGGACCAAATTCTGCAGAACATTTCTAGTTCCTAAAGGATGTCTATGCTGGATTTTTTCAAGGTACGATCAAATACTAGTGCACACAGAAGATCAAGAGAAAACTGCCTTTACCACACCAAGGGGGACATTCATGTATGCCAATATGCCCTTTGGTCTAATGAATACAAGAGCGACCTTTCAAATAGCAATGGACACTTCCTTTGCTAAGGAGAAGAAGAAGTTGGTGGTTTTCTATCTGGATGACATAACAGTATTCTCAAGGAGAGAGGAAGACCACTTGAAGCATCTGGAGAAAGTTTTGTTGAAGTGTAGAAGGTTTGGTATTTATCTTAATCCCACTAAGAGTATTTTTGCTTTAACTTTTGGAAATTTACTTGGGTACATTATATCTGAAAATGGGATAAATATTGATCCAAATAGGGTCAATGCCATTCAAAAATTGGATCTTCCTAGAAGCAGGAAGGAAATTCAGTCTTTCCTTGGAAGGGTGAATTTTGTGAGAAGGTTTATTCCCAAATTTGTTGAGATTTTCAAAGACATAACCAAGATGCTGAAGAAAGGAGCTGACATTAAATGGACAGTGGAAGCAAAGTAGTCATTTGAAGAAATCAAGAAAGCACTCACTCAAGCCCCAGTGTTGATTAGCCCGGATTTTTCAAAAGAATTTCTGGTTTTTACATTTGCATCAGAAAACACAATTGCTGGAGTTTTGTTGCAGAAAGGACAGCAAGATACAGAGTAGCCTATTTCACTTTTTATTAGGACACTTTCTAATTCAGATTTGAAGTACAATATCCTAGAGAAACAGGCATATGCTTTGGTCAAAGCCATCAAATATTTCAGAATTTATATTTTGCATTCTCACGTCATAGCATTTGTTCCTAATGTTGTAGTGAAGGACATCTTAACTCAAGCTGATCCTGATGGTAAGAGAGGGAAGTGGATAGCTAACTTGTTGGAATGTGATATAGAAATTAGACCTACAAAATTGGTGAAAGGTCAAGGGTTATCAAATCTGATGGCACAGTCCAATTTTGACTGTCCTGATATGAATTTAAATGCAGAAATTTCAGAATTATCAGATGAAGATGAAAATCTGATTCCCATTGAAGAGAAGTACATCCTATCTGATTGGTACAGAGACATTGTCTTTGTCTTACATCATCATAGAGCTCCTGCTGAATTGACTAAATCTAAAGCAAGATTTGTGAGGCTGAAATCTCTAAGGTACTGCATCATAGATAATTTTATTGGAAAGACACTGGTGGTATTATTTTGAATTGTTTGCTGGAATAGGAAGCTGAAAAAGTGATTGCAGAGTTTCATAAAGGAGATTGTGGAGGATCACTATTGGAAGGCCACAGCAAACAAAATTCTCAGATCAAGGTACTACTGGCCTACCATGTTCAAATATGTCTATAAGAAGATAGCTGCCTGCCATGAATGTCAGATTTTTTATGGTAAGAAAAAGCTTGTTAATTTACCCTTGATGCCTATTTATGTTGAGACTTCATTCCAGCAATGGGGGCTAGATTTTATTGGTGAGATTCATCCATCATCTTCAGGGTAGCATTGTTGAATCCTGACAGCAACTAATTATTTCACCAAGTGGATTGAAGCAACCCTAACTAGGCAAGAAAATGATTCAGTCATCATTTCATTATTATAAAATAACACATTGTCTAGGTTTGATTGTCCTATGAATATCATCACTAACAATGCACAGGAATTCAAATCCAAGAGGTTGATCAGTTTTTTTCATCAATATCACATTACACTTGGACACTCTATTGTTGAATCTTATAACAAAAACATTGTGAGGATTATTAAGAAGGTGTTGTAGGAAAATAAAAAACCATGGAATTTGAAGTTGAAGTATGCTCTATGGGTTGATAGAGTGTGTACAAAAAATTCAATTGGTACTTCACCTTATGAGTTTGTGTATGGAGCTGAAGCCATTTTTCCTACATCCTTGGGAGTGCATGTTATGAAGTTGCTGCAAGGATTAGAGGAGGATCCAATTGCAATTCAGAGGAGAATAAACCAATTTATAGCTCTGCAGGAAAAAAGGGAGGAATTATATAACAGCAATCAGCAATCTCAAAACAGAATTAAGAAAACATTTGACACGAAGGTCAAAGAGGAAAAATTTCAGATTCAAGATGTGGTATTGAAGTGGGAGGCCAGAATTGAAGAAAAGGGGAAACATGGTAAGTTTGAGAATATCTGGAAAGGACCATTCATAGTAGTTTCATTCCATGGAAACAACACTTACCTACTGCAGGAGATGGATGGACAACCTTGTGTTGGAGGGCGTGTCAATGGCAGGGTTTTGAAGCACTATTCTTCTTAAGTTCTACTGATCTTTCATTCCATTGTATATATTCCATTTTTTTATGTTTTTCTGCTAATAAAGACAATTTGATCATCATTCTTGAGCCCGAGTTGAAGGCCATTAGAGTTTGAAGGAAGCTTGGAAAATTTTAGGGTTTTTATTTCCAAGAAGATGGATAGCACTGGAACTACAGGTTCTTTGGTGTACCACAGGGGCACACCATCCCAAGTGGAGCCACTGTTATCACTCAGAAAAATATGAAACATTATTTGACATGGTCATAGAGTTCATTTGTCACAAGTTGGTATAGGAAAAATTAAATTTTATGTTAAATAGCTGGAAATCGAAAAAAAAAGGCGATCAGACGTCGAAGAAAGGCAAATGGTGACGGAATTGAAATTTTAAAATTTTTCAGTTTTAAAAGACACGTTATTTAAGGTGGATACCATATGTCTAATGAAACGAGTAGTGCATAAAAAATAAAGAAAAAAGGTAGGTACCATAAAAAGGTAGGCACCATTAATTTCATCTTTAACCTATCCTGAGGTTCAAACCCACCTCCATTTAGGTCATATCATGTCCCATCAGTCATTATTAGGTGTCATATTTCATTTCCCAACCGTTCAAATTCAAAAATGACATTTAATCCACTTTTAACTCTTTTCGTAGTGTTTTACACTGTGAAACAACAGTTTTCTCTACGAAACTTCCTAATAGTTTCATAGCGAAAATATCAGAAAATGAACTAGCTACGCTACGAAAAACAGTTTTCCTTTCTGTCTTGTCAAACTTGATGTGAAGTGTCAGTTCATCATTGGAGGAGTTAGGGTGGATGTCATTCGAGTCTGTTAGGGTTAATTCAAGGTACAAAGGTCATGTATGAGGTCATCATTACCGTTTTTAGCATGCATGTGTCGTGATGAAGGAATGAGTTGTCATCGAAACCATAAAACATTACCCAATTGAGTCTTTTTATCATTATCTGCTTCATTTTTGCATGTTATTGAGTTCTGGAGAGTTGCTTCATCAAGCCAAGCAAGTTGTTGGCATTTTCAAAAGTTGCAGGTGTCATTAATCGAGCGAGACTGAGAAGATATAAAATCACCATGGCTGCAAGGAAGAAGACTAGCAAAGGTGGTCACTGCCACAAATATGAAACAACGGACATGAATTTGTTAAATGAAGACCCAACTGCCTTGGAAGTATTCAGAAGAATAGGTTGTCTACAATTCTGCCAAAGGCTTCAAGGTTTTCATCTACAGGTCTCTACGGAGTTTGCTATCAGTTTTATTGAGACAACTTGAAAGGTGGGAATGCTAAATCTCACAGTAACACCAGACAGTTTTTTAGCAGCAACTGGAATCCCTATGGGAGGGAAACAATGGTTCAAAGGAATCAAGTTCACCATTCAAGACTACAAATAATTCATTAAACCAGAGCATAGTGAAATTTATCTCACAAATGCTATCACAAGGAGCTACATGAAGGACAACTACTCAAACCTGTTGCTAATCATTCAGAAGTACTTCACCTGTGAAGGAAAGTTTGACATGGTCTACTCCTACCACCTTAGGCTTCTACATCATTTTGTGTGTAAGAGGTCTCTTGACTTGCCCTTTTACTTATACAGAAGTCTAACTAAAATGTCAGACAAGGTCCAAGTTAAAAAAGAAGGAAATGAAACTTCTCTCTTTCACCATGGCTTGATTAATTTTTTGGTGTTAGAAGAGTTGAACAGATTAGGTAGATACTAGTCATCTTTTATGTTCATGAGTGGTTTTGAAGTATATTTTTTCACCCCTAAAATAGTTCCCAAACCTAGAGATATTTCATCACCAATAGTGGCAATGCAGTTAGAAATAGTGAGCATGGAGACAGAGCCTGTGCAGAAGGTTGATACACCTAAAGCTACACCTGCAAAACAGAAGCCAACAGTTAGCAAACATGGCAGCAAGAGAGTTATTAGGAGCCAAATAGTGGCTAAAAGTAACTTAGAGGACATCTTACATGCCATTGACATTGAAGAAACTCCCATTGTCCAAGTTGAATATTTTGAAGAGGGAGGAAGAAAATTAAAGAAAGGAAAGACAGCTAAGAAGCTAGAGTTTGCAAGTGATGATGTTAGTTTCCTACTTCAACCTAGAAAGCCAATGAATAGGCATGCAAGAAATTTCATGGAAAGTAGAAAATAGGCTCAGAAAGTAAGTGAAATTGCTCAGCCACGACCAAGCATCATAGACCTCTCCTGGGCCTGCAAAAGAGGAACTGGTCATCAAACAAAGGAAGGGTAAAGAGAAAATCACTAAAAAATTAGAGATTGAAACCCTTAAGGAGCAGTTGAAGGTGGAAAAATATGAAATATTAGTCTTGAAGAAAGAGGCAAGGAAGAACAAGGTTCAAAAGGTGCAATTGGAAAAAATGAAAGAAATTTGGGAAGAATAGGTCATAAGTGTTTCAAAGACCTTGGACAATACAGAGAAATTAATCAAATGGACTCAACCATTGAGAGGAGAGGTAAAACACATCAGAAAGATTAACCTGCATTTGCAATCCAATAATAGGACATTGAAGGATCAAGTCAGAGATCTTCAAGAACAGTTAGATCTGATTCATGAAGAGCTGGAAAAGAAGGGTTTGAAAATGACTGTGGTGGAAGAGCCAATAGCTCAATTGATCATAAATGAGGAGGAAACACCACAAGAATAATAAGTTGAGATTGAATATGCCTCAGAAGGTTCATTACATGCAAAAATCATTTTTTTACAACTAGAGGTCAGTTTTTGGAGGCAGTTTTGAAATGGGCAATTTCTGGGTTTTTACATAGTTTCGTAGCATTCCCTAGGATTAAAGCCAAGAAAACGCTAAAAAAAACCTATAGCAGCCTTTTTGCTTCTAAAGACATTTTTTGTAGTTTTAAAGGAGGGAAATTGATGGTGGTGATGTTTCATGACATTATTGACATCATGGAACATCAAAGGAGCGAATTAAATGGTTGCAAAAGCTACTTTTCTAACACAACCAAAACTCACTACGAAACTGTCATGTTTTCGTAGCGAGTAATTGTTAAAGTTTTGGAGCATCTTAATGGTAGTTTTGGACAGCTGGAGTCCTCAAACATGTCAAGGGAGCTTATCATCAAATACTTATGACTCGAAGGAAGTGTTATAAAGACAAGACATCAGCTAAAGAAGCTTTGAAGATAAGGTTCATGCACTCCTTAAAAGTAGGGTTATGCTCCACAAGTCTAGGAGGGTATTATATATGTAAAGTGGTAATGAACTCTGTCATGTGTCTTTAGAGCATGTGATACTTATTTTGTAACCATCATGTAATTGTTTCACATATGAGGTAGATTTACGTAATAAATAGTAGTTAAAGTTCTATTAGGAGATGTTTTCTTTAAGGTGTAGCTGTCATTTTTCTGTTACAAGTTATATATTTCAGTTATGAAATCAGTTATGAAATGTGTGATACGAGAATTAGATGATATAGCCATCAAATAGATCATCATTGTTGTAAAGAAAGTCTATTTAAAGACAAAGCATCGAAGTAGTAAAGGGTTGGAGATTTTTTGCACCAAATTGATGCTTTTATGTATTTGACTTCTATCAGTAATATAGAGTGACTTTCTTCTTGACAGACCTGAGATTCTTATGAGTTTTTTGATGTCTTATTGATCTATATATTTATGTTTTACCACTTGCAGTAGATTTCATCTATATTACTCAGAATTCATAATTTTATGCTCTGACTTCCTTTAGTGATAAAATTATTGTGTTTTCCTATGTTTTATGTGTGAGTTTCCTTTGATTAAAGACCTCTATCTGCCTCAACTTCCATGTCAAGAAACCTTGCCACTGAAACTACTGATTTTTGACTCCATAATCCCAATGGTAGCAGGTCTGAATTCTTTTCAATCTGAAATATAAAAAAAAAAAAAAGTTACATTTCACATAGAGTTAGCCATCTAGTACTATCATTATTCAATATCATAAAATCCCCTTGAGAGAGCCCTCTCAAACTGAAGAGGATAAGCTTCAATTAGAAGTGGTTTGAAACAGTTACACTGAGTTGTTTGATAACAAATTTATCAAGTAAAATTTTGTGCTAACATACGTGGATAGTTATCCTACAAGAGTTTTATTTTGAATTTGAAAAATCCAAATCCAAGAAATCACTAGTCTTTATTGAACTTATGTGTGACTTTAACTACACTAAATCTAAAATTGTGCAGAAGACCATCTTCCCAATGAATCATTGTTTCTTATCAGCATATTAGATCCTTGGTATGAAGATGTCATTATATATATTAAAACCTAAACCTTTTGGCATGAACTTTCACACTCTAATCGACATAGGATTCAATACCAGTCTCAAAAATACAATATTGTTGGCAACACTTTATACCGTCGTGGTGTCGATTTTGTCTTTCGACATTGTTTAACTCATGAAGAAGACGAAAGAGTTCTAAATTACTATCGTTTTGGAGCATGTGGTGGTCATATGTCTGAGTTTTCCACAACCCAAAATATATTTAACGCTGGCTATTTATGGTTGTCACTCTTCAAATATTGTATTCGAGCGGTTAAAAATGTCACAATTGTCAGATTTTTTATCGAAATATGTGTGCATCTCTCACTCCTCTTCACTCAGTCATAGTTGTCAGTCCTTTTGAAAAATAGGGCATCGATTTTGTTACATGTAACCCTCACTCATTCGGGGGCCATGGGTATATTATTCTTGTTGTAGATTACTTTACCAAATTGGCCGAGGTGATGCCTACTTTTAAGGCTGACGGCGAAACTGCAACTATTTTCATATTCAATCATGTTATTGCTAGGTTCGGTATCCCTCAAGCTATTGTTATGGACCATGGTAGCCACTTTCAAAATATTATGATGACTAAACTTTCCGCTCACCTCGGCCTATGCCATGATAATTCCACACCGTATTACCCACAGGGCAATGGCCAAGTTGAGGCTGTAAACAAATTTTTAACCCATATGATTAAACCAATTGTAGGAAGTCATAAAGTGAAGTGGCACACCATGCTTTTTTCTGCATTATGGGCATATCGTACCTCCACAAAAACATCTACAGGGATTACTCCTTTTCAACTTGTTTACGGTTTAGAAGTTTCTACCCTTTGAATGTGAAATTCAGTCACTCAAACTAGCCATTGAGTTATTACCAACTACCTCTCAAGAGGAAAAATATTTCGTATACTTAGCACAATTAGATGATACTCGCTGCACCGCTGCATTAGCTGTTGAAGCTCATAAAAAACATGTTAAGGCACAATATGATCAAAGTGTTAACCCTCGTATCTGTTCAGAAGGTGACCTAGTCTTAGTATATGATCAAGCTCACGATAAACATGGCACTGGTAAATAACCAATGTGGCATGGCCCTTATATTGTTAAGCATGTGCTTGTAAAAGGGGCCTATGAATTAGTTGATTATGACGGTGTCTCTTTAAATAAGCCTAGAAATGGTATTTATTTGAAGAGATATTATGCATGATGTACCATGTGAAGATCTTCATTGTACATTAGCAACATTTTTGTAAAAGTGTGCCATAGATTAGAAAAGTGTGCCTTAGATTAGTTATTTTTCTTGGCGAATTTCCACTACTTTTGTTTCTTATCTTGATTACCCTCGGTATTTCAAATGTCAACATTCCCTCAGACTCACATTGGCTTTGCTAACAATTCTTGTCATAGTACATGAACTTATCTTCCGCTACTTGGGTTATCTATTCACCCATTGATGAGTTAGTTTCTATTCATGCTATTTTCCTCGGTCAAACAAAAACCAATATTGTAGAATATAGCGTAATCATTGAGTTATTATTTGATTCCATTGCATTTGGAATCCGACGTTTGATTGTTAGGTTAGATTCACAACTCATTGTATTTGCATTTGAACAGTGTTTATGCAATCAAAAATCCATTATTGTTAAGAATGTTTTTAAGGGTCCATCTCTTCGAGAATACAATTTGATTACATTTAATATCAACACATTTCAATAAAATTAAACATGTTAGTTGATGCATTGGGTAATATGGTTTTAAATAGACATTTCCAGAGTTGAATGTAAAACAAAAAAATATTCAAACCATATTGAAAAAGATACTCAGAGACCAAAATTAGTAATATCATTAGGTCAAAATAGTTGTTTATCATAGTGTGTCAAAAAATATTACATCATTTGTGATCATAGGTCTCAAACACCTTATGATCTAAACATACTAATACAAAAACAAAAATTCCATTTAAATTGACCATTAGTTATGATGATGATCATGGTAGCAGAGTATAGCAAGCGCCACTCTATGCAAGTATCGCCTAAATGGACCAGGAACCCAAGTCACATGCCTCTGGTATCTGAGAGGCAAAGAATTTGTCCCAGTATCTAGGATATCAATGGTCAACCTCTCTAGGTTGTGTTCCAACTCTGTGAGGGCCTCGGCTACATTGATCAGTGGTGGAGTTGTTGCTATAGGTTGTGCTTCTCGTCTATCAAAACGGTGAAGCACCGTTGTTCGTGTTGGGCCAACATATGCATTAAAATGTTTTTTATTATTAGTATTGGATGATAAAAAATCAAATAAAAATTATAAAACAGAAAAACTCAAAATGATATTTTTTACCTAATGCATCCCACTGTGTTCCAGATGGGAGAGTTGTGTCGAAGTTGTTAGAATATATTAATCATGGCTAAATGACTAAAACAGTACACATAAATTATCAATCCAGGGACGACTTTTATTTCAATGATAATCGCATTGTCTGTGCTGATACATCAAACCAAAAGAAAACTCAAATAAAGGAAATTGTTGCTGAAGTAAATGTTGGAAAGAAATCACTCATGCAGAAATAAAATGATCTACAAGACTATGATCACACCTCAATTAATCTGTCCTAGTGTGCCACACAACAGTTACACAGCTAGTATCTCTAATCTCACATGTGTAACAGCATATAAAGTACTGGAATTGAAGCAGATCTATTCATAGATAAAACAGCAGCAACAGCGCTTCTACTGATAGATAAAATAAATAGAAATATATATACACAACTACCTTAACATTGCAATCTCTGCTAAAGAGCAGGGCCCTTCCTCCCTAGTAGGGCGTAGGTAGAGAAAGAACTTAATGGAAACTAAATCAGATGATGCATGTAACAGAAAAAACATGATAAATTATATTAATATGATCAAAATTACAGAGCCAAAGAAATGATGTTCTATGTTCCCTTCGACCTCAAGGGTCGAGAACTATATAGTGGTTACATCTTAGAAAAATGAGAGATGGATTAGTCATGATAATCTTGTGATTCTTGTGCTGATCAAAATAGAATACATATGGTTACAACCACTTCTTAATAAAAGTCTGACTAGAAAATTATAGATTACAATCAAAACCGCCTAGAGGTTGTTATCCAAAAATACAATACTTAACAACTTCTATAGATATTGCGATAAATCACAACTATAGTGTAACAGCGAGAGGACAGGTCAACATCAGGAGTTGATGAGATCCAGTCAGTGGTACAGTTGTAACAGCAATTTGTCAGCGGGTCTGTAACAGCATGGTGTAACAGTGTCGTAGTATAACAACTCACTATAACAGCGCACCTTTAACTGCTCCTGTACATCGTGTGCTTTAGATCCTTTGCGCTTACAAATAGCATCTGGAAAGACAACAAAAGACCATATATATTTCTCCATCCGTTCATCCTCAGTTTATCATAAAAAGACACGATACATCATAATAATTGATGAAATGGAAAGGTAATTAAAATAAGGTGAAACCGCACAAGTTAAGATAGAATTGTAGGAAAAAGAGGCAAAGATAGTCCTAATGGTTATAGTCATGAGGTAAAATAGGGGAAACAAATGTAGGAAATAAGTGAAAATTTGGCACCCAACATTTCCCCCCAACTGAAGCACTTGCATGTCCTCATGCAAAAACTTATCTCCCATGGGAATATATCTGGTGCAGGTCAGTGAGATCATAAGCGTTGGTTGTATCTTCATCTGTATACATGTACCCTTAATTCACCATCAGCTTCCAGATACAAGACTTTGACTCATACTTTTCCAATTCATAATTACTCTGGTAATCCTCAATTCGCAGTCAGATCAATGGAAACTTTAACCTTAGCCCGAGCCAGGAAGAACCAAGGGTTTGTACTATCTGTGCATATGTTGGTACATGTGTAACAGCCACCACAAAATTCTGGAATGCAAATGGGTCCCCCTTTAGCAGTTCAACGCTGCTAGCCTCCGTGCGTTTCAAGCACCCAGTCAAGACTCGACTCTTCATCACTGAGAACTGATTGAGACAGAAGTTCACAATCATTCTTTTGTAAGTGGCAACAAGTTCCCTTATCCCAAGAGTGCTCAAAATTATTCTAAATTCCCGCCTTAACTCTGTGGCTCGTCCTGGTTCTTCCCAAATCCATAATGTCATCTTCTCTTCATTAGCATCCATAGATTTGGTGGAAAAATTCCACTCAATCTGATTCTTCATGAAGGAGACAAAATCTTGCAATTGTAGATCCCCCATATAGGAGAATATCATCACCACCATTTGCATACTCACGTGCTCACAAATGATATTGTGTAAGAATAACTCACACAACAGGATTTGCTCGTCAAAATCATAGGCAAGAATAACATCTAAGAATGTGCGAGTGGAAGAACATAGATAGGGTATGTCCTACATAACAACTTTCATATGGAATAGGAAGTAGCGTTCACATAGAAAAATGGGGTAGAATGGGGAAGGTCGCCTGCATCCTAGCAGATTGAGGGCAAGTTCATGAAGTTTTTTCTTATCCATGGTGAGATCCTAAACCTGTTGCTATAACAGCAATTGTTGTTCCTCCTTCTTCTTCATGGCTTCCTTCCTCTTATAATTCTCCCATCCTTTCTTCAACTCTTATTTTATCCAATTTTTAGGTAGGGCGTCTATCTCCCTCTGATGTTCTTTCAGCGAAATCGTCCCCTCTCAAAGGGAGATTGCTTCCTGTTTCCACTTCTGCAATTCAGAAATTAACAAGATTTTTTTAGAACTCCATCCCTAGATGGGACCCGACATTCTTCTGCATTCAATATCAACATCAATAATGGGTGTAACAGCATCTGTTGAATGGGTATGCTCAATGTCTGTTGTTGTTTCTTGTGTAACAGCAGCTCCATCAGTGGGTTATTGTGTATCAACAACTTCGTTTCCACCTAGAGTAGCCTCTGTGTCCATTAATTTGTCTTCTGTCACAACAGTGGCCTCCATAGGGTCTTGTGTATCGGCCTCTAGGTCAATTAATACAAGAGGCTCTACTTTAAATGCTAGTTCTTGTGTAACAGTGGTATCCTTAGAAGGTTCTTATGTAACAACCTCTTGCAGTTCTATTTTTGTTTCAATTAGGCTGGTGTTTTCCCCACAAACCTTATACTCTGCTACTATTAGTTCTTGAAAACATGTCGTGCATACAGCTACCAATATTTCCTCCCCTTAGATAATATTTGTTTCAATTCTTCATTTTCCTTTCTTATATTTTCACGTTCTAAAAGCAGGACATGAGTTTCGTCCTTACCTGATGAGGAGGGTTCTCTTTCTTCTTTTGATACTTCTTCTTCTCTCTTCTTCCTGGCTATGGTCGAATATTCTATGGGAAATTTAACCTTCACCCTTCGTTTTGGTCATCTATCCCCAATTGGTTCATTAGTGGGTTCTTTCCCAATTCTGACCTTGGCAAGCCGAGTCTGGGTTTCAGCTTGTGCCTGACTTCCTCCCAAAGTCGCGACCTGTTTTCACCAGCTTGTCCTTGACCTCTTTCACTTGCATTCTTCCTAGGCCCTTCCTTGCAGGCTTAGGGCATCCAGATCAATCAATTTGATGAGTCTGTGATTGATCACACATGCTTCTGGATGTGTTGTTGTCTTTACTGTCGCCGCCATATGCTTAATGTTCCCTAATAAGTAGAATGGAAGGTTAATATTTTGTTGGTGTCGAAGGTGATTGAGTAGAGGGAAGTGATAACTAAACACAATCGTGGATCTTCCCTCACAAGTGATGTATTTGATTAAACCTAAGGCAACATCTACCCATGGCTGCGAAACTAATAACCTGTAAATTCCTCTCTCTTTCTTCTACAACTTTTCTTCTCCTTCTAGGAAGTATTCTTTCAAAGAAGGGTCATTGATTTTTCTATTAAAACGCCTTCATCCCTCTACTGGCAATGTATTTTTTTTGGCGATTACTCTTCAGTCACCTCCATTTGTAGGTCCTTGACTCGATTCTGATTTTTATTTAAATTCTAAGCGAATTCGATTGCAACCGCTTCATCCGAGCCTTCCAATTTCTAGAAATACTCAATCCATCCGACATCTCTGAATACCTGGTAAGCTTCTGGGCAGTTCTGCAAGGCATCTATCGAATTTGGCTCATGTCGAACTGCTGCTCCACCCATCTTGCTATTGTTTCTGAATTCGCTCCTTACTGCTCAACCCACTGTAATGTCACTGCACTTCTTACTTCCTCTCGGTGTCTTACTCTACTTATCCCAGATGACGAGTTTGAAATGAAGATACAAGGCTTCAGTCGAGGAGGGGGATGGAAGGTGAGAGGATTTACGGATTACTGAATAGTACCTCACAGAACTCTTCATAAATGTCTGGTTATGGAAAGTAATGGGTTCTAAGTACACACGCTCTTTTTGGCTATATTAAGTCATCATTGACGATTGTGCTATTAATTGAGTGCATGCGGAGTTGATAACGGTTTATGTCTACATATTTTTTCAATAATTACAAGATATACCCCCCCTTGCTTTAATGGTGACGGTCGCCCACGACTGTCATGGGAATATCATTACTTTTTCCATTAATCACCAAATCATAAATGATGACATTACCTTTTAAATGGCGTACCTGAAGAGATGTGGAGGAGGATTTTGAATTGGTGGTGTACTATTTGCAGTTATCGTGGTGGTCACGTTTGGCTAGAACAATTATTGTTGTCATGCGACGAAACATGAGAAACAATGTTTGTGGCTATCGGTTGTTACATATGTAACATCCAAGACAACCTTCAAATTATTCTTCAAAAAAACATAATGATTAGGAGAAACTGGTACAAAAATAAAATAAAATGAATAACGTCATCTTGTAAAATGTATCAAGAAGGAGGGATGATGTTTTCGGAAGGGAAAAAAATGGGTGCAACAGCCACCACAAGAGTGGTTTTTAGTTGTTACAAATTGTCTAACTGCGCCCCAGAAAGAGGTTTTCAAAGTCAAATTTGTTATTTCTATTTTATTATTTTCTTTTATTATGTATATATATTTATTTATTTATTTATTTATTTATTTATCTATTTTGAATAGTTGCAACAGCTGCCACAAGGGTGGTTTTCAGCTGTTGCACTTATTGGAATTTCAAATTTCAGGCCCTGTTGCTGTAACATGAAGATCAAAGTCCGTGAAAATGTTAACAAATGATTCCTTCGAAACGGGTTGATGATATAACCTTAGACGGTGCCCATTAACCAATAACGGTGTCTTACCACTATCGATGGTGACCAATTGTACAATTTCATTGTAAAAGATCGTGTCTAATTCGAAAGGACCTAGACATCTGGTGCAGGGCTTGCCTTTGAAATCCTTGAACCTTGAATCATACAAGAGATCCCAATCTCCTTTCCTGAACTTCTTCTTCTTAATAAACCCATCATGCCATCTAGCTCTCTGCTGTTGAATGATCTCTGTCTATTGAATAGCAGCCAACCGTTTCTCTTCCAACTCATTGAGTTGGTTCAATATTTGTTTTTGTGTTGTGCTTAAGTCCAGATTGACCTGCAATGCTATTCTTAATGTATTTATCTTGAACTCTATGGGGAATAAAAGAATATTACCATACAACAATTCATGTGGTGATAAGCATGTAGTGTTCCTCCATGTTGTTCTATAAGCCCACAGCACCTCTGGAAGTTTCTCGGCCCAATTTCTTCATTGGTTGGCTACTGTCTTTGTTAAGATTCCCTCAATGACTTTATTGGTGCTTTCTACTTGACCATTTTCTTGTGGATGATAAGGTGAAGTGATTATGTGATGAATTCCATTCTTCTCAACCAGCGTCTTGATCAAATGAGATGTGAACTGAGGCCCTCCATCTGTCACTATATCCCTGGGTATCTCAAAGCAAACAAAGATATCTTCAAACAGGAAGTCTGAAACAACTTGCTTTGTAGCTCTAATTAGTGCCTTTTCTTCGACCCACTTTGTGACGTACTTAGGGCAGACCAATATGTATGATTTTTGTTGTGATGAAGGATTAATTGGCCCTACAAATTCTAGGTCTCATTTCTCAAATGGTTCTATCACTATCTGAGGCTGTAATGGTATCTCATCTGGTTTTAGAGGTTAGTCCATCCTTTGGTAGCTATCACATCCCTTCACAAACTTCTTGGCATCCTAGAATATAGTTGGCGAGTAGTACCTTGTTGAGAGTACTTTGTATCTTGTGCTTTTGTCAGCAAAGTGCTCTCCACAGGGTTCCTCATGACAAGCTTTCAAGATCTCAAATACCTCATCTTCTCTAACACATCACCTAATTTGAAAGTCTGGCCCAGTGTGATAGAGATTTCCCTCTATCCAAGAGTAGGTATCACTTTGTTGTATAATCTTCCTCTTTTATTTGGAAAATAAATGGTGTGGAAATTTTCCTACAACAAGATAATTGGCTATATCTACATACCACAGTGAGTAAGTAGAGATGGAAAAAATATATTAAACTGGAAAAGAATCCTCAATGGCAGTGCAGTCTGTTGGAAATATTGAGAGGGGGGTGAATCAGTATTTCTTTCAATTAGAGCATTAGTTAACCTTCAATTATTATTAGTGTTTTTACAATGATAGCAGCAAACAAGAGCAACACAAATGCACACAGTTTTTAAGGTGGAAACCCACTCCGGGACAAAAATCACCTAATGCTTTTCTAATAATTCTTTTCAACTCCAATTGAAAATAAAGCTCCAACTTCCTAGAATCTAGAAAAGCATTCTTCTCCAGCTCCCACTGGATGGACGCTCCAACGCCCGATATTCTTCAGTAGTCAACTGAACGGATGCCCCAACACCCAATGAGCTACAACTCACCCTAGCACCACCCTACCACCCTATAGAAGAATAAAAGAAGAATGGACTCTCGTACCGGGGAAAATGGTCCACTTTACAATGATATAGAATGATGTAGAAGAAGAAGATATACTAGACCATAACCCCAACTTTGACACAACCACCTAATGATGATCCCAGACCTCCCAACACTGCCTCTTCAACCCTTGGCAGATAGATACTAGTACAATTTGTACAATAATGTATTTACAGTGACTAAATACAATGATACCTTTACAATGATTGTATGCAGTGCTGCCCACTTGAAGACTTCATATGATGAAATTCTTGCTGCTGTTATGCACCTTGGCTGCTGCTCTTTCATGCCACCGTCGCACCTTTTTCGCTTTTCTCGCCACAGAAAGTCCTTCAGCCCGCAACCCTCGACAACACATGATCTAGCTTTTTCTTGCCTTCTAGGAGCTCGATATTGAATCTAGTGTATCTCTATTATTTCAGATCCTCAATATCTAATTTTCGGTCCTATAGTAGTCCTTTGAGTCATATTTTCAATTCCATAGGTTTGACCCAATTTGGATTCTTCAAGAGATGAGGTCCAATTTCTCACACCGCCCTCATTATGGAATGTCTTTGGAAGAAAGCACTTAGCCAAGGCACAGTATGTCACATGTTTACATTTGCCTCTGAAATTGATAAAGAGAAACCTTACACGGCACTATCTTCCACTCTTTGTTAATTCTGGAACCGTTGGCAAGAGAGAGAGTTATGACGATTTTACCAAGGTCACTTATTTGAGATGAATTTCAGGAGCCTGCAAAAACCCTTATTTCCATAGATCATATCTCCAAACATATTACGCAAATTCATCTGAAATTTTTACTGCAGCTTCCTCAGGATTTCTACTTTTCCTCATACAAATTTCAGCTTCTGAGCCTTCGTAGAAAAAAATTTAGAGCAACAATGCCACAATGACCTGTTTCAAATGGCCAAATGCCATCCATAAGGAGGAAATGAAGATCACAATTTATATGAATGCTTAAGTTGAGAGGGGCTTCACAAAGTGAACGTGGGAGGGATCTTAGGAGCTTAAAAAATATTAATTATGACTTTTCAATGACCCATGCCCCAACCCCATGGGGTTTTAGCCCACTAACTGGGGTAGAAACTTCAAACATGAATATCTCTCAAACCGTGAAGAATTACATGGCGTGCCATATATCAACGGAAACATCTTGACAAGTAGAAACCATAAAAAGCAGTATTGACCCAGAATATATTAATTTGGTAGGTAAAACTTCCCATTCAATGTTAGGTTAGCCCCTGGTGCTGCTTGGGTTGACATCAATGACAACCGCTGATCAACAATCTCCCCCTTTGGCATTGATGGCAACAAAAGTACTCCCCCTGCAATCATGACACATCTTCCTACAACATTCTCTCCCCATTTGACATCAATGGAAAAGGGTAACTCCCCCTGAAACACAACCATCCTGCAGACCTGTACACACTTCCACTTGCGTTGACACACAACCGTCTTGCAGACCTGTACACACTTCCACTCCCCCTTTATATTCTGAAAAGGAAAATCTAATGAGAACTTGGGAGAATCCCAAGCTTTTGGCGAAGATATTCCAATGCTGACGAATATTTAATATGTGATTCTTTTGGTGCTGCTTGGAATCTTGCTACTTTTCCAACTACTTGCATAACATTTGGTCAGGAGGTTGTTACATATAGAAGACTACTAATCATAGATTTGTACAACCTTTGATCCACATCCTTAGATGAGTCGTCAATGCTCAATTTGCAACCAAGTAAAGACATCTCTAAATCACTTTGCACCTTTGTAGCAAAATTATTACTTAGTCGATCATAATTCCTACCAATTATTGTATCATCCTCTTTAGCTATTAGACATGCTTTAGTTGCTTCATCCAGAACATATATGTCATTTGGAGCTCGACTTGCTGTAGCCACAATTTTACAATACATGCCTTTCCTGATTTCACATTTCATGGAGTTGAATAGTATTATGTGTCCTTGATCACACATTTGTCCAACACTGAGCAGATTGTGATTCATGTTTTCAACCAATAGAACATTCTTGGCTAGAACATCTTTGGTTCCAAGAGTGAAAGTTGTTGATCCTATAACATTTGAAGATCCATCATTTCCAAAGGACACAGTTCCATCCTTCTTCTCTTTTAGAGATACAAATTTATTTCTATCTCCAGTCATATGCGTTTAGCAACCGCTATCAACATACCACACATCTTTGTTCTTTTGAGCCTTGAGAGCGAGAGCACAATTATCATTCTTCTTCTTCTTCCATGTTTGTTCATTCTGTGGCTTCGAAGATTCTTCTAGAGGATTTTCAAGTCTGCAGTCTTTGGCTATGTGTCCAAAGTTTCGACATTTGTAACATTCAATATTATTTCTTAAATGTTCAAATCTATTGATGTTTCGTTGAGCCCTGGGAGGTTCATATTTGACATATCTCCTGGAATTTTATTCGTTCCTAGGGTACATGCGACATTCTACAACTTTATGACCAAATTTTCCACATGAATAATAGTAGCCATAAAAAATATGTTGGTACCTGGATGGAAATTTTCGTCGAGGAATTGTCTTCCAAGGTTGTTCTTGCGAATCTTGTCCAATGAAGTCTACATGCATGTCATATCTCATAGGTTCATTGTATTTTGTTGTAGAAGGTCCTGCTTCTTCTTCTTTGTAACCGATGCCAGTTTTGTCGTTGTAAGATCGTTGATTGTTGATGAGTTCTTCCAATTCCCTTGAGTTGTTGGCATAGTTTTGGATAGTTTTTCCTTTCTTCACTTCCTCACGCAGCGAGACTACTTCGGCTTCTAATTATTCCCTTTCTTGGTTGCTTTCTTCCAACTTCTTTTGAAGTGACTCTTCCATGCATTTGTGTTCTTCAACTTCAATTTTGAGACCTTGAACTTTTTCTTCAAGAGTTTTGGAACGGATCTTCTTCACCTTGAGATCTTTTATAAGCTTGATTGCTTCCTCATAAAATTCGTCTATGGTCCATCCTTCTTCTTCGTTGTTTGATACCTCTTGCTTATTGTGCTTGGGTTTATTGTGCTTGGCCATAAACAATACTCTCTCATTGGCTTCTTCTTCACTATCATTTTCTTCATCGGATGATGAGCTATCTTCTTTAGAGAGAAAGTTCATTTTGGATCCTTGCTTGTTGAATTTTGTAAAGCCTTTCTTTCTTTTTGAGTTGCGATTACTTTTGTTTGGACATTTTGCTGCAAAATTCCCAACCTCATTACAGCTGAAACATATCAATGGAAGTTTACCTTTGAATTTTCCCTTACCAATTTGTAGTTTTCTCGTGAAGTAAGCATATTCTTCATCTGAAAGACCTTCTTCATCATCTCCCTTTTCTTCACACTTGTAGGTGCATGTATTTTCAATTGAAGGTTGTTTATCCTTATTAGTTTTCTTAGATGCAACGAACGCAATTTCTAGATGCGAAGTACCCTCTTCTTCATCAAGTCTCATTTCATATGCTATGAGAACTCCATGTAATTCCTCTTTGCTGAGTTTGTCCAGATTTGCACTGTATTCTAAGACTGATACCTTTGGGTTGAATCTCCCTGGTAACGTTCTAAGAATCTTCCATATAATAGTCTTCTCGTCAACTGGCTCTCCCAATCCTTCCAGAGTATTGGTTATTTCATCAACATATTGAAAGTATGCAGCAATGTTGCAATCTTCTTTCATTTTGAGTTGCTCAAATTTTTCTCTATAGATTTGAAGCTTTGCTTCTTTGACATTTGAGTCACCTGCATATATATTCTCAAGCTTGTCCCATACATTTTTGGTGGTTTTACAACCCAAGACCTTGTGATAAGCATATTCAATAAGTCCACTGACAATAATATTCTTTGCTTTTGCATCATTTACCAAATTCTTCTTACCTTGTTCATCTGCAGTTGATGTAAATCCATTTTGAACAATGTCCCATACTTCGTAACCATGTGCCAAGAGATAGACCTCCATTCTTCCTTTCCAAAGTGCATAATTATTTTCATTGAATAGAGGTACACCATTCTTGGTATGCTCCATGACCTCCTTCCAGCTATTAAACTGCTATTGAAGGAACCAAGCTCTGATACCAATTGTTGGAAACACTGAGAGGGGGGGTGAATCAGTATTTCTTTCAATTAGAGCATTATTTAATCTTCAATTATTATCAGTGTTTGTACAATTATAGAAGCAAACAAGAGGAACACAAATGCACACAGTTTTTAAGGTGGAAACCCACTCCGAGACAAAAACCACCTAATGCTTTTCTAATAATTCTTTTCAACTCCAATTGAAAATAAAGCTCCAACTTCCTAGAATCTAGAAAAGCATTCTTCTCCAGCTCCCACTGGATGGATGCTCCAACGCCCGAGATTCTTCAGTAGTCATTGAACGGATGCCCCAACACCCAATGAGCTACAACTCACCCTAGCACCACCCTACCACCCTATAGAAGAATAAAAGAAGAATGGACTCTCGTACCAGGGAAAATGGTCCACTTTACAATGATATAGAATGATGTAGAAGAAGAAGATATACTAGACCATAACCCAAAATTTGACACAACCACCTAATGATGATCCTAGACCTCCCAACACTGCCTCTTCAACCCTTGGAAGATAGACACTAGTACAATTTGTACAATAATGTATTTACAATGACTAAGTACAATGATACCTTTACAATGATTGTATGCAGTGCTGCCCACTTGAAGACTTCATATGATGAACTTCTTGCTACTGTTATGCACCTTGGTTGTTGTTCTTGTCATGCTACCCTCTGCTGCACCTTGTTTTGATTTTCTGTCGTAGAAAGTCTGGTCCTTTGCAATCCTTGACAACACATGATCTAGATTTTTCTTGCCTTCTAAGAGATCAATATTGAATCTGTTGTATCTCTGTTATTTCAGATCCTCAATATCTGATTTTTAGTCCTGTAGTATTCCTCTGAGTTTTCTTTCCAATGCCACAGGTATGACCCAATTTGGATTCTTCAAGAGAGTGTTATACCCAATTTCTCACACTGCCCTAATTATGGACTGTTTCAGCAGAGCGCACTTGTACGGCATGCCACATATCATTGTTTCTCCATTTGCCTCTGAAATTGATAGAGAAAAAACTAAAAAATGTGCACGATCTACCACTTTTTACAGAATTCCAATCTGATACTCAAAGAGAGAGTTATGACAATTTTACCAAGGTCACTTCTTTGAGATGAATTTCAGGAGCCTGCAAAAACCCTTACTTCCACAGATCATATATCCAAAAATATTACGCAACTTGATCTGAAATTTTTACTGCAGCTTCCTCAGGATTTCGGCTTTGCCTCATAAAAATTTCAGCTTCTGAGCCTTTGTAGAAAAAAAGTTAGAGTGACAATTCCACGATGACCTGTTTCAGATGGCCAAATCCCATCCATAAGGAGGAAATGAAGATCACAATTTATATGAATGCTTAATTTGAGAGGGGTTTCAACAAGTGAACGTGGGAGGGATCTTAGGAGCTTAAAAAATATTAATTATGACTTTTCAATGACCCATGCCCCAACCCCATTTGGTTTTATCCCACTAACTGAGGTACAAACTTCAAACATGAATATCTCTCAAACCGTGAAGAATTACATGGCATGCCATATATCAACGGAAACATCTCGACAAGTAGAAACCATAAAAAGCAGTATTGACCCAGAATATATTAATTTGGTAGGTAAAAATTCTCATTCAATATTAGGTTAGCCCCTGGTGCTACTTGGGTTGACATCAATGACAACCGTTGATCAACACAGTCATCACTTATAGTTAATCTAGAAAGATAATCAGCAACTACAACATCCTTTCCGGGTTTATCTAAAATATTGATATGAAATTCCTGTAACAGTGATAACCATCATGTAACTCTACCATTAGTAACAAGTTTGTTCATTAAAAATTGAATTTCAGCATGGTCAGTGTGTACAAAATACTTGATACTCGGTGATGTAGTGCCAAAATTTGTTGATAGCATGCACTACTGCTAGGAATTCCTTTTCAGTCACTGTGTAGTTGAGTTCCGCTGCAATTAGATTCTTACTGATGTAATAAATGGCATAAGGTTTCTTCTCCTCCAGCTGCCCCAAAACATCACCCACAGCTATATCAAATGCATCCGTAGTGATATTGAATGGAAATATCCAATTTGAACCTCGTAAAATAGGTGTTGTTACACATTTCTTTAACTTCAGAAAGGCCTGCTCACACTTTCATGTCCACACAAATTCTGCATCTTTCATGAGCAAGGAAAACAAAGGAGATGCAATATTTGAAAAGTTTTCTATAAATCTCCTATAGTAACCTGCATGTCCTAAAAAAATTCAAACGTATTTTTAAGTCTTAGGAGTTTGGATTTTCGAGATTACCTCAATTTTTGCAGAATCTACCTTGATTCCATCTGCCGAAATGAAATGTCCCAAAACAATTCCCTCAATCATCATCATGTGGCATTTCTCTGTGCTCAGAGAAACATTATTTTGTTCACAAAGTTCCAACACCTTTTCCAAATTGAATAATTTTGTCTCAAAGGCATCCCCGTAGGGTGTAAAATCCTCCATAAATATTTCAAGACAGTCATTCAAGAGATCAAAAAAAATACCCAATAGTGCCCTCTGAAAATTTTTTGGTGCATTACAGAGGTAAAAAGGAAGGAATATTGTCTTGGTCTTCCAAGGCAATCTATATTTGATTATAGCCACTAAACCCATCCAGGAATGAAAAAAACTTTTCCCCAGAGAAAGTATTTAGGACCTGGTCAATGAATGGTAAAGGGAAATGGTCATTTTGAGTGGCCTTGTTAAGCTCTCTATAGTCTATACAAACTCTCCATTTACTATTCTTTTTCGGAACTATGACAAGCGGAGACACCCACTGGCTGTCAAAAATGGGGTAAATGAAATTAGCATTAAGGAGTTTTTGCAAAAAAAAATTCACTATCTCCTTAAGTGCAGGGTTCATTCAACGCTACGGTTGTCTAACTAGTTTGCAGTTCTCTTTAAGATAAATGCGGTGGGTGCATAGGCCAGGATGGATTCCTTTCATATCAATATAGTCCCATGAAAATGCCATTTTATATTTCTGTAACAGGTGTATCAGAAATCTGTTTTGCTTAGTATTCAGGTTAGGATTAATGTTTAAACATTTCCCGGGTTCAATTTCAATGGGACTGTTGGTAATATGTGAAGTAGTTTTCAAATGTTCAATCATTACATCATCTACATCATCTTCTTCCCTTGGATCTCTAATGGAGGCAACCAAGAGTGAATTTCTAATAAAACCATTAATGATATCATCCTCTGTTTCATCCTTAAAGTATTGTGTTTTTCCAAGTGTGAGGAGAGGTAGGGAAAGATCAGATTCTGGTTCAAATTTGTCCAACCACGGACTACTCAAATCCATGTGAGGTTTTTCTAGGGGGTAAAGGTTCAGATTTTGAGTGGCCTGCCCATCTGAGATCACCATAGATCTGGACCTACAGCCGATATATGCATCTGCAGTGGCTAGCCATAGTCTTCCCAAGATTAAAGGATGACCCCCCAGGTTGGATTTGGTTTGTAAAATGAGAAAATCAGCTGGATAAGTCCAGTGATAACCACATCTTCTATCATTCCCTCGAGCTTGACACATGACCTATCTGCTAATTGAAGCACTATGGGTGTAGGTCTAAGTCCATGAAGTCCTAGGGAGATAAAGAGGTCTTTGGTCATGATATTGATGGTTGCCCCTAAATAAATCAAAGTGTTGGTTATGGGTTGCTCATCAATATGGACAGTCACCGTAGGATTTCCTGGGTCATTATATTTAGTCAACAAAGGCTGATAAATCATGAGATCAGACAGTTTCCTCATAACATGGATAGTAGCAGGGTCTTTTGGTTTCCTTCCAGGATTTTTGACACAGATCCTTCACTTTTTTAGCATGGATAGGTACTTCCTTAAGAGCCTGTAACAACAGAATCTGCACATACAAATTTTTCAGTTCCTTGAGGAATTCAGATTCAAGTTGTGAGGTTGGCCCAGTTTCAGTTAATCGTTGAGTGAATGGAGGATCCTGAATATTAACAACTGAGTCAGTTGTCACAGATGTATCAGCCTTGCTCGGGTTGGCTGTTGTAGAAACATCAGACCTTCCCGAGTTGGCTGCTACAGGTGTAACAGCAGGTGTTGTATCAGTTGTTACATGTGTAACAGTTGCCTCAGAATCGCCCATATTCTTTCTAGGTGACTCACATTCTTCTTCGGTAATAATGGGAGTATGTTCATGTCTGATTAATTTTCCCGATCGAAGTTGAACCTCGTTGAGTCTAATAGGAGTAATAATATAAGTCTGGAAGGTAACCGGAGTGTCTATGCTCTAGGTTGCCTTATTATTCAGATTGGGGTTAGGTTGCACAGGTTGGACAGAAAGTGTAGGATTCTGAAGAGACGTAGTTGTAATTGTTGTTGCATTGGTAGTGCAGGGGGTTCTGGACCTTGGTCGTTACCTCTCCAATTCTGGCTCCAAGGATGAGGTTGCGATGGAGAGTATTGCATTGGTGGAGGGGAAGGCCAGTGGTTCCATGGTGAAGGAAATTGTGTTGAGGAAGGAGTAGGATACTGCCATGGATATTGCTTACTATTACAAACATTATTCCAAGGATAATTAAAGGAAAAATCCGGAGGCATACGTGTAGGTCGTGGCTACCATGGTCTTTTTGATCCGATGAAATAATAAGACTCGACATCCTCGCTTGATTCTTGAAGTATAGCCTTCAGTCTGGGAAATTCATGACATTGATTCGTAGAATGTGTCAATTCACATATATTACACAGGCTTACGCTATTAATTCCACATTCTCTTTACAAATTTTTCTCTTTGCATCGGAGACAAAATATTGTGAAGGTTGTTGTTATAGCATCATTTCGCACCTTCATATGATTCATGATTGCTTTTATGGCTTTGGGCACCCATTCCTATAGACTTGGACAAATTCACTAAAAAACCGTGTAAAAATCCCCATACGCGATTATGCCCAGACTTTTCCTCGTGTATACGCGAGTCCAACTGCACTTTTCCGCATATGCCATTAAAATCATTAAAAATATATATAAAAATTCCCTATTTTTGGGTTGGGTTGATGGTTACTCAGGTAGTTCAACCACCCCAGCACGTGGCCAACTGTTTACAACTGTTGAAACTACTTTGAGGGAGTATAAAAGCCCCTCATGTGCATGGCCTAAGGGAGAGAGAGAATTATTGATATTATACTCTGTTGGTATTCCCTATCCAAGTCTGAATTCCCGTGCCTCCTGCACTTCCCAGTTCATTTCAAGAAACCTTTGTTTCTTGGAGATGCTCATTCCTTTATATGTCATCTCGTATGCACCAGTTTGGAAGGAATCTTAGCGAGGCAAGGGTGGGACGGATCCGGATGACGGTCTACTCGAAGATCATGGGAGGATTCAGGTGATCTCTCCACTCGTTATTTCTGTACATGCTATTTATAATACAGAAGTACCATCTTGTTCCCGAAATATACGTGTTAGTGTCTGCTTACATATATGAGAAAATTGTTATTTAAGCATTCATTATGGTTTATCTGATGTTTTATATGGATTTCACTAACATTTAGAGTAGATATATGTTGTACAACCAGTTCTTCGTGCTTGTTTCTTCTTGTCTTTCAGGTTAAGAAGGAAGAAGGGTTGCTGGGGGTTTGGACCCCATAGGATCTGCTTCAACCGTAGGACCTACGGGTAACTTCCTCGTTCTACTCTATTTAGTTTTTCATGAACATGTATGGTTGTGTGAGTCCTTCTTAAGTAGCATGCCCCTGCTCTGTGGAGGTTTAAGCCCAACAAACCTCTAGGGTGATTTTCCCTGAAATAGAACTGGCGACTCCGCTGGGGATCGCATTCTTGTGATTCTCCTGTTGGGTGGTTTCAGCTGTTTGATAGGTTGCCGACAGTTTTAACTTTCATTTGCAGTCCAGTTTACTTTTTCTCAGTCAGTCTGAAGTCCTAGTTTCTTATCCAGGCTTGATCCTTTTTTTTCACTATTTACCTTTATATACACGCTTTTTTATGCACACAGTCGCATATACACGCAATTTTGTCTAAAGGAAGTCACGTATACGCGTGTTTCCTTTAGCACAGTCGTGTATGCATGCTTGTTGCTAAACTGTGAAGTAGCGTATACCTAGGCAGAGTTTGAATTTTTAGATTTCTTGACTTTTTAGTCCTTTCTGGCTGTGGAGACTTGTTCCTACAGTGTCTTTGTACTCTCTGGATTGTGAAGAAGGTGGTCTTTTGTCTTTTCTCTCTTTTGTTTGATTGAAAACTAGTCTTTTTGGAAAAGTGTTGTTTTTGGTGCTGGCACTTCTGGTTTGAGTACCAAGATAGCTTTCTGGGCATTCTTGGTTGTTCTGCTTCATCAGGACAGAGAGCTCCTACTCATTTACTCTTTCCTGTCTTTATGTTTTGCTTAGCACTAAAATTTTTGCTTATTTCTTGATTGGTTTTCTTGAATTCAGTTGGCTAGGTCTTGTTGCAACTTTTGAAGAGTCTTTTTTGGTTCTTTGGAGTTTTTTCTTGCGGCAGGATTGCACTATTATTTCAGGCTGAGTGGCTGAGTTTTCTTGTCTTCTTTTGCTTGTATTGATCTTGCTACTAGTTAGCCTTATAATATTTGCAGCATTTTTGGAAGTGTTTGCTTGAAATTCAGTATTGGTTGGCTTGGAATTTTATAGTTTTACTTGGTCTTTTCGAACTCTTTTATAAAACACAAAAGCTCAAAAAGCATTTTGCTTTGTTGTTTGCTTTTGTTTTTGCATTTTTGTTTTCGTTTTTTTGTGTCTGTTGAAGCTTGGTTGAAGTTTCTTGCCTTTGGATTTTGGCTTAATAATTGGAAGGGAGTTGTCATTCATTTCTTCCTCTTGTTTTTAAGCGTCTTTGGTGTCTTCATATTAAGAGTTCTTGATTTCGGGAACTAGATTTTTGGACAACCAAGAAGAGTTAAAACTGAAGGACTTTTGGGAAATTTCACTCTGCTTTAGGAGATTTGCATCTTAGGATTTGCATGCTTGTAGCGATTTGCATTAAGTGCATTTAAACATTTAGTCACTTTCATAGTTTTTTTGAGTGTGAGTTTGCTATCTAAAAAGAAAAAATATAATTGTTAATCTCGTAGAACCCGTGTAGAAGTTTCTTTTCATCGAAAGACAATAACTACATTTTGCATGTAGTTTGGTTTTTATTAATTTCTTTCTGCGTCAAAACATCATAAGTTTCATTTCCGCATCCTTGTGACTTAACATAACAGCCCATTAAAATAAGCGATATAATTTAAAATCAACTAGCAAGTTTTCTAAGTGTCATACACCAACTAGCTAGGTTGTATGGCCTTGGATTAGGTGAGTGGAGAGTTAAATCTCCAAGGCCGCTCAAGAAAAACATAGAATTTGATTAATTGAGCGAAATCCAATTCCGTTAGGTGGACCGGGAAAGCTCTCCTCTAGAGAGTCAAGCGCGAGGGGAAGTGAAGGCTGAGAAGAGGGATACCCCCTCTCTGATTAGCTGAATCTGACCTCAAGACCGTTCCGCCCGGCTTCTGACACGGATTGGTGCCCATAGGTACCACTCCTAGGTTCTACATAGGTGACTGCAGGGGGGAATACCCGTGGTACCTGAGGCAGACATCGCATCACTTTCAGCAGTACTTATGGGGGGTGCCCTTGCGAAGCTTGGGTGCTTGAGCCGGAAAAGGCTGTCGTTAGGAGGTCGGCGTAACTGTTTCTGATACCTTCGCTAGTTGTTCTGGGCCCTAATCATCCCAGACTGCTTTCGGGAGGTCCTATACTTCGCTTCGCATTTTGTGTCCTAGCCTTCATCACCCGGGAGCGGAAATACTTGGTGTGTCGTTTGCTTGATTGTATCTCAGGGATTTTTCTTTTAGTGAGTGCTCTTTGCTCCTAGCTTGCCTAGCTTTACACTTTTTTGAGTCTAATTAAAATCTATAAAAGTGGCTGATCAAGCACCTCGTCGATCGAGGAGAATCCGAGGGTTATCTCCCGAGAGTTCAGAGCCTTCTTCGAGAAGGCGTAGGAGTGATTTAGTAGGCGGTTACCACCCGGTTGCGTCTGACACAGTGGAGAGAGATCCTCCACAGGGGTCTGAAGGTTTCATAGCTGATTCCGGTGTCGGTTCCGAGAGGAGCATTCCGCTCACCTCGCGAGTTTTATTTCCTCAGGAAGAAGATTTTCAAATCAAAGAAGTACTTGAACCTCCTGCGCCAGGTCCATCTCCTCTTCCTCCTGATTATCTGTTCATTGTTCAATACATCGGACCTGAGTCAGAGAGACCGGAAGATCTTCCGTATCATTCATACCTTTCGATGGCCATGACTAGGAACGCGGCTTCTGCCGTGAGTGCTATAGGCATTCAGACTCCTGCTTCTGTTGAAGGAGGGGGCACTATTACTTTATCTTCGATTGCTTCTAGTGTTGCTGTGTTTGGCTTTGGTTTCACCCAAGCACAGGCTTCTCATTCTGGTCCCTTCTGTTCAGGGATGCCCTCTAGTGGGAATCCCTCTTTTTCCTTTTCCGTTGTTGCAGCTAGATCTACACCCATGTCTTCCATGGCTAGTGGATCAGCTTCTTTACAAGGGTTCCCCTTCGGAACTAGACACATTCCTAGTTCGAATTCTTCTTTAGGGTCCTTTCCATTTACTTCTCAGACTCAGAGTTTCAACCCTTGGTCTGGGGGGAAAAGTTTGACTACTTTTACAGGTTGGAACCCTGTATTCACTACGGCGGGGGCAGGGAATCATTTTTACGCAGGTCATCAAGGGAATGCTTCTTTCCCTTCGTCGAGTGCTTATCAGAATTTTTCTCCTCTGTCTAATGCCTGGAACCCCTACCAGGGGCTTTCCTCTTCATTTAATACTTCAGCGGGGGGAACTGGTCTAGGCTTTAGTAACTCGGTATGGGGAGGAGGTTCTTCTCCTTTTTCTACGAGTCCTTTTTGGCAACCTGGTGCCTCATCAAATCCAGGGTATTCTTTTCATAATGTTGGGAACCCATCCCATCAAGGATGGAATCCTCAGGCTCCGCCTCGCTTACCTTTTCTGGCAACGTTAAACTTGCCAGATCTGTCAAAGTTGACTAATGATCTGGTTCGTTATAGTCCGGCGTGGCCTCCGGTCCCGACCAAACTTCCTTCAGATATTCCAAAGTTTGAAGGTAAGAATGGAGAGGATCCGGCTGACCACGTCACCACTTTCCACTTATGGTGTTCTTCGAACTCCCTGATCGATGATTCGATTAGGTTGAGATTATTTCAGCGCACCCTAACTGGAAACGCTGCCAAATGGTATATCGAGCTAACTGGGGGAAATTTTGCTACATTTGGAGAACTAGCTGTCACATTTCTAAACCATTTTCAGTTTCTTGTCCGATATGAGGCTGGGACGGAACTCCTGGCTAATTTTAAGAAGGACGAAGCAACCCACATTTCTGATCACATTCAGGAATGGAGGAGAAGGAAGAGGCTTATTAAAGCTCATATTCCAGGAGAATTCCTTCTCGAATGGTTTCTGAAATCTCTGCAGTCAGACATTTCAAAAGATGTATCCCTATCTGGGGTATTTTCTGAGGAGCAGGCCATTTTTAGGGCCCAGCAGCTAGAACTGATCTATTCTCAGTCTGGGGTCCTTTATAAATATTTTCCCAATGCTCCTCGCTCCAAATTAGATTTATCAAAAACTAAGCCCGGTCCTCATGGTGATGGGCTTGTCAGATCAATCAATAATGGTGCAGCCAGCCTTCTTACTCAACTGCAGCAGTTGTCTTTGCAATCTGCTCCTTCTAGTCAGGTTGTGCCTGCTGAGTCATCACCTTCCCAGTCTTTATCCATAAATGTTGTCCAAGCTTCTGATCCCAAAGGAAATCAAAAATCCGATGGGAAGAAGAAGGGACGAAATAACAAGAAGAAGGGCAAGAACGGGAAGGGTAATGCAAATAAAACCAACCAGCATGTTGGTGAGGGTCCAAAGGAGAAAAAGAAAGTGAAGTTTCCATGCAAGTTGTGTACTGGAGATAATCTCACACACCTTTGCCCTAAAATTCAGGATGTGCAGCGCTTGTTAGCCCAGCAGGGTTCTTCTAGTTCCTAGGATGTGTTAACAAACCCTTTTCCCCAAGGGAAGCAATTAGTTGTTGGCGCGAACCAAAATCCTGGGGCTTCCTCTGGGGGCACCCAGGAAGGGGAAATTCCATCGAACATTTTTATGATGAGTGCTCACGTGGATATCGCTACGAGATCCCGTGATTATGGCGGAGAAGAGTTTTCGAAAGCTAAGGAAGTTCCTGATGCTACTGAGCCACTTCACATTACGAAGCCTATTGTTGACTCTATGCCTCGGATGCCCAAAGCATCTTTTAAGCGATCAACGATTAATCCAAATGCTAGGGCTGCCCAGAACTACTCGATTGTGGAAGATCTGGCGCAGAGTCCTTGTGCTATGTCAGCTTTAGAGGTACTCCAATCTTGTCCGGCTCAGCGCAGTGCTTTTCTCACTACCATTGGGGCTATTGATCCAAAAAATTCTCTTCTGATTACTTTTGATATGACTAATTTTAAGAAGAGACTTCCTCATCACATGGCTTTTCATATTAAACCGTCGTATCGGAAGTGCAATATCTTTCGAACGGTTGTTGATGAGGGTGCTTCCACATGCGTGATGTCTCTCGCATACTGGAAGACACTTGGATCTCCCAAAGTTGTTCCATCTAGCACTGTTCTTACTGCGTTCGATGGTCATTCTCACAGACCCCATGGTATTGTCCCAGCTTTTCCCATCTGTGTTGGGGGCAAAACTTTCAATATAGAGGTTGAGGTAGTGGATGCAAGCTTGGACTACAACCTTCTGTTGGGGAGAAATTGGATTTATGAGATGGATGCCATTGCATCCTCATTATTTCGAACTATATGTTTCCCCCGCGAAGGGAGGATTGTTACAGTGGATCAACTGGACTGTCCTCCTGTAGACCCGAATGTGTCTACATACTCATCTATTCCTAAGTTGGATAATACTAAGGCGCCTATTGAGAATTTAGGAGTTGGAATGTATTCTTCCTTGATGGGTACTTTTGATATTCCTCCTCCTACAGTTCATATTAATGTTATTTCAGCCTCCAAGGCTCCTCTTCGAAGAGAGTTCTTCATAACTCATTATTTTTCGGACCCTTGGACCTTACCTTCCCCTACTGCCACATTAGCAGAAGGTCAAGTGGGTGGAATGGCATTTCCGATTTCTGCAGCTGAGATTGTGTATCAGTCTATTGTTGACTCTGCAGAAACCATCCCAGCTCCTCTTTCACCAGAAGAGTTGGATGGTGATGTGGCTCCGGCTTGGATACTTAGTTATTCTTCTGCCCAGGATTGTCTGGATACCACTCTTCCATCTAAAGAGGCCATCCTGGAAGCCATGACTGGTATAGATAGACTGTGGGATGATTTGCATCATCGGTCTTACTTCTTACCTGATTTGAGCGAAGTTGAAACAAGTTTTCCAAGTCCTCCATCTCCTGGTCCTGTTCACCCAGTCTTGAACCCTTTAGCACCAACACAGGTTTATGCTGAAGGGAACATGGCTGTGATCTCTCCTACTATCCTGGTGAACATTTCCAGGGATCCCAATATTATCGAGAATGTCTTCATCGGAGCTGAATGTTCCCGTGAAGAGATTCAAATTTACACCGAGCTCTTTAAAGAGTATAGGGATGTATTCGCTTGGTCTTATGAGGAAATGCCTGGAATAGACCCATCTATTTTCCAGCATGAGATCAAGACGTATGAAAACGCTAAGCCGGTGAGGCAAAAACTTCGTCTGGTCAATCCTAGGAAGACAGCAGCTATCAAAGCTGAAGTTGAGAAGCTGCTTAAGGCGGGATTCATTTTCCCTGTTCCTTTGACTGAATGGGTTTCAAATCCCGTTCCCGTAGATAAAAAGCAAGGAACGATTTGAGTGTGCATTGATTTCAGAGACCTAAATAAATCATGTCCTAAAGATAATCACCCCACACCATTTATCGATCAGATCATTGACGAGTGTGCCGGTAATGAGATTTTCTCCTTCATGGACGGTTTCTCCGGATATAATCAAATTACTATCCGTCCTGAAGATCGACATAAGACTGCCTTTATTTGTCCCTGGGGTACATTTGCATACAAGAAGATGCCTTTTGGTCTTAAAAATGTTGGGGCTACCTTTCAGCGGGCCATGTCATATGCCTTTCACGACATCAAAAAGATTATCAAGGCGTATCTAGATGATTTAGCTGCTCATTCTCGAAAGAGGATGGATCATCCTGGTCACCTCCGGCAAATATTTGAACGATGTCGATTCTATAAGATTAGATTGAATCCGAACAAGTGCGTTTTCACGGTTACAACCGGTCGGCTATTGGGATTCATTGTGTCTAGGGAAGGGATAAGGGTAGATCCCTTCAAGGTTGAGGCAATACTTCGGTTGCCTCCCCCGTCCTCAATTCATCAGCTTCAAAGTCTTCAAGGGAAGTCTAATTTTCTTCGGAGATTTATCGTAAATTATGTTGAAGTTACAAAGGGATTTATGAGATTGTTGAAGAAAGGAGTTCCTTTTCTTTGGGACGACTACGCTCAACGCTCATTCGATGCTTTGAAGAAAGCATTGACCTCTACTCCTTTATTGAGTCCACCTGATTATAGCAGGGATTTCCTTTTGTATCTGGCAGCAGCAGAATCTACCATTGGTATGGTTCTGGTTCAGGAGGATGATGCTCTTGCAGAGCATGTTATTTACTACCTTAGTCGAGGCTTGGTAGGACCTGAACTCCGGTACACTCCGATAGAAAAATTAGCTTTAGCAGCAGTTCATGCTGTGCAGCGACTCCGGCATTACATTATTCTTCGCAAAACTTATGTTTTGGCAAAAGCCAATCCATTTCAGTTTGTCCTGAGTAGGCGAGTAATTGGGGGCAAATATAATAGATGGATTGTGATTTTACAGGAATTTGATCTTGAGTTTATGTCTGCCAAATCCAAGAAATCATTAGTTTTCGCGGAATTGATCTCCGAGTTGCCCTGTGGAGAAGAGATGATCTATGATGAATCCTTTCCGGATGAACATTTGTTTCTTATCTCTTCACAGGATCCTTGGTACGAAGATATCGTTGTGTATCTCTAGACTGCGAAGTTTCCCTCTACTTTTTCGAAAGATGAGCGTCGTAAGCTGCGTCACTTGGCCAAGAATTATTTGATTATTGGTGATGCTTTATACCATCGAGGGGTTGATTCAATCCTAAGACGCTGCTTAACTATCGAAGAAGCTGAGGCTGTGCTCAATGATTCTCACAGTGGAGCTTGTGGGGGTCATTTATCTGGGCTTGCTACAGCCCAAAATATTTTGCGTGCTGGATACTTTTGGCCCTCGATTTTCAAAGACTGTATTGAATCGGTCAAAAAGTGTCATCCGTGTCAGGTTTATACTCGAAAAATGCGCGCTCATCCAGCTCCGCTTTTTCCAGTCATTACTGTCGGTCCCTTTAAAAAGTGGGGTATTGATTATACTACTTATAACCCGCCTTCGGCTAAAGGTCACAAGTACATTATTGTAGCAGTAGACTACTTTACGAAGTGGGTCAAGGCTATGCCTACTTTTGGGAATGATGGTGAGACTGCAGCTCTTTTTATTTTCAACCAGGTTATTGTTCGTTTTGGTATTCCTAGAGAGATTGTCACTGATCATGGCAGTCATTTTCAGAATAGCATGATGGCTGAGTTGGCTCTAAAATTAGGTTTCCGGCAAGAGCATTCATCTCCATATTATCCTCAAGCTAATGGGCAAGTGGAAGCCGTGAATAAATCCTTGAAGACAATTCTTCAAAGGACAATTGATAAAGCTAGATCCAACTGGCATATTATGCTATATCCTGCACTTTGGGCATACAGGATGTCAGTGAAAACTGCAACTGGCTTTACTCCGTTTCAGCTAGTGCACGGGGTAGAATCCGTATTTCCTATTGAATGCGAGATTCCTTCTCTTAAGTTAGCTGTTGAACTTCTTCCTGACACTCCTATTCTTGAAGAACGGCTCCTTCATCTGGAACATCTCGATGAGCAGCGTCGGGATGCCGCCACGATGAATGAAGCGCATAAAAACCGAGTTAAAGTTCAGTACGATAAGGCGGTCAAACCCAGGGTTTTTTCGGAAGGTGACCTTGTCTTGGTCTATGCCCAAGAAAAAGATGCCCTGGGGGCAGGGAAGTTTAAGTCTATGTGGTATGGCCCCTTTATCGTTAAAAAAGTCATTAAGAAAGGAGCGTATACCTTGGTTGATTTTGAAGGGAACGAGTTGCTGGAGCCCCGAAATGGGCTCTATTTGAAGAAGTATTATGCCTAGGCTTCGGCCTGGCATGTTGCTTTTGTATATAGTAGTTTTTCTTTGTACATATCTGGTTGATTTTCAATCTTTGATGAGTTGGTGATGTTTTTGATCTGCTTTGGCAGGTTGTGTTGGATGTCATGAGTCATTTTGGTTTCACCAATGGTGCTAGTAGACACACCCGGAACTTAGCTTCCGCGGCTTGGGTGCTTCATTATCCATCCGGTCAGCTGTTAGTATCAAGAGGGGTTTGCATTGGTCCTGCTTCCAATAATATAGTAGAATACACTGCAGTTGTTCATCTACTCTCGGAGGTAATATCTTTGGGTGTTTATTCGTTGGCATTTTTCTTGGACTCTCAGCTGGTGGTGTCGCAGTTGAACAATACTTATCGAGTACGAGATCCATTTTTATTACGATTGTTCTTGAGGGTACGTTTGTTACAAAGGTCATTTCAATTTTTAACTTTCATTCATATTCCTCGAGCTGACAATTGGTTTGTTGACTCATTAGCTAATCAAGCATTGGATTGGCATATTAATCATTCCATACAATAAAATTTAATCATCAAAAACATCATACATTTTGATACATTTATCACATCACATCAAATATCGCTGTATATATATCATCAAAGTGTTCAAAAACTTTACAAAATTTGGATCCATAAAGTCATACAAAACTTGGGCTTATCCCTGATCATGTTCAGTCTCAAAAAAGAATATACAGTCATCTAATACATAATATTTATCTACTCCTGAGGTCCCTGCCCAGAAGTCGTGCTCCTATAGAACGTGACCGCAGTGGCAACTCGGCGGAATAATCGTACCCAATCTCGGGGCACTCCTACCACTCGTCTCTGGATGGCTTCCGGCAGGTCTTCCACGGAAGCCATAGGTATTTGGCGGGTTAACCCCTCCAAGTTCCTCTGCACAGCCTGGAGCGTCCTGTCTGAATCCACTGTATCTGCTTCGCCCCTGCGACGCTTGTGGCGCGGGAGACCCTCAGGTCGAACTGGTCCAACATCTGAATCATGATCATTTTGAATTGTCAGTCATTATGAATCCAATCAAAAACATGTTTATTTTCATTTTTTCATACATATTTGAAAAAAATCCAAAAAAAATTATATAAGTCAATTTTTTTTTGCAAACTTACCGACTGTGCCCCATGCTGTGCCTGGTGGAAGAACTAGATCTGGATCTCCATGGAAGTACATCCCGGCATAGGGATAGTCATCCACTGCGATGATTTGTTCTCCCCACCAACGGAAGAACTCATCGTCCCATGTGGTCCGGGGTACTTCACTACCCCCCAATCTCTTCATCATGTCCGCCCAACGGGCAATTCTTGGGTCCCGCGGGCTACTGATGGTAGAGATAACTCTGGGTCTCAATGTTGGTATCTTCTCAAAGAAGAATGTTGTCAAAATTGTACCGTAGCCAAAGTGTTTGGTCTTTGCTTGGCGGATTGAGGTCAACTGTTGTTTCATGTTCAGTAAAAGGGTTGTGCACCAATCATACACATGAGTCAAGCATTCTACTGCTATGCTCATTTGCGTCCTGGACGCCTGATGTAGGGAGGCAGATCCTGCCACTCTGCCAATGGTGAAAAGGAGGATTTTCATGTGCAAATCCCGTAAATCTTTAATAGCAATCTGAGTTCCAACTTTTTTGGAACCCTCTACGCAATACACGTGGACATAGTCTTCCACGGTTAGCCCTCCCAGGGGCTTCCCGTGCAAGTCTACTGGTTCTCCCCTCCGGGAGAGTCCAGTAATAAAGTATATGTCTTCCACTTCAATGCATACTGGCATCTGATCTATCACGAAACAATCTTGGTCTGGTTCCCAGTAATTGACGAGCATTTCTAGCAACCGAGGATTGCTTTTCATATTTGGCATTTTGAAGAATTTGAACAATCCGCAATTCTGAAGGATATTTTGCGATGCTCGATCTTGCATGACCTCTTGATCAATTGCGCTATGTTCACGCTCTCTCCATGAGATTGTCATCCTGTCAAAATTCATTAAATCATGCATTAGCCACGCATTTTTTGATTCAGACCTGCGCATACGCGACTTTTTCTTTGCACAGTCGCGTGTATACGCGACTTTCCTGTTATGAACCCGCGTATGCGCAAGTCCGCATTTTTTAGCAAGGGTTTTAATGGTAAAATTTACTAAATTTTAATTTCTAAACGGACAAAATGATTTGCAAGGATGATTGAGGAGCCTACGTGAAAATTCGGTGCGATTCGAGGGTCGGTTGTTCCTGATTTGACGAAAGAATTTTTTTGCTCCAGAGCACTTTTTCCAAATCAACAATGCAATAATGAACCAAATATGAGGTAATTTGTCTATTTATGGCTAAAAAGTTGAAAATTTTCGCAAAAACTTGTTATGCTTATTTTTTTCGATCTATCTTAAGCTGCATAACCCGGATGCTTGGAAGTGCCCAGTTTGGTATGTTTTCAGGTACATTTTGACGATTTTGAGATTTTCCTGGTTTTTTATCCATGATTACTGACTCGTCACGGCAGGTATATGATCTTCACTGGCATATAAGTTAGGGAAATCACTTTCCATTGCATCTTGCATACTAGCCTCCATACTGATCACTTGCCATAGGGTCGATCCCATCGGGTCATGAGTATTACACCCATTTCACTCGCCGATTATTTAATCATGACTTGATGGTAGAGCCTTCCTTTACATGGGCTTCCTAGTTAGTTCCTCGCTATCACTTGTTGCCCATGCTGCATTTTATGTAGGCTCGAGAGTCCTCTTTAGTCCCACCATGACTTATGTGTTGAAGCTTCATTCTTCTTCTTCCTCACTATCATTTTTCTGGCTATTACCCTAGAGGCTCCCTGGTGTCGTTAAGTTGTATTACTACATTGCATATTGGCTACTTTTTTATCCTGGCCTTTAGCCGGCTTCATTTGGACTCGATGTTTAAGCCAACTTTTGACCTTGACTATTTGTACAAGTTAACCATTGCATGCACTTAGCTATCACGACTTGACACCTTTTTACCCATGGATGGAACGTTCCTTTGAGTATCGCTTACCAGTTTCCGCCACCTTGCATTGAGCATAGGATTGTTCCAATCCCAGGAACTAGTGCATCTGATTTTTGATACTCGTTCTATCCATTGTACCATAGCATTCTTTTATTCTTTTTTAGGCTTATTATATGAAAAAGACAAAAAAATCAAATATAACAAAAAGAGTGGGAACGGGATGTATCTTCGTTATTTTGATGGCAGTACAGAGTCAGTTTGTCGCCCTTGAACAAAGCACATATACTTATATATATTTCCTTCATTTGGGATGGTTCTAGTTTGACCTAGGTTCAGCCTTTACCATGTTGCACTTGTCAGTTCTCCCCCGGTTGGTTATCTCTTCCAATCATATGGAGAGTTTTTTTTGCCTCCTGCAAGACAGACTTATACAGTGTCACTTTTTACTGCCATGGTCATCACAGAGTCGTGCTTTTGTTCAAGGGAAGTCTAGCCTGAGTCGGCCATTCTACGGTGTCTCTTGACTCATTATTCAGTCGGCCTTCCCGGTCTTGTCAGTATCATGTTCTATCACATCAGATGTTTTGGTCTTCTGCTCGTGCTGGTTTGAGAAGGTCCCCATTGACTTCTTGTTGGCGGGTTTGTCTCTTATCGACTACGACACATTGCTCTGAGAGCAAACCTAGAGCTGCACCCTGGGCCTATTTCCATCATGATAGGTGACCTTGTGCTCAGCATTTGATCATCATCATGGGTCTTTGACTGAGTGGTTTCCCCTGTGTTCGACGTCAGCACACATTATCACACTTGGGATTCGTGCAGTACCTGGATTTCCATTTGACCCTATCGGTGGATTTCTCGCCTCTGTGTCGGCTTTCATTATTGGTTGGTTCAGAGGGTTTCTTCCGTGCGCTAGCTTCATCTTGTGCACGTCGGAAACGTACTTCGGTTTTGGTTCCATCACTCTCCTTCGTCCGATTCCTTCCAAATCTTGGCTTGCGGGTTACACTCGCGCTGGACTGATGTGGGATGCCTTAATGCCTTCCTTCCAGCAGATCTTTTCCCATCGACTCCGACTCATTGCTCTGGGAATAAGGTCTAGAGTCTTTTTGTCAGTACCTTAGGGTTTGCAGTCATCAGTGGCAGACTCTTCGCTATCGACGGTGGGGATTCATCATTGCCTCCTGATTGGTAGATTCTTTCAAGTGTTCGACTTCAACTCATTCATTCACACTTGTTAGATTGTACTGGGGCACCTTGATGCTCATTTTCATTATTGGTGAGTTGTCTTGCGTTGGTTAACGGTATACATCATTGACCGGTAATCCAACGATTTCTCACATGGTCGACTACAGCTCATTTATTCCCATTGTGTAGAATTGTGCCATAGTGATCGGTGAAGACCTAGGGTTGCATCATCATTTTTCGATTCACTTTTGACAGTCCATTCAGTTTCTGCCAGTGATGTCGTCCACCCTTATATGTTGCAGTTCAGTACAGCAGCATCCTATATGTTGGATCCCGAGTTGCGTGATAGTACCGTTTGTTCCACCTCTTATGATTTGGTACTTGGAGATTCAGTTACTTATCTGATCAGACATCCAGTTGCAGCTTTCTTGATCAGCTTTCTATATGTGATACTTGGACATTGATTCAGACTTATATTTCCGGGCCATGCTCAGATGATTCATTGTGTACTTTCAGTTTAGCTATACTTGTATACATGTTGGATCTATTCAGTACTTTCTATATGATGTATTTTTGACTGAGCATGGGTATGCCCGCCTCAGCATGAGTTGACTCTTTGTTTTCTTTCATTGGTTTTTGGCAAGCTGAAATCTGGTGAAGTCCTCTCTTGTCCTTGCGAAGTTCTTTCTATGTGCATAATACATTTCGGCCATCATGTACCCCTTCTGACCTCATATATTAGGGGGCATCTGTTATAGCATCATTTCTCACCTTCATAGGATTCATGATTGCTTTTATGGCTTTGGGCACCCATTCCTACAGACTTGGACAAATTCACTTAAAAACAGTGTAAAAATCCCCATACGCGATTATGCCCAGACTTTTCCGCGTGTATACGCGAGTCCAACTGCACTTTTCCGCGTATGCCATTAAAATCATTAAAAATATATATAAAAATTCCCTATTTTTGGGTTGGGTTGATGGTTACTCAGGTAGTTCAACCACCCCAGCACGTGGCCAACTGTTTCCAACTGTTGAAACTACTTTGAGGGAGTATAAAAGCCCCTCATGTGCATGGCCTAAGGGGGAGAGAGAATTATTGATATTATACTCTGTTAGTATTCCCTATCCAAGTCTGAATTCTCGTGCCTCCTGCACTTCCCAGTTCATTTCAAGAAACCTTTGTTTCTTGGAGATGCTCATTCCTTTATATGTCATCTCGTATGCACCAGTTCGGAAGGAATCTTAGCGAGGTAAGGGTGGGACAGATCCGGACGACGGTCTGCTCAAAGATCGTGGGAGGATTCAGGTGATCTCTCCACTCATTATTTCTATACATGCTATTTATAATACAGAAGTACCATCTTGTTCCCGAAATATACGTGTTAGTGTCTGCTTACATATATGAGAAAATTGTTATTTAAGCATTCATTATGGTTTATCTGATGTTTTATATGGATTTCACTAACATCTAGAGTAGATATATGTTTTACAACCAGTTCTTCGTGCTTGTTTCTTCTTGTCTTTCAGGTTAAGAAGGAAGAAGGGTTGCTGGGGGTTTGGACCCCGCGGGATCTGCTTCAACCGTAGGACCTACGGGTAACTTCCTCGTTCTACTCTATTTAGTTTTTCATGAACATGTATGGTTGTGTGAGTCCTTGTTAAGTAGCATGCCCCTGCTCTGTGGAGGTTTAAGCCCAACAAACCTCTAGGGTGATTTTCCCCGAAACAGTTGCTTTAGCTTCTGCTTGTGCCTTTTTAACTTGTACCGTAGTGACCTGGGTAGAGAGAGTGCTAAGGAGATCGATTGTAAAATCCTCAAATAGATTTATGATCTCTACTCTGGTTACTCCTCCACTTTTGGACTTTTGTATCTGGACTGAAGGGTCCCGAATGGAACTTCTCCCTTTGACCGATCCTCTTGAGCTCCACAAGAAAAGCTTCATTATTTCTTCAAGTAGTTCTTGTGATACGTCTCCTTTTCCCAACAAATTCAAATGCTCTAGACAATCATCTCTTATACCTCTTAAGAATATTGGTTTCATAATTTCCAGGGCTAAGTTACTAAACTTAGACCTCTATAAATTGTAATGAAATCACTCCACATAGTCTTCCAAGCTCTCCTCCTCCTTCTGTACAATTCTAAGGATCTCTTCCTTCAAATCCTTGGTTCAACAGTAATCTTGATATTTAAAGAGAAAGGCCTCCCTCATGTCATTCCAGGTTCGAATCGTGCCAGCACCCAGTCTCATGAACCACCTTAATGTTGCTCCTTTCAGAGTAGCAGGAAATAATTTCAGCTTCTAGGCATCTGAAGTGTAGTCATAACCTCTACACAGCACATTGAATTCAAACAAAAATGTATCAGGATATTCAACAGCCATCCCTTGAAAGGATGGTAGGGATGACAAAGGAATACTTTTCATAGGAGCCTCATCCTGTGTCACTACTATTGGGAATTTAAAAGTAACAAAACTATCTATCTTGACATTCTCATCCCCCATGTTTTATTCTTCCTGATGGGATGAACTGACCTCGGAGTATGCAGGAGATTGATAAACAAAAGGATCAGGTTGTTCCAAGACCAGCTATTTGACTGCACTACCAGCGTCCAAATGATGATCAATTAAATTTTGTTCCTCAGGTCCCTGATTCTCCCCACTGGTCTCCACTTGTCTTTCGATTCTCCGATTCTCATCAATGATTTTCCACTAATGTTTTAGATCTGGAGCCTTGATATCATGAGTGGGTATGTTGTTCGAAGGGTGGTGAGGCCCACACACGGAAGGCACCGATGCCTCGACTTTGATATAGTAGCCGATTTTTGTGGCCATGTCTTTCTATTATCTCTGTATGAAGTAGATTGTTCATTTATGCCCTTGAGATCAGATCTCAAAAGAATGTCTTCCTTCCCAAGTCTACACTCTTATTTTTCTTCTTACGACTTGTTTTTCCTGTAGTTAGTAGAGTGGGCGGTGTTTGTGGATTTTTATATCATCCTACTGTCACACATGGATCCTATGTGTATCAATTCATCCTACAAGTGCTTCATTTTCTACAGTGGTGAGCCCACCCAGGTCTGTTAGAGCGATACGCAGGTTCTTACCTCTCGTCTTACCACCCAACAACTATATAGCTGAAGACACCCTAAAGAAAACACCCAAAGATTCACACTTATAAGTGTCCCAGTGAGACATTGGTGAGCCCGCTCAGTTATGTTAGAGCGATGTGCAGGTTCTTACCTCTCGTCTTACCGCCTAGCAATTGCAAACTGGGTACACTCTATCTTCTAACAAACAACTCTGTTTGATTGGATTGTCACTTCCATCCCCGGCAACGGCATCAAAATGTTAGACGATATTATGCATGGTTAAATGACTAAAATGGTACACATAAATTATCAATTCATGGACATATTTTATTTCAATGACAGCAGCATTATCTGTGCCGATACATCAAACTAGAAGCAAACTCAAATAAAGGAAATCGTTTTTGAAGTAAATGCTGGAAAGAAATCACTCATGTAGAAATAAAATGATCTACAAGACTGTTATCACATCTCAATTAATTTTTCCTAGCGCGCCACACAATAGTTACCCAGTTGGTATCGCTAATCTCACATGTGTAACAGCATATAAAATACCAGAATTGAAGCAGATAAATTCACAGCTAAAATAGCAGCAACATCACTTCCACTTATACATAAAATAAATAGAAATATATATATACACAGCTACCTTAGCGGTGCAATCCCTGCTAAAGAGGAGGGCCCTTCCTCCCTAGCAGGGCACAGATAGAGAAAGAAATTAAAGGAAACTAAATCAGATGATGCATGTAACAACAATAACAGGATAACTTGTATTAATATGATCAAAATTACAGAGCCAAAGTAATGTTGTTCTCCACTCCCTTCGACATCAAGGGTTGAGAACTATATACTGGTTACATCTCAAAAAAACGAGGGATGGATCAGTCATGCGAATCTTGTGATTCTCATGCTGATCAAAATATAATACATATGGTTACAACCACTTATTAATAAAAGTCTGACTGGAAAATTATAGATTACAATCAAAACCGACTAGAGGTTGTTATCCAAAAATACAATACTTAACAACTTCTACAACTATCGCGATAAATCACAACTATAGTGTAACATCTAGAGGATAGGTCAGCATCAGGAGTTAACGAGATCTAGTCAGCGGTACAGCTGTAACAGCATTTCGTCAACGGGTCTGTAACAGCACCGTAGTATAACAGCTCGCTGTAATAGCACACCTTTAACTGCTCCTATACGCTGCATGCTCTAGATCCTTTGCGCTTACAAATAGCATCTATAAAGACAAAAAAATACCATAAATCTTTCTCCATCCATTCATCCTCAGTTAGTCATAAAAATACACGATACATCATAATAATTGATGAAATGGAAAGGTAATGAAAATAAGGTGAAACAACACAATTTAAGATAGAAAGGTAGGAAAAAGACGCAAAGATAGTCCCGATGGTTATATTCATGAGGTAAAATAGGGGAAACAAATGTAGGAAATAAGAGAAAAACTGGCACCCAACAGGGGTCACCCCTGAAATCAACTCCTGCATAAAGGAAGTCCTCAATCATGAATATTTGGCTTTTGAGCCATATGAAAAACTGAGGTGTATACCGAACCACAACACTACCATCGCCACCATGGCGAGCCATCAACAAAACCCATCGCAACATGCAAGGATCCCTTGGTCCCGTCAGATCCACTTACAGCTGCTAAGGTACAAGGAATGGGATTATCTCTAAGGAGAAAGATATGAGAATGGCACCATACCCGAAGTTCTTCAGTTTACCATTCTTTACTTGCATGAGTTGTCATTTCATATTGACTAGTACTCCTCCACACCAATTAAATATTGTTCCCTCAGAACACTCAATAGCAGTCTGCATCTATGCTTTGGTAGGCACATGAGGAGCCGCACTGCCACATATTCGAGTAACTGTGAAAGCAATGATTTTGAGGTCAAGTTGTTTGATGGTATTTATATCGATACGATCATCCTTCAATTGTGAATCTTGTGTGCAATATTGCACCATATACAAAGCAATAGGTAATCCTCCTGGTCATGTGCCGAACAAGGAAATGTCTCTTCCCCTTTGGGGAAAACTGGTGAGGAAATAAATATCCTCTACCTCAATCACGAGCCTGTGATCCCTGATGATGAAACACTATTCCTAGACATCCCAAGCATTAAACAACCAGGTCATGAGCTCCACTTGGGCCTTCATTCCTTGTATAGATAAAAAATTGTATAGACGACAATTCTTTAACACTTGAAGCATTGTTGGGTTATCAATGGCTTCATTATTATGTGATTCGTGCTCGTGTTCTCTCCACTCAAGCATGGTTTTTTCAAATTTCGTACAAACAATCATTTAAAAACATTATAAAAAAATTTGGAAGAGCTTAGAGATATTTTTATGGAAAGAAAACCATTTTTGAAAACCTCGTGGTGCTTGCGCAGTTTTATTTCGTAGACAATTTTTTTTTGCGCAAGAGCTATGTATAAAAATTGTGGCAGCACGGTGATTTTTTATGTTAAAAAATAACCAGGGTGCACAGGTTCTTTCAGGAAGACCTACGCACCCCCGAGGGCAGATTCTAAAAAAAAAATTCCTCCAAAAAAATAATCTGGAAGATTAAAATGAAAAAGTAAATGGATAGAATGTAAGATAATGAAGAGACTAAATACCTGGAACTGATGGTTTGTGAAATTGTTGGTTGGTCATCCCGATATCAGCTTCAGAAGATCTATGGTAAAAACTCCTTTTCACTGCTTTGGAAATCAAAAGGTAAAAAGGATTTATTTTTTCCACTTTTTATAGGTTTTTATGAATAAAATAATTTATTTATTTTTTTTACCTTTAGATGTTTAAATTTTGATTATTTTTACCATTATTGAGAGCAAATTATTATAGTTTTTTATTTTTTGTGTATAGAATAGGTTGTGTTTAAAAACAAATCATTTTGACGACAGAGTAAACTTTTATCACTTTTTCGGACTCTTAAAAAATATGAAAAATAGAAACCATGGAGTCATCTTTTAAGCCATTTTTAAACTCTCTAAACATGAAAAGATTGTCGAGCACTTGAACATTCGAACTCGTTAAAATAAATGAACGGTTGTCTACTCAGTATAATTTTATCACTTTTCCGGACTGAACTAGACTAATTATGAAAAAGGTATATGTTGACTAAGCATGGTCAATAGAGTTCTCTCCTACATAATTTTATCCTTTTTCAGGTTCTAGAAACTAAACTTATGAAAACGAACATTATGAAGTTTACTTATGTTTTTCTTCTGACTCCCTAAAATTGAAAAACACCGAGTTGATCGTATACTGGACTCGTTAAAATTAAACAGTGCAGGACCCATCGATTATAACAGGACCGAACTACTCCTTCTTAGGGTTCATTAAAATTACTAAGATGGACTCATCTGAAGGATGATATTACACAACAAAGAAATGTTATCCTCCTCAATATTGACAAAAATAAAGAGGTACTTGCTAGTAATGGTATGGGGGAATTTGAGAAAAAGAATTCATCTTTTATATTTGTTATAAAAAGCAGCATGTCGCTCTTGAACATGACACTTTGTCGCACTCGTGTTTGGTTTGGGTAATAATTTTGTCTTACAGTTAAACAAACCTCATTAAAAACCTTCAGTCGGTTTTGGGTATTATCTTTAATTCAAATGCTTCCAAGTCATTTATAGAGTCGTTACGTGTTCAAGAGAAATTTAAACTTCAATTCATTATTCATTGCAAATATTTGTCTCCATTCGCGTTAACCATCCCTAAGTTAATCCTTGCAAAATATTTCTTCAAAATTTGACATAATGGTTTAATGTTGTAGGCCCTCTTGTGATGTATCACTTCCTATCGAATTCATCTCATTATCTAAGAAGTTGATTTATAAATCCTATTAGTACCTTGAAATCAGCATGCCCTAATGGCAGGTTTCTTGCCTTCGACGACAGGTTTCATCATCGGCCTTCTATCGAATGACTCTATGAGTGTTTGACTGCAAATAATTTATTCACATTTCATATATTGTATTGAAATAATTTGATAGCCATTGTCATTATTGGTGGTTTCTCTCACACTTGTTAACGATTTTCACCATTGACCGGTAATCAAGTGGTTTCTACCATGTTTGACTTCGAAACAATCAATCACATGGATAGATTTGACGAGTTCAAGAAGCGGAAAGCAAGACCCTAGATCTAGTTTCAACCATCCAGGCTGCGAGAAGTTATGTATATATGATACAGTAGACTTATTCATAATATATGGTTGTGTCTATGTTGTGTCTTCTATTAATGTAATTCTAGGTCACATATGTACCAGAACATATAGTTAGTTTTTCTCTGAGTATGGGAATGCCTACCTCAGTGATGATTATATATTTGCATTGAAATTTTCTTACAGGTTTTTGACCAATGTCTCCTATACAATCCTTGGGATGATAAAGCACTTCACTCTCTTGAAACATTTTCTCAGACTTTGCACTTTAAGGGGCAATATGTTACACGTCATTTTGTCACCATGACATTTGACTGTCAATATCGAACTATCACCATCCATACTCATGTTTCCTTAGAAATCAAAACATTTATATTCCTTAACCAAGTCTTGGGAATTGGGAAAAAACTCTTAAAAGTTTCCTACGCGCTTTTTGCAGTCACTTCTTGCGCATGCGTTGATATTCCTATCTTTATCGATGGACATTTGCGCTCTTTTTTCCCATAAAACCTGTGCACCCCATTTAAAATAAAGTAAAAGCGAAAATTAACTTCTAGAAGCATATTTGGTCACATGTTCTTCTAACTAAAATCCTCTTTATTCGCTCCAGTTCGAGTTATATCCCTCCAATCATGGAACTTATCCCCTTGGATGAAGGAACCCTAATCCCTTCATTAGAGAATCTCATCCCTCTATTGATTGATCTGAAACCTCCTCAATTTCTCTTATAAATTGAAATGAAACTTCAGGGTTAGGGGTACATTTGGAATAGATTTTAGAATTTACATCAGAGATTACACATTGTAAATAAGTGTTCATTGAAGACAAACCTATGTTGGTCATTCTAGAGAGGAAATATTTTCAAACCAAGGAGCACGATTGTGAAGGCATACGGGAGAAATATGTACGACATCAAGGCTCAGGTTGTAAGATTTCTCTTTATATTCTTGATAATACATATGGATCCTTTTTTTCTCATTGTGTTGTTTTTATATTCATTAAAACAATAACAATTCTTAATCTCCTTGATTATTAAGTTAAACTGGTGTTTGAATTATTACATACTGCAGGTGCTTTTGATTCTTTGCATGTTTGTGATTGTAAGTTTTTCTCGGCATTGAAGGACTTCTTTAGAATGAAAGGCTAGATATACATCAAACATATCGTTGAAAGGTAGGAGCATTACCTCCTCGTTTCTAAGTTTTGATAATCTAAATGCTAATAGTTTAGGGAAATAGATATTCAAATGGTTGTTTGTTTCTAGTTATCTGTTGGGATACTAGAGAGATAGCTCTTGTCCGCAAGAGGGATTTATCCAAAAAATAACAACTATCGGGTGTATTTGCTATCACACAGTATGACAGTTTTCGGAATAGATGTGAAATTTAATGAGGAGAAGGCCATGTGATTTTCCCTTGAGAGGGATCTTGATTTGCATGCAGCAGAGGAACAATTAGTTCCAAAGTATGAACCTCAGGATGTGGAGAAACCCCAAGCAGAGGAACAGAGAGTGGTATAAACCACTCATGCAGATCCATCCACTAGAAGTGATAGGAAGCGCACCGGAGAGGCTGACAGATTGATGTTATCTGTAATAGAGAATGTAGGTGCACTTACATCATAGTGCAGGCAGAGAATGTCCCTAGACAGGTATACTGGATACATGGGTCTTATGAGTGAATGTATTGTGACAGAACCATCATCTTTCGAGGAAGCAGTGCAGCGGGCAATATGGGTTGATGCCATGGTTGAGGAGTATGACTCCATTATAAGAAATAGTGCATGAGAAGTCATCCCAAGACCAGTGGGGAAGTCAATGATTGGATCCAGGTGAATCTATAAGGTGAAGCAATCAGCAAATGGGAGTGTGGAGAAACACAAGGCTAGATTTGTGGCCAGAGGGTTCTCATAGGTAGATGGGATTGACTTTAGAAGACTTATTTTCAAAAACCGGATTATCCATAGTATCATAAAACAATGGTCGACGTTTCGAATCCCAAAGGGGATCCATCTTCAGGACGAGAATTGAATGAAAAATGAAAAAAGGTTGCAGGGGGTCAAGGTATAAATAGTGAGAGCTAATGCTGATGAGAGGAGCTGATAGAAAATTAAGGTAATCCGGAAACTTTAGGAGACTTTTGCACCAGTTGAAAGGTAATCATCGATTATATCCATCCTTCATTAGGGAAATTTTGAGGTCTAAAATGGGACTCCTAAGAAAATACTAAAATAATAGCTAAACCAATAAAATAATATTTATGAATTTGCAATTCACTTTTTGCACCAAAATCCATGTAACCATAGTTAAATTCAATTCAAAAGTTGTACCAAAATAAAATTAATAAAAAAACTGTATTGATGTGACTATAAATAAGAATGAGTTTCTCAAGAAAAAATCATCATCATCATTGAAAAACTAATGCATTTGTCCTTTGCACTTAAATAACTTAAAATAAAATATAAATATAAATTTATAAATTCTTAATTTTATTATATGCTATTAATTAAAATTAATATTTTTTAAATTGTATAATAACATGTAATTAATATACTATATAAAAATAATATAATATAATAAATGTATATGGATACGCATTTTTTCTTTCAAGAAATATGAAATGAAAATAATATATTTTTATTCAAAAAGTGTGAAATTACATTTATTATGAATACTTTACTTTGACTTTAAAAGTACTTAGAGCACTACTATGGTTAACCATGAGTTTTTATCCACCATTGAGAATGTGACAAGTAAGTATATTTAACTCAAGCAATGCCACCTCAACCATTAGGGATAATGTCATCCCCTAAAATGTGATTGGTTCTCATAAAGTGAATTTTTATTGTACATTTTCCTTAGGAGGCCCATTTTAGACCTCAAAATTCCCCTAATGGCACTCTCAGCGTAGATAGGATGGAAGATACATCATACGGATGTAAAGACAGCCTTTCTCAATGGAGTTATTGAGTAAGAAGTGTCATTTGAGCAGCCATAAGGTTTTGAGACCTTAGACATGGAGTTGCATGTGTGAAAACTCAAGAGAGCATTGTATGGGTTGAAGCAAGCACCTCGTGCTTGGTACACCAGGATTGAAAATTATAAGCAAATGCGAACCTATATCATATTGTGGTTGATGGTAAGATTTTGATTATTGTACTTTATGTAGATGATCTGATACTGATAAGTGATGAGCAGCTCATAACTTCTTGTAAAGAGGACCTTACAGGGGAATTTGAGATGAAGGACATGGGGATCTTGCATTATTTCCTTCGTTTGGAAATATGGCAAAGAGATGGGAAGCTATTTGTATCTCAGGGCAAGTATGCCAAGGAGATTATGAGGAATTTCCACATGGAGGGTAGAAAACCCATGGAGACTCCTCTTGCAGGAAACTGGAGGAAGGAGGATGATACTTCAAGTGAGGTAGTGGATGTTATTATTTACAGCCAGCTTGTGGGTTCAGTTATGTATTTTGTGAACACACGACCAGACATACGTTGCGCAGTTAACCATCTTAGTCAAGCTATGTTTAATCCAACCAAGCTCTTTTGGAAGGCAGGGAAGCATGTCTTGAGATATCTTAAGGGCACTATAGAGTATGAATTATGGTACAGGCGGAGAGAGGGAGTGAAGCTTCAAGGATTCACCGATGCAGATTGGGTAGGCATCGCATCATAGCAGAAGAGCATATCAGGAGTCATCTTCAACATAGGATCAATAGCATTTTCTTGGTACAGCAGGAAACAGAGATTAGTTGCACTCAGTTCAACATAGGCAGAGTACATGGCAGTTATTCAAGCTGCATGCGAGGCCATCTCGATGAGGAAGATTCTTCTTAAGTTGTTTGATCATCATATGGATCTGACGGTGATACATTGTGATAACCAGAGTTGCATTAAAATCTCGGTTAATCCGTTATTCCATGACAGGTCCAAGCATATTGATATCCTATATCGCCATCTCAGAGATTGTGTTGAGAGGCACATTATGATGTTGCAGTACATTCCCACAGAGGATCCGGAAGTAGACATCTTGACGAAGGCGCTAGAAAAGAGAAAATTTGAATACCACAGAGGAAAGATCGGGGTAGATGATAATCCCTTTCTTATTGAGAGCGAGTGTCGAAATTCAACAAGAAAATGCACTTACACATTAGTGAGGAAATTCAGTGAGGGATTTCACTTACACACTAGTGAGGAATGTGGGTGTCTAATTTATTTTTCCCTTAAATAAATTAGACAATAAATTGTAATTTCATCTCATAACAACTTGTATCACTTAACTAAGTCACGATGACTGAGTTAGCTCAAGAAATTCAAGTTGAGGGTATAAGATGAGGCATGTAGAGTGATTCTAATATTTTGGGGGTCAAGTTGCAGTTAATGCACTAGTGGGGTGCAGGTGTAATCAGTAAACTCAATTAATTGAGTTAAAATCATTTTAAGTAGTTCTAACTGAGTGATGAATTAGTGAGAGGTCCAGTGAATTAAACTATATTTAATTCACAATTAGTGATCAATCAGATAACTTATGATTCGCTATTAATAATTTCATGCATGTCAGTTCTGAGGATGACCCATTTGAGACATAGGTTAAAGGGAACATAACTATCAGTTGTATTATTAGAGAATTGCCAATGTGTAATTATAAAGCCATGAGGAATCCATGATGGATTGTGCAATCAAGGAAGGAAATTATTCCTATTTAATAGAGGCCTAATTCACTACGAATTGCTTGAGAAAGGAAAGCTGAAGGAAGGCTGATAATTGGCTATGTGTTTGTCCAATTTTTCCTAAATCAATGTGAGACAATTGGTAGAGTATGGGAGATTCTTGTGAGCGAGAAATCATTGTATTGTTTCATGATTCCTTGACTTTATACAATATATGATAGCGGGGTTTTGATCATTTTATTTCCCCAAGAATATCTTGTGTTGTGTGATTGATTTACTTCTCTCTTATTTGCGTGTTATTGAGTGATCGTGTTTTGTATTCCACAAATATTGTAGAAGGTTTCAGTATCTTGTTTTAGTACATTACAAGATCGGATTGAATCCCATTGGTAAAATTTCTACATATGGAGTTTTATCTTGGGGAGACCATTATTGATTACAGTAGCATCGATTTATAAAGTCACTAGCCTGCCTCGTGGAGGTGAAAAAATACCAAACACGGTCAACTCCAATGCCACTGGCTCAAAGAATTCACCAAGGAAAAACATCCAAAAAAAATTAAGGGGCTTATTATCATTCAAGTGAAATACCCTTGTGTTAAATGGTTGATGTATAATAGTTTTATTGTGCCTTACTACAGTAAGTCGAGCATCAGATGTTATGTCGAATATGTTGAAAATCATCGAACAAATAACCAGGTCAGGGAAGCAATACAACTAGGAAAATCACCTTGCAAACATGGTGAATACCAACATCCAATAATGCAATAATTCGGGTGAGGCTATTCGCTTCCCTTCATTATTAGTTTGGCTTGCTATGTTACAACTCTCTCTAGTCGAAGAGGTTTCATTTACTAAGAATTCGGTCCCACTAATGAGAATTTTTTTAACTATTTAATACATAGTTGACTGGTTATTCCTGAGTCAAAATACCCCCGGGAAATTTTTAGAAACTAGATACTTAACTTAAAGTTGGTATGAAATAGATGGAGGGTGTCACAACATGTTTTTTGTGCCATATTAGCACATTTATATTTCGTTGGCTCTTGACTCGACCAAGGTTTGGTATGTGGATTCATCAAATGTACATCCAAATGAATTACATAACAGCCTTTAGCCCAATAATTTTTTGCAGAATTCAGTTAGCAAACAAACATTATCTTTCCTATTCCAAAAGGTGTTTTGCAGGATTAGAATTAAGTCATCCTCCCATTTAAATATGGTGAGTAGGAAGAAGAAAGGGATGAAAATAATATATCATTCCATGTAAATTCAACTTGGCAGACCCTTTATCAAATAATTCTAAAAATTTTACAAGCAAGGCAGTGGATATAACATTCGAGGAGAAACAAGAATTCGGCATCATCTAGCATGAAGTACTAAATGATATTACCCTATATGACCCTAAACTCCAAAACAATTGGACACCATATCCAAGAAAGTACGAGAAGAAATGACAACTAAGGGAAAGTCAACAAGGAAGCAAAAGAAAATAAAGGATTTTTTAGGATAATCAGAAAGCCTAACATTTTACGAATGTTAGGCCAGGAAAGGGGAATTTGTATTTAATTTCAAAGAGAAAATGTTGATGTAACAAGAGAGGTAAGAACAACAAAAAGAGGACTCAGTACATTTTAAATGCCAATAAGGACTTTTCCAAGTAAAGTAACAAATGGATAGTATTAAAGAAAAGAAACACACCAAGATTGATCTCACAACGAGCTCCCCACTAGCTAGTCTAATACCTATCCAACAATAAGTTGGTAAGAAACATACAAAGAAAGAATTATAGACTAATACCCAAGATATCTCATTGGAGTATACTATATCAATAGACCTAGGAAAAGAAACTAAGTTTAAGAATAAATGGGAGTCGAAAATACCACCCAACCTACCACAACAGCGATAGTAATAGACAATAGAAGGAACAACAATTGGCACCCCACATTAGGAGGATAAACCGGTTCAGTCTACCCTAGTGGACAATTTGGATCAAACTTTGAGGGTGGAACCAATTAAACTACCTATTGAGTAGAAAAGTGTGTACAATTCAAAGAAACCAAAAGGAGTTACACGGAAATCCCTACCATATGACTTGGCATACGCATTACATAAACAGGATTTCATTTCTTAGTCCATACATCCAAGGAAGTAAGAGGAATGTGGAAGAATAAGGAAGTTGATGGTGTTATGTTGCATCATAAAAAGCATAAATAATAAGAGATCTGGACCAACTGCATGAACCTATAAGTAGAAAAATTTCATATTTCCGATCTGGACCACATTAATGATCCACTTATTGTTATCCACAAATTGATCCACCAAATGATAGATCATAATATACATATGAAAGAATAATTTTACCACTTGCAGCAGAAGGCTAAAACATAAGGAAACAAAGAATTGTTGATTGTGCTACAACAGGACTTTAAGAATATTCCACAAGTAAAGAACAAATTGGAGGAAATTATGGATAGAGTAGCTACATTAAGTGTTGTTATTAATAATTGGCCAACATACTTGTTAAATACATGTGATTAGCTAAGAGTAGAACAGATGTTTATCAATAATTTTTTGATAAGGAAGATGGCTACGTTTAAACCCTAGGCCATAGCAACATCAGAAAATAAAATTGTACAAGAGAAGAAGGCAAAGAGTAAGCTCATATAAGAGGAGAGATAGTGGTTGAGAGAAGGAAATAAAACCCAAATTGATACTATTAATGCCACTAAGTACCTGCAAACCATAAATGAGAAGATCCATAAGTTGGAACAAAAAGGTACTTCCAACTTGCCCAGGTTCCAAGAGAGCTCCTTGTCTAAAAAAATCAAGTATATGGTAGAAATGAAAACCATTGAGGTGCAAGAACAACATTCAGTGAAATATTTCTCAATATTTTACCAACATCTTCAAACAATTGCACATGTTATTCACCAAACAACATTTCGCAAAACTTTGACACTAGCACCTTCAGTACAACTGACTCCACCATGGCCCAAATTTCAATTTTCAATGTTGATTGCGTCAAAATGTGGCCCATCAATTCAACTAGCACAATTGGCTACTTCAAAGATTGAGGTCAAAAGATCCAACTAGTCTTCAAGGTAAATAGAAAGAGTAGGTATTCATATATTGAGCCCTCAAGTCGAAATACCCATAATGATAGAGTCCAACCTGCAGAAACAGTAAACCAACTCGCTCGAAAGTACACTCAAGCATAATTGTCTCCATCACCAGCTACTCCAAATAAATATCCAGTAAATATCCATCTAGCTATTTTTCACTCGTATTCTCTCATTTTATTTATTTTGAAATTTTGCTTTTTAAAATTTTGTATATCTCCAAGTCTACCCACTTCTTCGAGACAAAGAAGTCATTGAAGGTGGGGGAGTTGTTAGAGTGGATAGTTGAATTATTTGGTTCGATATACTAAATATATATTGTAAGTCGGTTGACTCCTCTCTTGAGTCGACTGAACAAGTTAGCTAAGATAACTCAGTTGAGACAATTAAATTGTTGTAGCTGTCTACGGGGATATAAATATGTATGTACTCGATTCCATAAAGTTAATTGGTTGTTTGTTAAGAGATATATCTAATGCAAGTGTGATTTTTATGGTTCTCTACTTCTTTTATATCTACATCTCTTCCATGTGATGGATATTACTCTTTAGGTTTACTTGATATTCCATTCTACCAATAACTAATGCATACTTTTCAATAGACTATAATAGATGTATTCATGTCCTTAAATTGATATGCTCCCAAGTGGAATGGAAAATGTGGCTAGGGATGCTTCTTAGTTCTTGAGAGTGCACCTCCTACTCCTTTATAAGACTAGTATGTTATTTCTTTTAACACCACATGGTCAGATACAAATCTAGGTAGTAGGTGTAGAGGTTTATTTACTCCAAATGCCTTCATAAAGGTACCATCATGTTCTACGAAGCAATCGCCCACTACTATGATTTCCTTTCTATCACATCCTGCCATGCAAGGAGTAGATTCGCTAAAGAGAGCTTCATACAATGAAAATAAGAAACCATGGTAAATTTGTATTTAATGTTGAATATAATAATAATCCCAGAGTATATTGCAATAATATGTATTGGTTCTTCATGGAGCGTCCACCTCCAGTTCATGGTTGGGAATTCCATCCTAACATAGATGGCATCCATCACATACGAGGCCATATACAACTAGGGCTATTTTCCCTCTCTAGGATTCTTATTCGGTCTCTGAAAGGATCTCAAGAAGTTCCATGTGCACGTGGGCTCCGCTAACACAACTCTACTACTTCATTGAAAAAATTTAAATGGTGTGCCAGTGTGGAACACACACCTTTTATATGTTGTTTCATCAATATTCCTTTTGCACATTCTGGAGCTTGTGATCTTTGTTTTTCGAATTGTTTGCACCAGTGGGATAAGGGAACAACCACCTATGCATTAGTATGTTCCACTCACCCTCCCAAAAATTTCACCCCATGGCCCCTACTTCGATCATACCTCTATACAGGTACGTCATAATATTGTTTTTTATCATTCATGTATTTACATTATTGTCCATTTTTACAATGAATACTTCAATTAGGGTTGTTGACTTCATTTGTGCATGACTCCATCCTCCCCTCTCTCCAACTCTCTAAATAACATTAAATGGGTGCAGTGTCTGACCTTAAATATATGTACTTATTTATATTGGAATTTTAGGTACTTCATTTGAGCTCATTTCATTTACCAATTCACACCTCTTCAGTCACCCGTAAGGCCTCATTTTTCTCATTTTTCCAACTAAACATGCTTCCATCACCCTCTTCATACATATGGTTGTAGTTATTTCGTAGTTTTTCCACCCACATGGATTGTCTCATTAAATAGAACATTTTTCTAAACTAACATCCATCCTGCTACATGCTACATCCCAAGAGCCTGTTTGTTTACATTTTTTGAGAATACACCTCATGCTTCTTTCTCATCATATTGCTGACCCACCCCTTCAAACTCCTTGTTTTCAGCTATGTTGGTTATAAGTAATGCTCCACTACATTCACATGTTGCATATAATTCTCCTAGACAATAGTAGACCATATATATAATTAAATTACATTCATATACACACATAAATACCAACCAATGGGGCTCTCTCCACTTTGTATCACTTTCTCCTCCTGTCCCATCAAGTGAGACATTTTTTGCACCAGGGCACCCATCCCCATGTTTGTACATTTAACATTCATATAGCAAGTGTACAAATAGTGTTTTCAAAGAAAACCTTTCTACCATCACACCACTTTCCCATTTTATTTTTTGGTAACCCTCGTAACCTTTAGTTAGATGATTTACACTCAACGTTGTTTGAACATACTTGGTACCCACAACGACCACCATTTATGATTCCTATTCTAGTGATTTTGATCCATTATGGCATGTTTCCTTGTAGTCCCCATACTTATAGTCAAAATATCGACAAGTCAAGTCCCAGGTCTAGTTCTCTTCTTGCCTCTAAATAACTATCAATCCCATTAGGTTTTGAATGTCACCCTTTTTTCAACTCTCAACTATGCTCCACCAAGTAAATTCCACAGTTTCCACTTTATCTCTATTGATTTCGTCCATAACCAAATTTCATTCCATGATAGTTTAGTATCTATCCTAGTTATAGTTTACTCTCCAAGGGTATTCCTTAGCCATTTTGTGTTCTTTCCTATCAACTTCAACTCACGCATTCTAGGAACGAAGAAATTCCTTGGTTCTCATTAACCTTCAACACCTATTCACATCAAGGTAAGTATTACTTACAACATTTGCAATCTCTAGTTTTAGTTGAAGCACCTAGACTTGACCAACATCCCTCAATGATCAGTATGAACATTCCTATTCATGTCAATTTCTTAGGGATGTTCCTCAAAACCATATTCTATTCTTACCAATGCCCTAAAGGGTGATATAGATTTCCACTTCATCACATTGGTATTTATAGTTCTTATTTGCATTTATGACAAGAACTTTCAACATTTTGTCCCTTATTGCAATTTAATTTTTATTATATCATGAGTATGGAACATGCGCACCTCATTTGTATAAAGGAAAAAAAACTTCTTCGCGAATGTATTTTTCTATAGGTGTGGTGGTCCTCCTTCCATCGGGCATCCTCCAATTTTTGGTCTCTCCCCTTCTCTCTAGAGTGGTTGGTTAGTATAAGACAAGCAAACAATGACATATTTTGGCTATATGTTTGCTCCTAACCTCATAGATCAGGGGACCATTGTTATCATGCAAAATTCACTCACAAAGCTCTAAGGGTGTTACCTAAAAATGTCAATAATACGCCAAGACAAAGGTCATCCATGACAATTAATCTTCAGTCTAAAAGCAATTGAAAAAAAATTATAGAATAATTCACTATTTGCAGAAAGTCACAATATAAGTTTTGTGTGATTCAAGCTACTACCCCTTTGACAGTCACATGGATGTGTAGAAAGCAATAGTTTTATAATTAATAGCACCCAAAATAATATATAATCCATCAAAAGTCAAGTACCAAGTGTGATTCAAGTCAATTTAGAGCTCTGTGACATTAAGTACTTTGGTAACTCAAAGTCTCTTATCATATCTCTCTCATGCATGGGAAACCACAATTGAATTGAGCATTATTCACATGATTAACTAGTTTAAAATAAGCATGAATAAAAACTGTAAATCTAAAGTCATGGACAAATATTTGCTAGCCGAAGTTGAATGCCAAGTTAAACTTCCCGAGTTTCAAGAAAAAACTCAAAAATATTGAAGCTTTATCATATTAGCATGTTACCTTCAAGAGATGATTCGCCCTTCTAAAAACTTGCAACCTCCTTGTAGTGAGAGAGAGATGAGTCCAAACTTCATAGGAGGACCCTCCACTAAAAATATTAGAGAGCACTCACAAGTGCCATCCAAACTTGGTGTTTCATTCAAAGTCCCTTGGCCTTCTCCATTGGAAATAAAGCATGATTCCATTTTCATTTTTGTGTTCTTATTGTTTATGTTTGTAGTTTAATTCATGTTCTCTTCTTATAATTCATGTATGCAACACATTTTTCTCTAAACTCACTACTAATCATCTAATGTTTGTTGTAGGTTAGAAACCACCTCGTAAGTGTTTTTTTGTCATTCCTTCCGGCGAAAAACAAACTACACTCATTTTGAGGGTTAAACTGTAATGTTTTTATAGCTTGTTTACTATTGAAATTTTTTATTTTCTATGCAAATTCCACAATAGAAACTCGTAATTGTTAGATTTAAGTGGCTTGAGATCATTTTTCATGAGATTTTTTCTTGTTAAATCCCTTATATCAACCATAAAATAGCTTGTACCAACTTTTAAATTGAACTTCATTAACCACATAAACCCTCAACTCAATTGATATATCGCATAGATAGTGTTTTGGACAGCTACTAGGAAGACCTTATACTTGTGTCTTACCTTACGAGTCACCAAGGAAACCTCCATTTGTTGGACTTATCCTTCAATCAAACGAGGGAAGTTGTTACTAAAGTGATAATGTTGACACTTCCAATGTTCCACCAAAGTCTAGGCACCTAGTAAAGGCTTTGCACTACAATGTTAGATCCTGTAATAAAAGTCTAATTAAATTTTAGCTTTGTTGATAATCTAGACATTGCATTGCAAATATGTTTTCAGCTAATGATATGATTTATGTCAATTTATTTTTCACTATTAATAGAATGGGTTATGTACAAAACTCTCTGCAAGATGTTGGAAAATGGATTAGGGCAACATATTTAACTTTATGTTCTCTTTTACCTGTGATTTACTTGTGATGTTAGGTTCTTATTTAACTTGATTATTCTTATGTTTTTGTCATCAAATAAATGCCAAAATAATGAAGATCACATGAACACAATATATAGGATTCATGTCAGGGAAAAACCCCACAACCTGGGGAAAACCTGAAAAATCCACTTCTTATATAATCAGATCAACATGAGACCTCCTAGACCTATAAACATATTGGGTGTGGAGAATCATTATCTTCTTGATTCAAAGGTCATGTTTTAGCTGCATTATATCAGTGTTCCTAACGAAGCGACTTCGTCGCCCGCATGATTGTCATGAGGGGGTTCCCCCTAGCGGGGGTTCGGGGGAAGTGCCTCTGAAGCAAAAAATATATGAAAATTTTCCTTGTGAAGTATTGTAATTCTATAGTCAATCTGGGTTGTTCATTAGACGGATGATCTGATAGTACAATTTATGTTAATTTAGGGTTTTCTGCCCTAAAAGGAAATCGTTGGTTTATATGAGGGGATTGTATTGCGAATGTGTAATTATTCTGTGTGTGAGGAAAATAGGAGAGACTATGTGATAGTGAAGAGGAAGTTACAGCAGATTTGTTGTAGGTTGTATTTTGCTTGATAATATAAAGGAAGTATTGGTTTTTTCTCCATGGACATAGCCCAAATAGGGAGAACCGTGTATATTTGTGTCTCTCTTGTTTTATGTGTTTTTGTGTTTGTGTTTCTAAAATATTTAATGTGTTTCATTGTTTTGTTCTTTAATTTATAACAAAACCAAGACAAGAGACTTTCACCAAGTTCCAAATCATCCCTTTAACCAATATTCTTTAAGCAAGACAAAGTTGTCTCGATAAATGAGTGTTGACCACACAAAATAAGTTGAAACATGATCTCAGTCCTATAGATAATGTTTGCAGTCTCGACCTGCAAGAACTTGAACCTGCGATAACACTAGTTACCTTCAGCAAGTCGCATGTGTGACTAAAACAGAGAAATTTGTGGTTGTCTTCCTTCGCTTCGACATTTCCTTTCTTGTAACAATGACATAGCCTTATTTGTTTTTTTGTTTTTTTCTCTCATTATCTTGCTCGCCATTTCAGATCGATGACGATTGTTTGTCCCAAAAGTGAGCGGATTCTTTTTCCTTATATAGGCTTCTTAATGTGGTTGAATTCCTTCCAATGAGGTCGACTTGTCAAGAGGAGAGGTCGACTTGTTCTTAGGAGTCTTGAGGACTTTCTTGACTTTTAAAATAAATATATTTCTTGATACATAATGCCAGAAAGGGTCTTTTTACATTTGAAAACAAATTTACTGTTAGGTCCCTATATTACTAGTATAGTCCCTTATTGTTGTTAGTGTAACCCCCTTATTTTTATTATTGTACCCTTGTAACCCCCATTTTATTATTATTGTGCCCTTAAATTATTATTGTTAGGTCGGCTAGGATTACATTGTGGCCACTAGGATTACATTATGGCCCCATGGACTCCTATATATAGAAAGGAGGTTTTGTAAATTGGATCATCCAAGAATTTTTCATTTATGTAATGTATTGGAGGTTTCCCCCTCGAAGTGGCTCATTTCTAAGGCGTTTATATCTCTTTTCTTCTCTTTTTGGAGCTGGTTACACAACATTTGGTATCAGAGCTTTGGATTCTAGGGTTTCGCTGCTCCAAATAGATCATCGTGGCATTTTCGCTATAACTTTTTTTCTACGAAGTTTCACAAGCTGAAACTTTTAGGGTACGAAGCCGACATATTGAGGAAGATTGCCTAAACATTTCAGAGCTTGGTTCGCAATATTTTTGGAGATATCATCTGTGGAAGTTAGGTCTTTTTGTAGGCTCCTAAACAGGTCATCGTCGCATTTTCGCAATAACTTTTTTTCTACGAAGCTTCAGAATCTGAAATTCATATGGTGCGAAGCTAAAATCCTGAGGAAATTCGTCAAAAAATTTCAGAGCTTTTTTCGCAATATTTTTGGAAATATGAGCTGTGGAAGGTAGTGCTTTTTCAGGCTCCTGAATTTCATCTCAAAGAGGTGATCATGGAAAAAGTTCAATAACTCTCTCTCTGGGGATCGAATTGGAGTGCTGTAAAAAGTGGTCGCAAGTACATGGACTGTAGTTTCTTGGCTATCAATTTCAGAGACAAAGGACAAAACAGTGACACGTGGCAAGTCGTACAAGTTCGCTCTACTGAACTAGTCCAGAATTAGGTCATTGTGGGATATTGGACACAACTTTGTCTTGGAGAATCCAAATCAAGTCAGACCTATGGCATTTGAAAGAAGCTTCAGAGGGCTACTACAAGGATAAATTTCAGATATCGAAGATTTTCAATTACAGAGATAATTCAATTTCAATATCGAGCTCCTCAAAGCAAGTAAAAAGGTGTGTATTTTTTTTTTCCAAATTGCATAAGTCTTGTTTGAAGAATCAAGTTGAATTGATTCCAAGGGCATCTTGTAGAATAGATATCAATATTGGATTCTAAAATGGCCCCTAAAAAGAATTCAACACCCATTAAGCCTTCAGAAGGCTCTACTATGACTTATGAAGATGAAGAAGTGCAACATGATCTATCAAAATTACAAGAGCAAGTGCAACAGATTTCACTCTCGCAAAGAGCAACAAAAAATGAAATGGAAGTTTTGAAGAAAGGCATGGAAGTGAAGATGGACGGTTTGAAGAAAGGCATGGAAACTAATATGGATGGCGTGGAAGCTAAGATGTATGGCATGGAAGTGGGCATGGAAGCTAAAATGGATGACATGAAAGACAACATGGAAAACATGAAGAATGATCTAAAAGCATACATGGAAGGCTTGATGACAAGCTTAAAACAAGAAATGATTCCTAATGGCGGAAATATAGTAGAAGAAACTCATGATGAGAACAAAATAAATGTTAATCGTGATTTCATAAACTCTAATTTTGGCGGGAAGAACCACCATATTCCAAAAATAGATATGAGGAAGTTTGATGGAAAGGATCCTGTAACATGGATACTACAGATGGAGCAATATTTTGATCTCCATAATGTGAAAAACACACAAAAGGTACGCATTGCAACTTTACATTTAGAACAAAATACATGTGTATGGTATCGATGGCTTTGCTCCCGTAAAAAAATTGTCACTTGGTCAATTTTTACGGAGGAAATGATAGCACATTATGAGGATACAAAGAGCAACACCTTCTTTAGCCAATTGATAAATCTCGAACAAAAGGGTTTAGTGGGGGAGCACATTGAGGACTTCCAAAAATTGAATATAAGGGTAACTGATATTCCAGAGGAACACAGGATTGATCTCTTCATAGGCACTTTAAAGGATAACATCCAACATGAAGTTCGCGTTTTGGAACCTGATTCATTGGAGAAGGCATTCGGGTTGGCAAGAAAAGTTGAATGTAAAATAATGGCGACAAGGAAGCCTACCACTCAATTCTATAAAGAAGGAAGTGTTGCTACGCCTAGATTTCCACAACCTACAAGGTTGACACCACAACAATTGGAAGAAAAAAGAGTAAAAGGGCTTTGCTATGATTGTGATAGCAAATACACTAAAGGTCATAAGCGTGCTGAGAAGAAATTATTTTACATAGATTGTGAAGAGGAAGAAGAAAATGAACAAGAAGAAGATATACACCAGGAACCAGCCCTAGAAGAGGAAGAAATGAATCCGACCATATCGTGTAATGCACTGGCAGGAATTACCACTCCTCAAACTCTCAAAATAGAAGGACATATCAAGAAGAAAAGGGTAATAGTGTTGATTGATTCAGGTAGCACCCATAATTTTATTCATTATAAGGTAGCCAAAGAATTAAATTGTTTCCTATACCCAGCACCAGAATGTCAAGTGATGGTTGCAAATGGAGGAACTATAAATTGCTCTGGAAAATGCCATAATATCAAGCTAACCATGGGGGAATATGTATTGACTAGTCCAATTCTTGCCATTCCTATGGGAGGTGCTGATGTTGTACTAGGAGTACAATGGTTACAATCTTTGGGGATGGTAGCTTTTAATTTTCAAGAACTTTTCTTGAATTTTTTTTCAGAAGGAAAGGAAGTTGAATTACGGGGTATTGAAGGGAAGCCGAGAAGGATAATAAACTCTAATGTCATGACAAATCTTCTAAAGAAAGAACAACGAGGCGTAATTGCACAATTATGCTCACTAGAAGTTCCAACATCAAAATCATCTATTTCTGCAGATCTCCAACAAGTCTTGGATAATCATTCCAAGGTGTTTGAAACTCCCAAAGGACTCCCACCTATTCATGATCATGATCATGCTATTCATTTGATTCCGGGAAGTGTTCCTCCAAACATCAGGCCTTATAGATATCCTTATGTCCAAAAGAGCGAAATTGAACACATGATTGCAGAAATGTTAGAGGCGGGTATAATTCAACCTAGTCAAAGTTCTTTCTCTGCTCCTGTAGTATTGGTACACAAGAAGGATGGATCATGGCGAATGTGTCTAGATTATAGGGAGCTCAATAAGCTCACCATTAAAGATAAATTTCAAATTCCTGTGATTGATGAATTATTGGATGGATTACATGGAGCAATTTATTTTACCAAGTTGGATCTTCGTTCAGGGTATCATCAAATTAGAATGAAAACTGAAGATATTCCAAAAACAGCATTTCAAACTCATGAGGGTCATTATGAATTTTTGTTCATGCCTTTTGGCCTTACCAATGCACCTTCTACATTTCAAGGGTTGATGAATTCCATTTTCAAACCCTTCCTTAGAAAATTTGTGCTAGTATTTTTGATGATATACTAATCTATAGCAGGCCTTGGAAGGATCATGTTGAACATGTTGACAGGGTGCTCAAACTATTGCAGGAGAAACAATTATATGCAAAAACATCCAAATGTTTCTTTGGAGTACAAGAGGTGGAATATCCGGGTCATATTGTATCTCACGAGGGTGTTAAGGTAGACCCTAACAAAATTAAAGCCATTAAGGAATGGAAAGTCCCCACAACCATAAAGCAGTTGCGAGGATTTCTCAAGTTAACAGGGTATTATCGCAAGTTTGTTAAGAATTATGGGAGAATAGCAGCACCTCTAACAACATTATTGAAGAAAGATGCATTTTCATGGACTCCTGAAGCAACTAAGGCCTTGAACATCTTAAAGAGGCAATGTGCCTAGCACCGGTCTTAGCTACGCCAGACTTCACAAAAACCTTTATTGTGGAATGTGATGCCTCAGGAAATGGAATTGGTGCAGTTTTAATGCAGGAAGGAAGACCCATTGCTTTGAAAGTCGTCCAATCAAAGGAAAGTATTTACAGAAACCTATTTATGAGAAGGAAATGTTAGCAATACTACATGCACTAAAGAAATGGCGAACTTACCTAATGGGAAGACACTTCAAGGTAAAAACTGATCATGATAGTCTTAAACACTTCTTGGAACAAAGAATATCTTCAGAAGAGCAGCAAAAATGGGTCACAAAGATGTTGGGTTATGACTTTGAAATAATCTACAAAAAAGGAAAGCTTAATGTTGTTGCAGATGCATTCTCAAGAAAGAATGAAGAGGTGGAAGCATTGCTTTGTGCCATTTCTATTATCCAACCAGATTGGATAACCGAAGCAAGAGATGAATGGAAGAAGGACAAAGATGTATGGACACTCATTCAAAATTTGCAGCAAGATCCTAGTGCATCTGATACATTTAGTTGGAAAAATGATTCCTTATGGTACAAATATCGCTTATATCTTTGTAAGAATTCCCAACTAAAAAAAAAGATTCCTCTAGAATTGCACACTTCTCCTTTAGGAGGACACTCAGGATTTTTAAAAACTTACCACAGGGTGAAGAAAGAATTTTTTTGGAATGGCCTTAAATCTGATATTCAAAATTTTGTGGCGAAATGTTTAGTTTGCCAGCAGAATAAAGTGGAAACAATTAAGACCCCAGGACTTCTACAACCTTTATCCATTCCAAGTCAACGTGGGGAGGAGATTTCAATGGATTTTATCACAGGTTTACCTAAGTCCGAAGGAAAGAGTGTCATCATGGTGGTAGTTGATAGATTTACGAAGTATGCACACTTTTGTGCATTATCTCATCTATTTAAAGCAAGTACAATTGCTACTACATTTATGGACAGAATTCAAAAGCTACATGGAAGCCCAAGGGTTATTGTGAGCGACAGAGATCCCATTTTTACTGGAAATTTTTGGACGAAGTTATTTTCTTGTTTGGGTACTCAATTAGCTCATAGCTCATCTTATCATCCTCAATGTGATGGTCAAACTGAGATAGTAAATAAATGTTTGGAAGGATATCTTCGTTGTTTTGTATCTGATAAACAAACATAATGGGTCAAGTGGTTACCTCTTGCTGAATGGTGGTATAACACTTCCTTCCATACTGCAGCAAAAATGACCCCATTTATGGCACTTTATGGATATCGTCCACCATCCATCACATCATCTTTAAGGAAAAATTCGAAGGTTCAAGCAGTGGAAGATCACATCGAGCATCAGCAAGAAGTTCTCCAACTCTTAAAGGATAACCTGAATTTGACACAAAATCGAATGAAACAACAGGCAGATCAACATCGTAGCGAGAGAAGTTTTGATGTAGGAGATTGGGTATTTTTACGGCTACAACCATACAAACAAATTTCCCTCAAGCAAGCAAAGAAGGATAATAAATTATTGCCAAAGTACTATGGTCCTTACAAGGTGTTGCAAAACATTGGTACTATGGCATACAAATTGGAGCTTCCTGCTTCTTCGCGAGTACATCCAATTTTCCATGTTTCATGCTTAAAGAAGGTTATCGGTGAAAATATTCCAGTTCAAACAATATTACCAGAACTTGATGACGAAGGAAAAATCATATTGGAACCTGAAGCAGTCACAGAAACAAGAACTCGACAACTACGGAATTGATCAATTTCAGAATATCTCATCAAGTGGAAGAACTTACCCACTGAAGATTCTACATGGGAGGATGAGAATTTTATACAGAAGCACCCAGAGCTACTCAAGTGTTGAGGAAAACACTTTTTTGAAAGAGAGGGGCATGTTAGGTCCCTATATTACTAGTATAGTCCCTTATTGTTGTTAGTGTAATCCCCTTATTGTTATTATTGTACCCTTGTAACCCCCATTTTATTATTATTGTGCCCTTAAATTATTAATGTTAGGTCGGCTAAGATTACATTGTGGCCCACTAGGATTACATTATGGCCCCACGGACTCCTATATATAGAAAGGAGGTTTTGTAAATTGGATCATCCAAGAATTGTTCATTTATGTAATGTATTGGAGGTTTCCCCCTCGAAGTGGCTCATTTCTAAGGCGTTTATATCTCTTTTCTTCTCTTTTTGGAGCTGGTTACACAACATTTACAAGCCCTAGGAGCATTCAATGGATGCTTGACCTAATGATAAATGACCTTGAGCATGAAACCCATGCTTTTAAAAAAACAATATTTTATTATTTTCATAAAATATAAATCGATACAAGTACATAAATAATTATGAAGACCGAACTTGGTTACTTTTCCAACACTCCCTCTTAACTAGGGAGATATTCATAATGACTCAACATGTTTATCTCAAGTTGAAATATTTGCATAAGAGTATCACAAACAACGTGTATAATGTAAGATATCTAGATACCATCTAGGCTAACTGACAAGGTATCAACTCATCTAGGTACCATCTAGGCTACTTGCCAAGGTACCATCCCAACATGGATTTGCTGAAAAGTGTAACTAGGTTCAATCTTCATAATGACATGTAATTGTGACTTTTGTAAATGATGTAATGAAGAAAATAAAATTATTATTGTGAGACTTGCTTCATGGGTTTCGTGAGCAAGTGATTTTATTTGGATGGCTCCCATTGAGAGCCTTAGGATTTGTTATTTAATTCAAAGAGTCAATGTCATGTATGAAGAGCCCTTCTTGGGGATATAACAATGTATATGAAAATGTCTAGAAGCCCTCCAATGACAAGAACTAGTTTTTCTCTTGAAGTCGACCTCAAAACAGAAAGGAAACTTGTGTCGACTCCCCTTATGTGGAGATACACATATTCGAAACATAAAGTCAGTTTATATTGATGGGAAAACAACTATATATAGGCGTGTAGACACTTCGCATTTCATTCAGGATTCGGATTCCTCTAGAGTTTCGATGAAAAAGTATATTCAACAGTTTGGTTTTATCTATGAGATTTTCAATTGGGCAAGACATGGACAAGTTCGGATGGGTGAGTAGGGGTCAGCATGTTTTGAGTAGGGTTGATCACAATTAGCAAGGCTTTGATCTTCCAAAGATTTCGAACACAGTCACAATGAAAGAGGAAGAGACAAGGTCGAATGTCAAGAAGGAATTCAGACAATCAATGGAGCAGCAAGGGTTCTTTGAGGGCTAAACAGAAGTTATGTTTCATGAGATAACAATTTCGATGTTACAGTAGAGGAAGACAATTGTAAGGTGCTATGAATAAGCTACATCACAGTGTCTCGATGTTGCTACAGTAGTCACAATTTGGTGACATTCTATTGACATGTTTCGATGCCATACCCAGTATATCTATAGTTTGTTGAAAATATGATATTGGTGCTAAGAAGGTTAAAGAGGAAGAGGAAAATAGCAGAAGACAAGGAACTAGTTTCTTGGTCTTCGAGTGGCTAATAGGTCAAGGGTCTTGGTCTTGGTATTCATCAATTGGAATCTCTATAAGAAGGATTTGTGTGGGTTTTCCTCTCGAAGAGTGAGAGGTTTTGGCCCTGGCTCATAGCCTATATGTTGTGTCTCTTGTCTATTTATGTTTATACATTGGTAGTTGTTTCATGATGAATAACACTAATAACATATGCAAAGAAAATATCCTAACCTTGTGAAGTAAAAATACTCACAAGCAGTTACTAATGAAACAGAAATCACCTAATGCTAATGCCCTTTATTTCTCCACACGGTATCAGAGTTAAGGTGCTAAAGTCAAAGGAAGGGCATCTAATCAAAGAGACACTCAAGGATCAAGTTTCAAGAAAATCATCTAAGAAAGTCAAAGGTCATAAAAGCACAGTGATGGATCTACAAATCAAGGCAACTAGAAGTCCACACCAGCAAGAGTGTGTGATTCTATAGTCCTTAGCAAAGGAACACAAAGGCCCTCATCAAGATGAAGAGATCTACAAAGCAAGACAGGCCAAAGTACAGACATCCAAGAGAAGGACTTCAAGTACAAAGATCACATCATCTTGGAGAAAGCCAAAACTTTATAATAATTGTCGATCTACACTCATTCCCCACCGATGAAGTCAGAGTATAATGAAGGCTAGAAGGCTAGAAGGTATTTCCATAAAAAGCTATAAGGAAAGTTACCTCTCATTGAAGCAAGGATCCTCTCCTTGTCCTGGAAGAAGATCATCCAAAAGGAAGCACTAATACATCTTCTTCAACCATCATCAAAGTGATCAAGTTGAAGATTTCATCTTCACTTGTCAAATAAGTATCTTTTATTCTTTAATCAAATTTGGTAAAATGACTTTGTGTTGGCAAGGAGATACATGAGCTGGTTGGGTCATCCAAATTCCTTGAATGGAAAAAGGAGGATAAACATAGTCCTCGAAGAAAGTGAATTCATTGATCATATCTATGGAAAAGTCTCTGAAGGTCAAGCATTATCTAAATGCAAGGAAAAGGATCAAAGGGCTCAAAGGATTCTTATGAAATCAGTCAAAGGTCCCCTCATCCCTATATAGCAAGATTGGAGACATCAAGGATATATATGATAAGTTGGAATAACTATTCTTTGAAGATTCAATAAAGAAGGTCATATAACTTAGACCTAATCTACACAAAATTGAAGGTATCAAGGAATGAAGGGATATCTTCGTAAGATCTCAACTATGAGATCTGGGAGAGATGATAAGAAAATAATCATCATTGTTCTAAATGCACTAACTCATGAACAAGGTAACAAATTTCCATGGGATAATAAAGTTACCTCATTTGGAAACTTGTGGTTTTTATGCTAGATAGAAGAAGATAAGTTAAGGGAAAAATTGTTGAAGTTCAAAGGACTCAAACATTTGCAGGAAGGAAAGGGAAAATTTGGAAAATTTGATCCTCGGAAAGGAAAGAAGAGCATAACTAAGATTCAATGCTATGGGAAAATTAAGGACATTACTGGAAATATTGTGCTAAAGGGACAATATCAAAAGAGGGACAAAAGAAGCCCATATCACCGAAGAAGTGGAGGAAGTTGAAGATAATAAGTCCAAGAAAAGAGGGAGTAAGAGATCTCTACTATGATTGAGATAGTATCCCTCTCAAAAGGTCTTGTCATAGCTCCTAAATCTTTTGTTATAGGATATGGCTATAATAAATAATAAGATGCATTGTGGCATCATGGAAGCATTAGAAACAAGAGATCGTGACATTGCCATAGGGAATCATGAATGATAGATGGAACAATATCCATGGCAGTGAAACATGAAGGATATAGCTCTTGGGAACTTCATTGGAAAATTAAGTTAAGGAAGAAGTCATCCAGGACAAGGCTCATCGTACATCAAGTCAAAAAGGAAACATATGACAGATAAGGATATGCAAGATCCTCAAGATTCTCTAATATAATCCTCATCGGAGGGTTCACCGATCTAGACAGGAAACAAGTGTTTCATCAGGAACTCCAACTTGTGGAGTTCATGGGATGATGGTATGATGACATAAGAGATGAAGCAGATCAAATGGTTGAAGATCTTTTCAATCAAGGAAGTTGTTGAAAGAAGCCTAGATGACCTAAAGGTAAATGAGGTATGTGTGCTTTTATTTAATATTATAATGTCATGTCATATAGTTGCAGGTAACATGTATCACTACTTCTATCTTAAGAAGGATGTTCAAAGGGAAAAGTATCTCCTCCTCTGAAAGGATGCAGGAAGGCATAGATCACACTAGATGAAATCAACATAATATGTCCTCATATGAAGTATGAGGTGGTTGACCACAATTAAGGAACTCTGATTGGAAGCTCATGGGAATGGAATGTGTGAAGAAATGAAGGAAGATATCATGAAATATGCAACCATGGCAAAGGAAATCAACATCCAAAAGTCCAAGAAGATTTGACTAGAAAAATCTCCCAGAAATATATGAACACTCTGATGAAAGTTTGAAAAATATGGAGACCCTTGATAGTGAATATATTTGGTAGATGTGTCAACATGTATGCATGATGTTGATACCTATAGGAAGATGTCATAATGAAAGACAGTCACAAAGGGAATTTTGATTCAAGTGTTCTTATTTTTGAACAACTATCTGGATCAGCTTATGTAGGACTTCCAAAGGGAAGAACTATGGATGACTTCCAAGAGGACCATATAGAAGGATGTAAGATCCTTTCGGAAAATATGGCATGAAGAAAGCGGTATGACATGAAGCAAGGCCAAATGAAAACTGATGGATCACTTTTTGATTAATGGAATGATGACATGATTGACACGTGGATGAAAGTGATGGATGTTTTGTGCCCTATGAAGAAGTCCCAAAAGATGAAGACTCCATAACGAAGAATAAATTCATGACATCGAAGGAAGGAGTTATTCAAAGCAACTGGTTGTCCCATTATCTCCACTTTAGGAGTTGTTGTAGGTCTCTGATTAAGAGGGAGCCTGGAAACAAGTCTCTTACTTGGAAGAAACTTAGAAATTCCTAAGCCAAGAGGGAGCTTAGGTACATTCCTTGTGTAGTAATGAGTACATTCCTTTATTGGAATATGTCCTATCTAATTTATAGGGAGAGATAGACATGTCATTCTTGTCTTCACCTGGGAAGACAAAATGGAAGATTGGGTAATCACTTGGCATTTGATACTCTTTGAGGATGAGATAGGGCATCCAAGATAAGAGTAGTCATAGAGGATCGATATTCTTTGAGCACTGGGAATCCAAGATAAGAATATTCCTGGTGGAACACACCCTGAGAACCCAACTAGGGTATGTTCCAGGAGAGACAATGATTATGGTGTCTATAAATCACTAGTCTCGCCAGCATTGAGCTCAGATCTTGTGGAGAGATAAAGCTATTAGTCAAGGCCTTGCTATGTGACAACGTTGTTTGATATGATGCTATACAGATGGGTTACCAATACGATTATTCTTATGACAAATTCTTCATATTGAGAATGACCAACTACAGTTATGAATACCTCCCTAGTTAAGAGGGAGTGTTGAAAAGTGTAACTAGGTTCGGTCTTCATAATGACATGTAATTGTGACTTTTGTAAATGATGTAATGAAGAAAATAAAATTACTATTGTGAGTCTTGCTTCATGGGTTTTGTGTTAGTGTGTTTGTTGCACGTATGTACGAAATCACGCCAACTTAAGGGGTGTGGTTTTCCCTCTTAAGTTATTGGTCAAAGGCAGAAAATAAATGGAGTCAAGCAAGTTAGTAGAACATGCTAGAACATAAACATACTAGATAGAGAAATAGCATGCATATTCAAACATAAAAATTAAACTAAAACTGAAAAAATTAACACAAAAACTCTAAATAAAGTCAAACAAATTCAATAATCCAAACGGTGGCACTTACGTCCCCTCTTATTGAGTGCTAGTAGGAATGAGGATGAAACTTTAACCCATTTCCAAGGGGCCCTTAGAACTAGGGGTTCTAAGTCTCGATGCAAGGATTTCTTTACTTCCGAACTGCCTTGGTGCAAAGTCTCCCTCTCTCTACTATGGTGGACTGGAGTTGCTGGATGGTCAACAACTGAGTCCCCTCTATGTCTGTTCCGGATCACACACTGCTAGTATTGCTTGGGGCAATTATGGCTAGCATAACAATGTGCTCTCCCTTTGTTCATCTCTTGGTGGCCTTTTATAGGAGAGTTCAAATCATCCTTCCCTCTCTTGGTACATTGTGGATAGTGACCCAAGAGAGGTGGGTGATTCCATTGTGTGCCACATTTATTCCATTGTGTGCTCCCTTGATGTCCTATGGAGGCTTGAGTGGCTTTCCTTAGGCGGCTTCAAGTGTTAAATCAATGTCCTGGAGTGTGCCTTGTGGTCTTAGAAAGTGACTTCGGCCACTCCCAAGATTGCGCGCATTTTGGAGCAAAAACAGCACAAAGGCGTAGTTATCGAAGACTTTTGCGCGCAAAGGCACATTTGACTATTCCTTCTTGTCTGCAATTTGATTTTTTCCTATACCTTAGAGATTTTTAAATACTTTTAGATTCTCTAATGTCTCTTAGCCCTGTAAATCCTTCTACCTGATATTAAATAATGTCACTTTTGCTTGTACGATTTTCCAGTGATAATAGTTGCCCCCTAATGTGTGAGGTCTAGGAAGAACTGTATAGCCAAAATACATTATAGTTTCTTTTCTGTACACTGTGTGTAGAGTGAGAGAGAGACCCGCGTGTAGCTTGAAAATGGAGACACCCTGCACCGGAAAGAGCGACCATGTCCTGTGGGATCCCTATAAACAATGGTATAATACAATATATACAAATTTTCTACGAGGCGGGCATGTCCCATGCTCATGATGCTTTGGCTAGTTAAAAAAATATATTTGATAGATACAGCTATTGTCTGTGTCACTAATATGGTAGTGATCTGTTGGTTGATGACGATGACTGCTGACGCCCTCAGGGGTGTGTTTTCTTTGACAATAGGTGGAATGTGGTACCCATATGCGTAAACTTCGTATGGCATGTAACTGCGCATTAGACGCATAAGCGCTGGCTGGAACCTCCCGTGTAAGCATTACTGACAGAGACACTTATAAAGGCACGAGTCTTCAAGGAATTTGATCATAGTGAAATGATTGTAAGGTATGATACCATCCTAACATGAAATCTTGTGTTGTATTCAAATTTTAGGAGGATCGATGACATCCGTGGACAATGATGTCTCTCACAGTGCCACCCGAGGATGCCCCTTTTATGGAGAGGGGTGATTCAAGGTACTGCTTCCTTTTTGGAAAAGAGGTGTTGAAGTCGACAAAAAGGAAGCCTCAGCCTAATGAGGGGATCAATGATACGGAAGATCAGGATCCTGGATATGATGGATTTAACATAGGCATGATGGAAATGGGTGACTGAACACTGATGATGGGGATTCAGTGGCCCAAGGTCAGAGTATGAAAAGCATCATGGCAGCAGTCATAACTATTTCTGATGGGGAAATCCCTGGAGTCGATAGGACTTCCAAGGTGGTTATAAACTAGTTATGAATGTCATAGTGGCTTTTGCATGAGGGTGGTGTAATCTGACCAAGGGTGGTCAAGGACTACTGCCATGGGAGAAAAAATGAATGAGTGGGTGGGGGACATAGTTCATCGTTTGCGGTCTTTGTACACTTACCAAAAGAATAAAACAATGGGGTTTAGTTTGTACAAATCATAGAGATTGGTGCCCCAAAACATGAAAGTGTTCACTCACCGATGATGTGAGGAAGGTGTTTTGTTGAAGGTGGGGGCCCCATTGGTCGGTCTCGTGTGTGAGGTTGATGAAGCGGATGAAAAAGTATCGCAAATGGGTTACACTGATGGAGGTATGGTGGGCCAAATATGAGACGTGATAGTGCGCTTTTGATCTACTTGTATAGCCTGGTTTTCCGGGAAAGGGGTTTTCTTTCATATGGTGAATCTTGACATTATTCATGGCGATTGAATGGGCATGAGGTGCTTCCTGGACTACAGTGGTATGGACATGGCGTCACTTTTGTTTGTGATATATGGTCTACTGTGGGTGACAAGTGCCATGGAGGGGAGGTTGTACCAACCAACGAGAATGCTTATCATGTGCAAGGTGAGGTGATGATAAACACGGTCAGATGTGTCGAGCCTATGGATGATTTCTGATGGAGAAATGATGTCAAAATATGCAGAGTTTTTATGGGACTCTATCATGTTGGGGGTAGGATGATATCTGCTCTGGAACTTTCAGTGGATGGAGTTGTGGTTGATTTGCATACTACCTGCAAAAAAAACTACCCCAAGTGAAAGCATCTTCTTTATCCAATATTATTGAAAGACGTGTTTTTAAAAAGAAGATGAGAGAGGGCACACCTGTCGGCACTGAAAAAATAATTTTTCGGGGGTGCGAATGTGTGGCATTGCTTTCGAGCGTTATGGAGTGATGATCACAGTGCTGCTTTCAGTCTGGTGATTGGGCCTTCTGAGCTCTCGTTATGGTCCTCCAAAGTTCTTGAAAAAGGTGATACATAGGTGAATATGGCCCTAATTCAATTCATTTGTCTCTGTTGAGTAGTGAGAGGTCAGAGGCTTCTACGGAGTAGTTCTTGTCATTGCGGTCAGCCTGAGCACTAGGGATTAGCGATATTCTGCCTAGGTAAACTCCATGACACCCTGCATTTTAATTTTTTCAGTCTAAGGGTTTCATGGTTCGTACAATACTGGTTTGTATGGATTCTAAGTCACTTTTACCCTGGATTGCACGGGCGATCAAGGTAAGAGTGCGCCTTATGTGTGCTTTTCTCAACCTTGGGCATGCCTTCTGCATGCCTATGAGAAATACAAGAATGACTTCTGCGCGCCTGTGAGAAATACAGGTGTGCCTTCCGCGCGCATATCTTAGGGATAGGCGCGCAAAAGGCCGAGGCAGTTTTTGTCCAAATTTTTGAACATTTTGCCTGTTTTTTGATGTTTTTATGTTGTTGATGTGCTCCTGTTTTGATGACAGGATGTTGTGGAGGGAGCAGGATTGGCCCGAGCTCCGTACTGCTTTAGCCACCGATGGCAAAGCGCGCTGACCATTGGCACAATGTGTTCTCCTGAAGTTTGTGGAGAACGACCTTCTTCAATCACAGGACCGACTTCTGCATTACCTGATCCAGCATTGGAACAAGTGGCGCAAGGTGTTTGCACTATGTGGGTGTGACCTTGCTATCCATCCTGAGATGGATATTTACTTTATGACCAGGTTGTTGCCTCAGGCGAGGTGCTGCAGTATCCACTCCCTTCTGGGAGGGTGGATTTTGAGCGATTCTAGATGTGGCACTGTGGCAGGGCACCCCTTACGGAGGGGTGCATAGCCATTACATCGATGTTAGATTTGGCCGAGCAATGTGCTCTGGCGGCTATCGTGCAACTATCAGGGTCGTCGGCTCCACATCGGCATTGGGCCCGCAGGTTGGAGTCTTGCGCCAGGTGAGGATCAGGAATTTTTTTGACTTTGCCTTTTTCTGCTATGACGGGATGCTGGCATAGCTTTACAAGATCCGAGATGGATCGACGATGTTTGCTTATGCCAGTGTTTTATGCAGCATCATGTATGAGCGGGTGGTGTTGTTGATATCGGTGGTGGCGGTGCCTGCCGTGGGGCCACGGGAGCCTCGCATGAGGAGGTGGGCCCCAGTGATGCCTCGAGGAGGTGGTGGTATGGTGGGGCATTACTGGAACGCCACTACTGAGGCTTGGTTTGAGGCCAACCCTCAGATATTCCTGCCCTTCCCATATGAAGGTATGGATTTTCGGGGTGATCTAAAGATGGATCTCCCTCCTGGCTACGCTTGGGGGCCAGCAGGTATGTTTTTATTTTTTCTGCATTTCTTTGAGTTTCTATATTTATATGTGTATTTATGATGACACTGACATAGTTTTTGTTTACTCTTGCAGATGTTGGCGAGGTTGGTCATCCGGTAGCTCGGTTGGTTGGCCATGATCTTATTCGAAGACCTCGGGGAGTTCTTGGGGTTGGGAGGAGTTCTTGTACAGCCTCAGAGTGGGGGACTCGGTGGTGAGGCCGGCCATTCAGGGGAGGGCATCAGTTGGGTTGATGACGAGACTGTGACTGAGCGAGCTCGTGCCGATGCACCGGAGGCTCGTGCTGATGCGACGGAGGCTCATATTGTTGAGTTGACCACTCGGGTGTCAATTCTGGAGTATGCCTAGGATCGAGTGGACCGCTTGACCCAGGGGATGTCGTCTCAAGGCTTTTTAGATGACCTTGAGGAGGTATCGTTGGAGACCTTGATGCCCCAGGAGAGGGACTATCGACCAGTTTTACGTTGGGTGGCGATCTCAGTGTTGACAGCGACTCCAGTTGTGGTACGCGGAGCGGCAATGGGTCCAGGTGCTCTGCCTGGGAGAGCACTGCCCTAGAGTCATTTTGTACACGGGGAAAGCACCCATTATGAGGATACTTCCCCTATTTTTGATGACTTATATGTGTATCTTTTTGTCTAACCGATGGGTCGGGGATATTGTTGGCTTGAGGGTTCCTGACCCAGGTTCGGTAAGCAAGGTTTGCCAACAAACCCCTATACTACTGACCCTTTCGACAGTGACCTGCGAAGTCTCACCCGAAGTAGTATGGGTGGGTGCTGGAACCAGGTTTCCGCACCCTGAGAAAAGATGGGTAAAGCAAGCAGAGCAGTGCTAAATCCTGTAATCGCTGATTACCTTATTCTACACAGAGTTAATTAAGTCTCTATTCGCATCCACGTGCACTAGATCTATAGTTATATGCTTGTTATATCATCAACACAGCAGTACACAAAGAGAACATGACAGATCTAGATCCAAGAACACAAAACATAGATCTTTCGCAGCTTAAGGACATAAAATGCATAATACAAAAATTACCAATCATTCATATAACTACTCATAGATTCAGTCTCTAACAATCTTTCGCATTCATTCATTCATCAATTCTTCCTTACAATTCCAACTCCCTTCCCAACTTGCGCACACAGCAGTAGGGTTCGCACACAGCTGGACTAGGATCTCCGTGCATGCAGCCAGCAAGAGTCCATTCCCCAAAACCCAAACAGATAGCTTAAACAACAGATCGCATCAATAGCTCATCATTTCCTATTCTTTACAATACAAAATGCATCTCTATTTATAACAATCTAGCCTCGACTTTCCTATGGTCCGCAACTCGTGGTTTTCGGACCCCTAGTTTACCCTTTGTCCCATTACAATGCATTCGGGGCTTTGACCCACCCCAAAACCCCTCCGTTAGGCTAAATATAATCAAAAATATCAAAAATAGACCAGTTTCGCAGCTTGTTAGGAGACCCCGTTCCAATAGATTATTTTTTGTACTCAGACACATACATTTTGATATATATATATATATATATATATATATATATATATGAGAGATATTTTTTGTAGCTCTAAATGATGTACCCCCTGTTTCTGCTTATGGATTATGTTATGCTGATGGATATCTATGTTTTCTATGTTTTTTGTTTTTTATGTATGATGGCTTATTCGAGATGCATTCCAGTTTAGAATATTGTTAGCTATGCGGTCAGTTGTTAGGTTTTGACTCCTTGGTACATGTCTGAATGTAATGTAGTCAAATTGTCTGCTTAATCTTTTTGCACGCAAATATTTTCTGAATAGATGTGAATCTCGTATCTGAAATGTTTGGTTTAACTGCGACATTACTAACTAAGAATCGAGGTAAATATGCATATGGCATATGCCCTGATGGAGGGTGTCGCACATAAGTCCAATAACGGTGTCATATTCTACCTGATTGTTTGTCACTGAACCGATACACACACCATTAATGTAGAGTGGTGATCGGTCAGGATGATAGATAACCCAAGCGACTACTACTAAACTTTGAGACCATCTTGATGCTCCATCAGCAAATCTGAAGTAAGGGTTGGGTTGATAATCCATTGTGACACTCTAGCGCGTTTTGTAACAATTCTTTTGGTCAAAAATGTATGTTGACTCTAGGGTAGGGCCTGCTTGGCCCTTATTGGTATAATTTCTTGAGGTAAATGTCGTTGACGGGGTTGATGAGGCATGCCCTGTCTGATTCCGTCAAGATGTATGCCCCCTGGCAAAGGTAATGTTTTATGATATAGGGTCTTTTCCACAAGGTTTCAAACTTTATTGGCCCTAGGGCTTCTTTTGCGACATCGTAGCGAAGGACTAGTTCTCCCTCGATGAATGAGCAAGGGTTGATGTGGTGGTCGAATGATGCTTTTACCCTTTCCTTGTGGGCCTCATTGTGTTGCAGTGACTATCGTCAGCTTTCGTCGATGCACTCTAGTTGTACTAGGTGTTGTTCTACATTCTGGGTATCATCGAGGAGTTCGATGGCGGCATGTAAATTCGGGATCTCGAGGAATTCAATGCAAAAGTGTAAGGAACCCTGACCTTTTGCGACAGGAATAAGGTGGGAATCCTGGGACGTGGGGGAGGTTGTAATCCTATTTCCGATATATGATGATACAAATCGTATGTGGTGTATCGTGTCGTCGGAATTTGGTTGGGGGGAGAATCTCCGTGATGGGAGTTTGTGTGAGCGCAAGGTTGGGTCCCCCGCTAGGATGGTCAATTTCTTGTTGGTGGAAATTGTGCCTAGTGCAGAGGTGCCTAAATGTTTCCATTAACGGGCATGCCTCTAGTTTGTGGTTATGGCTAGTGCAAATGATGCATGGTACCACTGTGCCAACCGAGTAGATTGTGTGGGAATCAACACAACTCTTTGTCCCAGATGTGGACGCTTGGAAAGGATCTGTGGTAGAAGATGAGGTCTTCTGCTTCCATTTCCATGTTGTTGGATTGGGTATATCTAACTCTTTGGAAGAGTGTAGACTTAACATTTCTCTTGCCAATTTTATCTTGGGGAGATTCTTAGATTTAATTGTATGATGGAAGTGTGAACAAATCCGGCAATAAGTACGTGTGATCTTCTCTTGGTTAGAGAGAAGTCTCTGTGGGAGAGACGAGACTGTGCGAAAATTGTTTGCCAGGGGCTTTAGTTATTTTCACTGATTGACCCGGTGGTCATTCAAGTCACATAGTTCGCACGTTATCCTAAGTTGGGCCTGGGTTATGCTTTGTTGGTGCGCCATCCCAGTTTTCCCATTATACCAATGTGGGTGTGGGGTTGTTGGTCTGGGGGTGATGTACTTTCTATATCGTTTGAGGAGATCATCTCGTTTCTTCTCTATTGTATGAATCATATCAATGAGAGGACGTACTTTCGATATATAGGTACAGCTTTTTCCATAGTGATTGCCTTGACATACTGGGCAAAATAGCCTAGATATGGGGGTCCTGTCGTGCTCAATTTGTGGTCTGGCAGGGTAGCAGCGTCATAACGCTGCTAAATCAGGGCCAGTGGCGACCACGTGATTGGGCGTTTTACATAACACACATATTGGTCTTCTCTGTAGAGAGTGGTTGGGGGTAACTAAGGGTTCCCTGATTGGTCGCTTTTCAGCTGACAGGAAGAGGATGGATTTCCTCGTCGCATCTTCTTGGGTTGTCGAGTTGTTCATGGATTCCAAGTTTATGCCATCATCTTGGGAGAGGCGAACTATGGCTGAGCGCAAAGTAACCAGTGCTAATCGGAATCAGGGGATATAGTGTCAATTTTTCAGAAGGTGGTGGTCGGCACATAAAGGACATGTGAATTATGTTGCCCACAAACCCACGTAATAAAACCGTTCTATTAGATACCATCTGTGGATTATTTCCAGGGCTGCGCATTCTTCGATGAAGTGACCACGTTCATTGCACAGCGTGCAACGTATGATAGGAGGGGGAAATATGAACGGGAGTCTTTCAGGTGACCGTCGTTCCTCCTGTAGGTACAGGATGGTGCGAAGTCCATCTCCAAATGACTGGGTGGAGGGATTCTCTTGATAGGATCGCTCAATGGCATGTCAGGCGTCCCTATATCGCGGGATTTCTAGGCAATGATGGGTATAGTGCCCATAATTACTGCATATAGCGCATATGTGATTGGTTCGCAATGCTTTGCCTTTTTCTTTGGTGGCAAGTTCCTTCTTTCGGGAATGTGGTGTTGCGATGTCTGCCTCAGAGCCAAGGAGCACTTTTTGTTCATCCAGCACTGGGTAGATATGGGTAGGGTGTCTTACTACGTCACATATGGCACAACCAGGTGATTCTCGTTGCGTGGCAGGAGTCTCCACCCTCTTTCCTCTCTCGGTTATCTTAGTCGTGATCATCGGTTTTGCAAAGGGAATTTCCTTTGCAGGGATGTTTCCGACGGTTTCTTGAATGGGTGGGGCCTCCTCTAAACTGAGGGGCTTTAACCCTGTGGCGGTGATGTGCGTGGCTCTCGTCCCAGCAGGGGGAACGAGGTACCAAACTGGTATTGCAAAATATGTGTTTGGTAACACAACTGTGGCCAATACCTTCTGCGATATGAAACCCGCTGGGGGTTAGAGGAAAGGGGTTTGGGAAGCAGCGTAGGCTAGAGAAACTGTCGTGGCTGAGAACTCGACGTCATTACTTCTCGTGTCCATGTCTTGGCTAGCTTCAGTGCTCAATGTTAACAGCATGCACACCAAAGCTCCTGTGACATCAGGTGATGACTCAGGTATGACAGGTGGATCTCCCAGGAATGATCCTAGGATGGACGACGGTTTGAACTGGTCGAGGCCATATTCTAGGTACCGTGAAAGCACATTCGCAGATGTATCTACGTAGGGTAAAATGACATTGGAATTTGTTAGGGGCCGCTTTTCGCTTTGCGTCAATTGGTTGACAGTAACAATGTGGTCCTCATGGGGGAACATCATAGTTCAGAAGACAGAGGAGGCGACGGCTGACATGGCATACATATAACTCCGACCAAGGATTATATAGTATTCCAAATGGGCGTCTAAGACTTCAATGTCTATAAGGACCGTCTTTCCGGCTAAACAAACCGAGACGTTTTGGTAGAGACCGACGGGGGTTGAAGGGCAACCATTATATGCTCTAAGCGTGATGTCTCATGGCTTTAGCTCAAGAGACCCTAACTTCTGCCAAACGTTCTTTGACATGATGCATGTGGATGCACCCTCGTCAATGACACATCGGTGAATGGTTATGTTTTGGACCGACACTGGTATCTAAAAGGCGACCATTGAAGGAAGCCTAGGGGTGGCTTTGTCTAAATCAAAAGCCATCAGGTGTGTATCGGCAAGGTCGATAGCGCCTAATGCAGAAAGCAAGGCTTTCTGTTCCTTTGAGCATCACTGTAATACTTCCAAAGTTGACATGGCAGCGAGAGATTGAGCGAGATCATCCACAATGTTATAGTTATGGGCTGCTTTGGAATAGTTTCCTGCTCGCCTAGTTGGTCCCTTAGCCATCTTGGGCAAAGGTTCGATAGGCATCTTTGATATGGTCAAAAGTGTGGTTGGTGCACTGGTACTAGCCCCTGGCACGTTCGTTTCTGGTGGGGTGTCGTAATTTCGATTCCGTGTCTGAAAAAACATTTCTTCGGTAGTGATGTAGATTTCGTGGTTGTTCTTTCCAGAGTCGTCGGGAGTTTGTTGTTGTGTGCTAACTATCCCTTGATGGAGAAAAGTTTCCTGCATGACTGTTGGTTGATGGGAGGATCTCCCTTGTCCATGGTTACTCTGCAGCTTCTTCAACTCAGGGAGGTCGGGACAGTGATGAGTGTCATGGTCGTACTCACCACAGATCGAACAATAGTGGTTTGTTCGAAGAGGTGGCCTTTTGTTCTGCCTTTGGGAGTTACTTGGCTCCTGGTTTTGATTTCGATTGGAGTTGCTTCCAACCTGAGATCGCGGAGGGCGTCGCTGGATGTTTCCCCCCTGTCCAGGATTTCCTTTAGGCTTGTTTTTTCACTTTTTCTTAACCGCGTTAGGAGGATAATTCTCCTGGTTATATGGTTGGCACGGTTGGTTTTGGGAAGGTTGCACAGAGTTCACCTATGCATTATTCTGCATGGGCGGGTCTTGCACTGGGGACTATGCACAATGTGGTCTGTGGTTTGTAAATCAATGTTGGGGGGGAGCTCTTCCGTCAGCATGTCTATCTGCATACTGGGTCCCCTAAGCCGGAGGATAGGGCCCTCCATGCTGATGGTGATACGACGACGATCTATTGGTCAAATTTTATGGAGGCATGTGATGACTTTGGTAGTCGGGTTGTAGTACGTTCTGGGTAGAATCATAAGTGTAACCGGGGTTTTGAACACTACTGCATGGGTAATTTTGGGTCAATGACCCAATTAAACCGTCTGCAGAGCTCGACGTGCCTGGAAATTCTTTGTAAGTTTGCAGGCGTGGCGCGTTTCGCAGGATATTGTAAATATACCCTGGCTGCGTATAGATCAGCGCAAGTTGTTGGGCCTTACTGATGGCATCCTCTTCGGATATGGGTTTTTGTTGCACCACATCCTTCGAAATCTCTGCGGTGAGAGTTTTCAGGAACATTTCTAACAGAACTCGATCGTCGAGTTTGGCTTTGCACAAACTACGACGCCACCGCCATTCTTGGAGATGGTCTGAGATATGGACAGCGGGGGTTTGCCTAAAGTGTGTCAGTAATTCCATTCTGGAATCATGGTGGATGGGTAACTGAAAATAGGTCAGGAACGTAGTGGCGAGGCTGCTAAAGGTTCCGTGTGTAGCAGAGGGTTGCTCCACATACCATTTTGTTGCTACTCTGATTAGAGTGCGTTGAAACAGTCTCAGTCAAATAGTATCATCAATGATGATGTTCGACGAACACCATAGGTGGAAAGTCATAATATGATTTCTTAGGTCTTCCGCTTGCTTTCCTTCGAACTTTGAAATGCCCGAAGGGAGCTTTGTAGGCATAGGAGGCCATATGGGGTTGTGTGCAATGGGGTCGTTTGTCAACTTGGTTAAATCTGGTAGATTTAACGAAGCTAAAAAAGGTGACTGCGAGGTTGTAGCTATTGCGGCTTGTGAAAACACAATGTTCTAGTTAGGAAGAGGGTTAGTCTGCGACGTACCATGTTGTGCATTCATCTGGCTTCCCGAATGGGTAGCACTCCTCTGCCCTCTAGGAGTTGTGGAAGGAGTGGTTTGTGGTGTGGCGTTGGGAGACCGACCAAGGTTCCCAACTAAAGATGCCCCAATAAAGAATGAACCAATAATGGTGCCAGTGTTCCATTTTTTACGCCTAAATGGCGAAAGCCCTGGAACCCCTCCCGATAATGGGGGGAGGTCCAAAAGACGTCTAGATCGACAAGGTCCCGTTGGGTCCGTTCTGGCGTCGACTATGTATGGATTTGGAAATATTTGAGAGGATAGAGATTATAATCAAAGAAAATTTTCAATCGCATATAGAAAATAAAGCAAAAATAAAATAAATTTTCCCTTTAGATTAATCCTATGTGATCAGTCAATCAAAAAAAATATGGTTTTTTGTTGTTTGCATATGATTCTCAAATCCTAGAAGACCTATTCATCCTCACGCACTCAAATGTAACTGGGCCTTGAGAAGATATTTTGCGAGTGCTGGCACAACGTCCCGTAAGTGTTGGCGACACCCCCAATCATCCGAAGAAAATCCACCAAGGTAATTTTAGAGGATCTACTGCTTGCCCACACCGTCACCTATAGGGAAAGGATGCCCTAATTTTGGCCACTAAGCACCACCGTCCCACGTGAGCGTTCGAATCTTAGGCTTCTTGGTAGTTCAGCTAACAGTATCGAATATCAACTAGGTCAGGTAGCCCTAACTGATACCGCACACACTGCGCCTAATCCTAACCCCCTCTGAATCGGGTCTCTGTCGCACTCGGGTTTTCTTTTCCGTGGGCTGATAGGTGGATTTGAAAGCGCCCTAAATAGTGAATTTCTATGTTTCAAGATATATAATGATCAAGGCAGCTTATTGGATGCCTACCCCTTTGATCCTAACTTAGACTATAAATTCTTTTGTGGCCACTGTGGAGAGAATTTAGTGAGTTTCGTTGAGTTAGTTTTAAGTGTCTTTGCTTTGCTTAGTGTGTGGAAGTGTGTGAGAAAAAAGTGAACAAGCACATAGTTTGAACATGTTGATATGTGATGATCCTTTTCAAAATCCCCTATTTAAACTATGTTCTATTGTTCCTTGCTCAAAAGAAAAACATGTGCGGATATGGGTTGCTTTCAATTTTTCCTAAATAATCTATGTGATCAACTATAGGGATATGGTGAGTTGTGAATAGAGAGTGTTCATATGCTCGCCTAGGATCACCGGAGGGTGCAAAGGCAGCAGAGATTACTTGCTCTTCTATTGACAATTTGATCCTGGTCACGAAATCCTAGTGCAAAAACTGAACTAAACTGATGACTTTTACACTAGAAAAGGAATTAGCTAAGCGTGTGTGGACTTGGGCCACTTACTTTGGTTAATTATCTAGGTGTTTTGGTACCTAAATTTTCAAAACATAATTTTTTTTCTGAATGCAAGTTAATTTGCCTCCTACTTAAACTATGTGTTAACTTTTGCAAAAATCAAATTGAAATAAAACTAACACCAAGCCTACAAAAAGCAGCTAAAAGTTAAAAGTGAGCTTTAGCAAGCTACGGGGCACCTCAACCAGTGCTGGCAGATGTATTATGGGCTGCTAGACACCTTTACAAGTAGGGAAAGATGGAATTATTGGAAAAAAATCTCATTCTGATTTTTGCATGCAAAAGGCTGAAACAGGAATTATGTCTGCACGCAGGTCAGCTCTGAACGCGCGCCTTGGGGCGCGCCTGTCTGTGATAAATGCGCACAAATTCCTGTAATGTAATTTTTTGGAGCTCTTCTGCTTCAGTCTGTCACTAGGGGTGAACCAAGCAATGAATGAGAGAAAGAGGGGAATTCCAGCGCGACTCCACAGCGAAGACGGAGGTCTCTGCAAAAAGGCACTACCACATAAACTTGGAAATAAAAGTTAGTGGAGTCGCCAATCCTGTGTTAATGTGTTTGGTGCACGTATGTACAAAATCACACCAACTTAAGGGGTGTGGTTTTCCCTCTTAAGTTATTAGTCACAGGCAGAAAATAAATGGAGTCAAGCAAGTTAGTGGAAAATGTTAGAACATAAACATACTGGATAGAGAAATAGCATGAATATTCAAACATAAAAATTAAATTAAAACTAAAACAAATAACACAAAAACTCTAAATAGAGTCAAACAACTTCAATAATCCAAACGGTGGCGCTTACGTCCCCTCTTATTGAGTGCTGGTAGGAATAAGGATGAAACTTTAACCCACTTCCCAAGGGGCCCTTATAACTAAGGGTTCTAAGTCCCGATGCAAGGATGTATTTACTTTCGAGCTGCCTTGGCGCAAAGTCTCCCTCTCTCTACTATGGTGGACTGGAGTTGTTGGATGGCCAACAGCTCAGGCCCATCTATCTCTACTCCGGATCACACACTACTGGTATTGCTTGGGGCAATTCTGACCAGTATAACAATGTGCTCTCCCTTTGTTCATCTCTTGGTGGCCTTTTATAGAAGAATTCAAATTCTCCTTCCCTCTCTTGGTACATTGTGGATAGTGACCCAAGAGAGGAGGGTGATTCCATTGTGTGCCGCATTTATTCTATTGTGTGCTCCCTTGATGTCCTAAGGAGGCTTGGGTGGATGTACTTAGGCAGCGTTAAGTGTGAAATCAATGTCCTAGAGTGTGCCTTGTGGTCCCAGAAAGTGACTTCCGCCACTCCCAGGATTGCGTGCATTTTAGAGCAAAAAGCGCGCAAAGGCACGATTATCGAAGACTTTTGCGCGCAAAGGCACATTTGACTAGTCCTTCTTGTCCGCAATTTGATTTTTTCCCAGACCTTAGATATTTTTAAATACTTTCAGATTCTCTAATGTCTCTTAGCCCTATAAATCCTTCTGCCTGACATTAAATAATGCCACCTTTTCTTGTACGATTTTCCAGTGATAACAAGTTTCATGAGCAAGTGATTTTATTTTAGATGGCTCCCATTAAGAGCCTTACGATTTTCCAATTAAGTCAAAGAGTCAATCTCATGTATGAAGAACCCTTCTTGAGGATATAACAATGTATATGAAAATGTCTAGAAGCCCTCCAATGACAAGCACGAGTTATGCTCTTGAAGTTGACCTCAAAACAAAAAGGAAACTCATGCTAGCTCCCCTTATGTGGAAACACATCTATTTGAAATATCAAGTAGGCTTATATTGATGGGAAAACAACTATATATAGGCGTGTAGACACTTCACATTTCCTCAGTTCAGGATTCGGATTCGTCTATAGTTTCGGTGAAAAAGTACAGTCAACAGTTAGGTTATATCTCTGAGATTTTCGGTTGGGAAATACATGGACAAGCTCAGATGGGTGAGGAGGGGTTAGCATGTTTTGAGTGAGGTTGATCACAATTAGCGAGGCTCGCCTCTTTCAAAGATTTAGATCACAGTCACAGCAAAGAGGAAGAGATAGGGTCGGATGTCAAGAAGGAATTCGAACAGTCAATGGAGGAGCAACGAGGGTTCTTTAAGGGCTGAACAGAAGTTATGTTTCATGAGATAATAGTATTGATGTTACAGCAGAGGAAGACCATTGTAAGGTGCTATGAAGAGGCTACATCACAGTGTCTCGATGTTACTACAGTAGTCACAAGTTGATGACATTTTATTGACATTTTTCAATGCCATACCCAATATATCTACAGTTTGTTGAAAATATGATCTCGGTGTTAAGAAGGTCAAAGAGGAAGAGGAAAATCGTAGAAGACAAAGAACTTGTGTCTTGGTCTTGGAGTGGCTAATAGGTCAAGGGTCTTGGTCTTGGTATTCATCAGTTAGAATCTCTATAAGAAGAATTTGTGTGGGTTTTCCTCTCAAAGAGTGAGAGGTTTTAGCCCTGGCTCATAGCGTACATGTTGTGTCCCTTGTCTATTTATGTTTATGCATTAATAGTTGTTTGATGAAAAGAACACTAATAACAAAAGCAAAGAAAAGATCCTAACCTAATGAAGTAAAAATACTCACAAGCAATTACTAATGAAAGAAAAATCACCTAATGCTAATGCCCTTGATTTCTCAACAGCATCCAGGTGTCATCTGGGCTACCTACCAAGACACCAGCCCTAACAAGGTTCTTGGTATCATCTAGGCTACCTGCCAAAAGACCAACTCAACAAGGATCCAAGTGGCCATCTAGGCTACCTGCCAAGACACCAACTCAACAAAGATCCACAAGCCATCTAGGCTATTTGCCAATGTGCCAATAGGGATATAGGTACCATCTAAGCTACTTGCCAAGGTACCAACCCTAACAGGGATATGGATATCATCTAGGTCAAGATACCAACCCTAACTAGGATCTAGGTATAATATAGGCCAAGATATCCACCCTAACAGGGATCTAGGTATCGTCTAGGCTAAATGCCAAGACACGAACCTAACTACCATCATACAGGCTATTCAACCTAAGGTACACCAACTCATCAAACCTCTTTCTAAGGTCATTATTTTCTTTACACGTTCCATCTTCAAGTAACAATGAGGTATAGCACCATCTTCAATCATCAATGTGGGATCTACAATGTCATCATAACATCTCCCTCTTTCCATCAACAATGTTCCTACAGCTCCCTCTTTCCATCATGCCCATCATGAAGTCTTTCTTAAGCTTGCTCCCTCTTTCCATCATCAAAATCAACAATGTTCCTACAGTTCCCTCTTTCCATCATGCCCATCGTGAAGTCTTTCTTAAGCTTGCTCCCTCTTTCCATCATCAATATAAACAATGTTCCTACAGCTCCCTCTTTCCATCATGCCCACCATGAAGGCTTTCTTAAGCTTAAGACTTACTTTTGTTTTTACATATTTTTCATACAATCATGTACCTATAGTTTTTATCAAGTACAACCAAGCAATAATATATGTACAAGAGCATGATGTTAATTTTGTCGGTCTAGGGTTTTCATAAGATACGACTAGGGCTTTAGTTACAAATCCTAGATATTTTATGACCTGGCCCTAAATAGTGAAAACATCAATCCTAGGGATTTTGACTTTCAAGCCCTAGGGTTTAATCTTATACCCTAGATTCTATCTATAAACACTAAGAAATTAAGAGATAAGGTTTTATGAGAGGGAACAAATAGTTAGGGTGTCATATTTTACTTATTCTAGGGGTTTTCTATTTCAAGTTTCGACAAAGATTTTCTAACCCTATATACCAAAAATCTTCAACAACGTAAAATCCTAGATTCTTATCATGTAAAATATGTCATCTTCATACCCTAACAATTTTAGTCTTTTGGCTACAAGGAAATTGTAAAGATCTTAACCTACTTTATAAGCAATGATAATTGATAGTACCCCTTTTATTTTTACTTACTTTTCAAGATAGTGGAGGTGCTTTGATTTTTCAAGTTTTAATATGAGGCTCCCTCTGAATCAAGGCTTCTTCAAAATTCTTTCAAGATTCAAATCTTTCTTCTAAGCTCCCTCCAGTCTAGTTACAACCTCTTGACTTCATATTTGACGAATAGTTTTTGGAATATACTTGCAATCCTCTTTTAAGGAGATCATAAAAGAAAAGGTTATAATCAAGTGATAATAAAACTAGATATATTGAGGAAGTCAACAACAATGTAATGAAAGAAAAGAAATGGGATCTTACCTTTTGTGAACAACAATGACTTCTTTTGGATTTAGTAATGATTAGCATTATGGTCATCATTAATTACTTTGCTTAGCCATCTTTCTCATTTTGCTTCCTTTATTATGACCTTGCAATATTAAGTGCCACCAAGCAAAATATACAAATATGTGAGCAATATTGTTAATCTAGGGATCCTATGGTATCTTAGAGGGAGAATTCCTAGGGTATTCGGATCCAAGCCCTAAATTCCTTGATATTTCACTTTGAAATATTAGCCCTAGAGTTTGAAGTCATAACCAAATTCCACCATCACTAGTGTTTACCCTATACTCTAGGTTACTTGCAAGCCCTAGAAGTCGAGCTAGCATTTTTTAGAGAAAAAACATATTTGGATTAGGGTTTTCATATGACTAGGGTTTCCAAGTACCAACTAGGGTATACAAAATCCTAGATACCAACAACCTTCAACAGGATAAAGACTACAAACTCTAGAACCAAACATGTCCCAAATCCTAATATAATTCACCCTATATGCACAAAAACAATTGTATGTACCTTATAGACAAGGACCACATACCTTAGTGCTCCATGATCACTAGAAGCCTGCTACAAAGCCTTCTTTTTATAGATTCAATCAAAGTGAGATCAAGCCAACCCTCCAACTTCTGCAAAGGTATTCTGTCAACATAACTCAAGTATCCACTTCATGGAACAGAACAGAAATTCAATCCTTTTGTTGCTTCCCATAACCTAATGCCAAAAACTTAAGGATGAAGTCTAGATCTCATTGTAATTTCTTCATAATTGTCTTCAAGAGAAATTTTCCAAAGATACTCTTCCCAGGGTGACTTTTCTTGACTTCAAGCTCGACTTCTATATTAGCTTCAAGAGAAGCCTTTAAAGATGTCAAGACAAAAAGCTTTGTCAAGATGGTTAATTGTTGTTCTTGTTGAATTTTTTTGTTAGTGCAAGTTGTAGATGCTTCTCCAGGTCCTCAAACTATAACTTCTTCAATCGAACCTTAAATGATATATTTCAATCCTCTACTATCCTTGATGATAGAAGTGAGGCTTATTCTTGGATTCCACAAGAAATGAGATCATAGGTCCCAACCTATTTTCTTATCACAATGAAGAAATAACCCTTTTTTGTTGGTTTTAAACATTGTTTTCAAAATTATTTGATTAGGTCTCTTTACATGGAGATTTCTTTTGCAGACAGAATTTTGTTCTTCATTGAGTATGCAAATAGCTCCCTAGAATGTAGAATATTTGCCCTAATTCTTAAGCCTAGATTATATCATATGCCTTTTTTGAGCCTTCACTCCATCACATTTATTTTTTCACACCACATAGTAGCCTTGACACAAAACTTCGATCCTTTGCGCTAATGATGCCAAGTTCAGACTAGGTCTTCTTTAGTATAGGATTGTGGCCTTACCACAAAGACGTTTTTTCCAACCCGTACTTCAAATAATATTCCTGTAGCTTTCACTCAAAGTCTCGATTAATAGGTTATTGATGCCAATCTTAGAGAATTTTTCAGTCATTGTAGATTGTGCACTTATTTGACTCAGGATTTACTCTTATGGCTTCAATTTTAGAGTTTTGACTACCTTTTAGAATTCCTCGGATCAAATCTGCAGTCTAGGATGGTTGTCAAGATTTTTCAATATAGTGATCTTTCCAACTGCCTTTGCTTTGACCTTAGCTCTCATACCATGTGGGGAAATGGATTAGGGCAACATATCTAACTTCACATTTTCCTTTACTTTATATTTACTTGTGATGTTAGGTTCTTTAACTTGATTATGTTTATGTTCTTATCAACAAATAAATGCCAAACAATCAAGGTCACATGAACAAAAGATATAGGGTCCATGTCAGGGCAAAACCCCACAACTTGGGGGAAACCTAAAAAATCCACTTCTTATAGAATCAAATCAGCATGAGACCTCCTAGACCTAAAAACCAAGACAAGAGACTTTCACATAGTACTAAATCGACCCTTTAACCAAAATTCTTTAAGCAAGACAAAGCTACCCAGGTCAATGAGTGTTGACCACACAATATAAGCTCAAACATGATCTCGGCCCTTTAGATAAGGTCTTCAATCTTGGCATGCAAGAACTTGACCCTACGGCAACCCTAGTTACTAAACAGAGAAATTCTTGGTTGTCTTCCTTCAACTGGACTCTTCCTTTCTTGTAACAATGAAACCTAGCCTTCTTGCCTCTTTTTTTTGCTCTCCTTCTTGCCTCCTTTTTTTTGCTCTCGTTATCTTGCTCTCCATTTCAAATGGATGATGATTGTCTGTCCCAAAAGTGAGCGAAGTCCCTTTCCTTATATAGGCTTCTTCCTGAGGCCGAATTCATTCCAATGAGGCCGACTTGGTCTTAGGAGTCTTGAGGACTTTCTAGACTTAAAATAAATATAATTTTTGATACATAATGCCCGAAAAGATCTTTTAACATTTGACAATGACTTTACAAGCCCTAGGAGCATTCAATGGATGCTTGACCTAATGATAAATGACCTTGAGCATGAAACTCATGCTTTTACAAAAATAATATTTTCTTCTTTTTCATAAAATACAAATTGATACAAGCACATAAATAATTATAAAGACCGAACCTAATTACTTTTCCAACAGCAAAGACCACCTCCTTATCAATGATGCCAAAAAGATTAGTGATGTAACTTAGTCTAAATTTACTACTACTTTTTGCTCTCAAGAATAGGATAAGATTCCACTTTCTATATACCCTACCATTTTTCTTTTTATTTTTCGCTTTTTTAATTACCATATAAATTTTTCCGATGTAATATTTGAAAAATAAATAAATTACATTTATCATATTAATATAACAACACATACAAAATGCATATGTACTATAAAATTATGAACACACTATAACACAATTAAAAAATGTATTTATATGCATTTCAAATTACTCTAGTGGATTACACTGAACGGTAGACATCCAATGTCTCATGATTTAAGATCAGTATTTTCTATAATCCCGTTTCCCATATAATTCCAATGCATGGATTGGATGCATTGTGTGACAAGTAATTGGTAGTATAAAATTCACAAAATACCATTCAATGTCTCATGATTTAAGATCAATACTTTCTATAATCTCGTCTCCAGTATAATTCCAATACATGGATTGGATGCATCGTGTGACAAGTAATTGGTAGTATAAAATTCACAAACTACCTAAAACGTGTTCAAAATAAAGACAACATTTAAACTAAAAAAATATTGATAAACAAAATCAACATATCTTCATTTTCCATAATCATAAAATTAATGCTTCCATTGTAAACCCTTTCATAATTCAAATATTACTGCCCCCTCACCCACCTCACGAGACATTGTATCATGGGTTGACAAATGAACCCAACTCAAATAAAATAAAAATCATGCATTCTCAATTTGGAATATACCTTTGTATGTTTCTACATTTCAGAGCAACTATCCATAGACATAGATTATCAACATGCTTTCAGGGTCATTGAGAAGCAATTCTGAACAACAAAATTGCTGATGAACTTGTAAGATGTCGCTTGTAACAGTATAAGAGCCCACATTGACAGATTTGTGGAATAAATGAAGAAAGCACTTTCAAGGTATCAAATAGAACTATTGCAGAGAATGTCACTATGATCCTTGCATTTTGGAATATGAGATTGATTTAGACCTCTAGAACAACAAATCATCTGGATTTCTCTAGAATTAACAAGGACGTGAATTTTAGCCGAGGAGGATAATTGAAAAGAAGCATGGAAAGCCAGGGCTCTAAAATATACAGAAAAATGAACAGATTTACAAGGTTTCAAAGATGGTCTAAGTGACAGTGCAGAAGGAAATTGTCAACAAAACAACACCCTGTAACACATCGCAACAGTATCTATGGACTCTAATGTAAATTTGGTATCGATATATGAACATGATCACAGTGATGGCTCAACAAGAACTCACAATAGAGAAGGGATGCCATGCCTGCCAACACGAGATTCTGCATAATAGCCATGACCTTTCCCCTGTTTAGATTCAAACTTAAGAGAATTGATCACTGGCATATGCATGTTGCTTTATAGCGAATCAAATTAAATCCATGATGGTGTTTCAAGTACAAGTTTTGCAGTTCATGTAAGCATTTCAGTGATTCACAAAGGAAATTTCAAATTTCAGGCATTGACTTTTGGAAGATCCTGATATTGAAATAGGACGTTTCATTAAGACCTCTAATCCCATTGCATAACATGATATATGATAAATTTTCGCAATAGCTATGATCGTAAGGGTTATGTATCTTGAAAAAAATGAAAAAATAGACCCCAAGTTCAGCTAACAGATATCTCTGGGCAAAGTAAATTTAGCCCAATGGCATTTGCATTGAAAGAACGTGAGCTATGGATTAAAATGTGAAACAGGCATTGTAATTATGTGCAGAGAACACACATGCAGTCTGAATCTTTGCAGCAGGTATTTCAGATTGATACAGCTTTAGAACATTGCATGCAGAACTTAAAAGATCTGATGCAATTAAAGTAGTAAATTAATTCAAGCATATAAATATTTGGGCTACTTTGCCTTCTAGCAATATATAGAATCAAGGAGTCTCAAAACCTAATGCCCGGCATATTTTCTCTTGGAGACTAGAACAATTTTACCCATCTGGTGTGGTATATTTGCTGGTCAGCAAACACACGTCATTCAATCCCTGTTGACAAACCCCACTCTACAGAGAACATTATATGACGGTAAGCATGCTACTGAAAATATTACATGCACTCTCATGGCAAATAAATAATATCAAATTCACATGGGTGAAAGAGCGTTCACATCTATGCTACCAATATTTCATATGCAAAATAAGATCCATACAGGTTTGCTTGGGAAATAGAATGTAGTGTAATACTCAATCCAAACTGCAACGTTCATGTTGCAACGTTCTCAGATGTGCTAAGCATCGCAAAGTAAACTACTCAGTACAATCACTAAGCTATTTCCTTGCTATGACTCCTCAAAAGCAGATTAGTTATTTACATCAAGAAAATACCTTCTGACAGTTTCCCATGGCAAGAAAGCAAAAGCACATTCAAAAAACAATGCATCTAACAAAATCCAAAGGAGATTATATGATACTCGGAATGCACTCCATACCTTTGTGTAGGTGAATGTCAACTTTGAGATGAAAATTATTTCCAGGGCATTACCCATAGACCATGTCATCTCATATCCTTCTACATGCTAAATCATTACTCTGCTCCAGAAACCATTTCTCTTGTGATTAAAAAAACTGGCACGAGTGACAAGGAAACCCCTTCTATGTACACATTTATGAAAAAACTGTACACATGGACAATCTAGTTCCGTAGTACAAATAACTTCAAAAGGATGGTCAGAGCATTAACATGGAAAAGTACTGTTCAAAGTCTTTATCAATGGTTGGGGGTTTTGAACCCGTGTGTGCATCTGCAAAAGATAAGAATATATGTGGTTACCATCAAAGTTTTAAGCACAACCACCAATAATACTAAATGATGGACAATTGCTGCAGTGGATTCAAAAGCACTTCAGCCTGCAACTTATATGAATATCCCCAAATAAGAATAAGAGTCTTTTACCTTGGTTCTGAGTTACACGCCCAGATGAGAGAACAAATAACGGTAATGTCTCACCTGTGTCAGGCATTATATCTGTGTCTAGAGTCGATCCTTCCAAATAGGCTTCTCTATTAGCATCTAGCTCTTCATAAATGTCTGTGTATGTGACTACAGCCTTGGCGCTTCCATATTGAGCAATAGTGTTTTCTGGATTGCAAACTGAAGCATTTCGCCCGGTGCAAGTTCCAATTGAGGAATGTGTGTCACCTAACACTACCAATTGAGCATGTTCCCTTGAGCAACCCCCATGTTCATCACTTGTACTTCCAGAACCAAATTGCAATGCTTTTATAGGTTTGTGCCTCTTCACTATGGAAGTCTTGTAGGCTGAGACTGTAGATTCTCCAGAATCTGTTCCAGTGCTATCTTTTTCAAGTAATCCTGCTGCATCACAGTCATTTTCTTGTACTGCACTTTTTCTGCTGGAGAATCTATTAAACTGATTATTTTTCAGACGAGATCGATGACTAAATAAATTCTCTTTTTCAAAAATGAACTCTAAACTTCCACAAAGACGGTCCGAGTCATCTGATGTAATTTTCTCATTTGTTTGGCAATCTGAAAAATGTGGTGAACATTGAGAATGATCACGTCCAACATCAAATGTAGTTGAATGGCCTGCCAAACTGTATGAATGGCTGCCTGGAGGACGACATGACTGATTGCCTGGAAGAACACAAGCTTGATTGGGACTACAGGAAGTTTCACAATGTATGTGTTTGGAAAATTCAGAAATGCAAGAATTCGCAGTTGGACAAGCTGAAGATGTTTCATCTGCAGGGATCAAACCAGACTGCAATAAATATTTGCTAGATTTCACATTGCGGAAAAAATTTGTAAGGACAACATCTTCAGCTTTGATTTTCCTGGCAACACTGCCACCAGTATACTCACATGATTGACCATCGACATGCGTATCTAATTTCACACTGTTAAATGTCAAAACATTGCTGACATTAATGACAGCGCGATCCGCCATACCACCTTGTTGTCCATACTGCTTAACACAATAGAAACTTCTTTGTACATCTCTATCTTTATCAGTACAACAACCGGGCAAAAGGCTTTTGCCCTCAGAATTACCTGGATTCAATCTAAACTTATGTTTTGCTAATGGTAAGTTCAGCTGCTCTTCCAATTTGCGTTTCTTACTTAACTCCCCAGAGAAAAAAGCTACGTCATTGCTGTAATTTCTGAAAAACAGTGACGAAATGAGCAAATTGCAATAGATCTATTGTCATCAAACCGGAATAACAATGTGGGTATATTACCAATATATATCAACAAAGGAATGCTAGATACATAGATAAGGGGAAAGTAATAAACTAATAACTACATGTAAGTTAATAGGCACAAATTGCTGTCTTCTTACTCTGTTGGATTAAAACAAGAAGGTAAGTTGATTACTTATACTCAATAGGAAGTGGAATATTAAGCAGCCACAGATATTGTTCAAATTGAGACATAATTTTCCTTGCGTTATTTGCTTGTGTCCCTCTCAAAAGACATAGCGGATGCTTGGACAGGGATTCAACAAAGACAAAGTTAAACATCTCCTCTACCAAAGTAGTCATGAATAGTGACTTCAATTTTATGATAGAACTGCTAGTGATTATTGCAATTAACATGTGTGTGTTTTGAGGATACAGCTTCATTAATTCAAGACATCACCTTGAAATTTTATGGACTTGAGTGGAAATGGCAAACTAACTTAAACGGTTCAAAAATATTAGGCAGGTCATAGCATGCTTTTGTTGAACACTAATGGAATCTTTTATAAGATTAAATTTCCAAAAGAAATCTCTAAATATTCCTTCTCTTTGTAAAGAAAGAAAGAAATTATGAATGTCTACTGATAACCAAAATAGGTTAATATGACTCGAAAATACAGCAAATAAATGAAATGAAATATGGAGTGCCTCAGGCATCACCTCCCGAGGCACTCCTCCCGAAAGTAAAAATAAAGTAAATAAATAAATAAAATAGAAACTATACTATCATGGCAGAATGGAAGTAGATCCATAATGGATAAAGCACATCTATATTAAAGTACATCCTGAAGGTTAGGACAGTCAAAAGAAAAACAAGCGACGCCACAGAAGAAACAGAGCTGGCCAGATCGCAAACAGAACTGAAATGCAAGAGCTACCCCAATCTGTGTCTAGTCTGAGTTGTCTATAGATCAATCTATCACTGTGAAGCAATGTTGTACGAGTTTCCAATGTTGGAGGGTTGGGAGCGGGGATATGAGTATCTAGTTTGGCTAGAAGTTCACCTAAATTTACAGGAAATGTCAATAATATATATTTTATTTTTTTAAATTAATATAAAATTTATAAATATATAATATCAGTGTTTAAATTTTGTATATAGCACGGATTCGCGAACCCAAGGGTGGGGTTCTCGAACCCATCCCGGGTTCTTGTCTCCAAGAAACAGATTCGGGTATGGATTCTTCTGAAAAGAACCCATGAGAACCGGGTTCGGCTACCAAGAACCTAGTTCTTCACTAAAAAAAAATTGGGTGCGTTTGACGTTTAGGGTACTTGGAACCCCAAAATCGGGTTCTTTAGGGTTCTTTGTTGAACGATTTTTGAAATAAAAATTTAAATTAAAAACAAACCAACAAAATAAATAAATAAATAAATATATAAATCATGGAATGTCGAAAGGTGAATACATAACCCATAAAACCTAAAATCGTTCCACTTGTCAACGACAACATTTCACTCTTCGACAATGACATTCTGTTTGAGACAACAGGCATTCGATTTAACTATTGAGACAACGAGCATTCTCTAGTGTGTTTGGGGAATTCGCTGGTGTGTGTGCAGGTGACTGGAGATTCCCACAGAGATGCAATCCCTGCTTGACGATTCACCGGCGACATGAATTAATTCTAATTTCTGTGTTCAAACTTCATTGTTTGCATAACAAAATTAGTAAATTAAAATTTAATTCTAAAGAGTAAATCGACCCATGATGTCAAAGATGGGAAAGCTTCCTTATGACGAATATTAGAATCTTGAAGTAACCACAATAAACAGTCTACTGCCATATAATGTGATTCCAAACTCTTGATTTTTTACTGTAATCTCCACATTCTCTCATGGACAACCGACATCACTTGCTTTTCTAATCACTCTTTTAACTGTGGTTTTTTTTACATTTTTTGCCAAGATCGTGACTTTTTGCCTTCTCTTTCCCTATTAGAGTTTTGGGCGAAATTGGCTTGGGGTCAGATTTACAAGTATGTGTAAACTCCAATTTGCACTTGATATCAAACTAGAAATCTTGAAATTTCAATGTGAATATTAGTAGATTTTTGGCTTCTGTGATCCATCAATAAATTATGAAGAAATCTTTCGGTAATAATCACATTATCATGAACAAAGTCGACGCATTTCGAACCAAATAAGCACTATCATCAGATTAGAGAGAGATCATCGCTATTTAAATATGAGATGCAAGAAAACAAACAGCAGAAAATGGTTAGTTTTAATAATTAAAACAAAATAATAAAGATAAAAATAAAAGTAGTTGTACTAATTTAAATATTAATTACAATTTGAAACGGCTAGTTTGAATATTCAAATTTAATTATATATTATTATATTGTAATTCTATTAAAAATTAAAAAAAGTGTATATATATATATATATATATATAAAATAAAATAAACTAAAAATAATTAAACCAATAAAATTAAAAATGGTAACGGCTAATAAGACATTAAAATATTTATTTATTTATTTATTTATTAAATAAAATTTAAAAAATAAATAAATAAATAAATATAAATATAAATTTATTTATTTATTTATTTTTATTTTTTTTTAATAAATTAATTAATTAATTAATTAAATTAATATTTTAATGTCTTATTAGTCGTTACCATTTTTAATTTTATTAGTTTAATTATTTTTAGTTTATTTTATTTTATACATATATATTTTAGAATTACAACATAATAATATATAATTAAATTTGAATATTCAAACTAGCCATTTCAAATTGTAATTAATATTTAAATTAGTAGAACTACTTTTATTTTTATCTTTATTATTTTGTTTTAATTATTAAAACTAACCATTTTGGATTTCATAGTCAAATTAGCTGTTTTAACTGTTTTCTTTGCATCTCCTACATCTATTTAAACTTAACGACTGATCTGATCTCTCACCTAGTCCTGATGATGAACCACACTGGTTGGTTCGAAACGCGTCGACTTTGTTCATGATAATGTGATTATTACCGAAAGATTTCTTCATAATTTCAATGTGAATGTTGAATGTTTAAATCTTTAAAGTTTAAATCATATATATTTTAGTTTTCTTGTTTAAAGTTGGAAAATATACAAATTCACATATATATATATATATATATATATATATATATATATATATATATATACCCCTGACGAACCCACGCACCCTGTTTCAAAAAATGACGCACTCGTCCCTGTCCCCGTCCCCATGTTTCCTAGCAACATATATATATATATATATATATGATCCAGGAAGAATAACATGATCTGAGAAGATCATTGCTCCCTCTCAGCCAGAGAGGCATTCTCCACAAGTCACAGCCTATCTTTAAAATATACCTGCTTGCCTTCGGGGAGAGGCTTTATCAGAGTATCAGTTGTATGTTCATAAGTGGAGATATACCAGAGCTTTACTGCTCTCTCTTGCACCATGTAACGAATGTGTGATACTTGCTGTCCGTCTATTGAATTCTCTGACAGCTTCATTCAGTTTTAATTATCACAGAATATCATTATGGTCTCCAAACACTTCAGCAGGCAATATCAAAATCCAGATTGCTTCTTGAGTCACTGCACATGCTGCTACTCTCAGCAGAACCATCCAAGAACCGTAACAATCAAAAACAACCACAAGTTGCATCACTAGCACTTTCAACTCAGTCAGAGAATCTCGGCAACCTGATCATCATCAACAACAGGGAGTAGTCAGCAGTACCATAAAGGTGTTAGCTATAATCTATCATCCTGACTAATATGGTTGCCATTGAGGTAGACAAGAGGAAAGGTTGAACTCGTAATAGAAACTTCGGACTGATAGAGGTTTCATGTTAGCATGATCTTGATTGCAAAACTACAAAGATGCCCTTGCCAATAAATAGATCTTTCAAGACAAACGCCTCATATTTAAAATGCCACAAAGATTATGATTTGGCTATAGGGGTAGATACGAGCTCATCATAGAGACTTTAGTTATTGGATCCAAGGGACTTGATTTTGATTGCAGAGATTCAAGAGGACCAATACCATGACTTCTTGATATTGATTATTCTTACTCGTATATATTTGGACCATACCCTGGAGAGCTTAAATCACTGAAATAAAACTCCAATTTGGATTTCCATGAGATGCCAAGAAGTACAATGACAAGGATGATATATGATGTTAATACTTTGTTCAACTTGATCTCAAACCTTTAAGGAATCAATAATATCAGTGCAAATTCACGAGCCACAGATACATTACCTAGAGATCACTGAGAGTATAGAAAGGTTAGAACAGATAGGTGAACATACCTTTAACCATTCTTTCACCGGTTCCTTCCAAGATTGAAACTTCTGAGAAATACCCCTGATGATTCCAAAGGGCAAGGACTGATACTCCAACTTTCACTTCAGGAACCACAAGAAGGCAAGTAATATTCGACTTTCTTCCTTACCCTAGCTCTGATTCCATGTTAGAAAACCAAATACAGTGCAGTACAAGCAATATTTTCTAAGCTTCAGATAGTTATTTGTGAGGATAGCAGTGCTTCTTTTAAATTTATTCTCCCATCAACAAATAATTATACCTCAGAAATTAACCACAGTAGTAAGGAGAAAGCAAAGATCACAATGCACAATAAGAGACACCAGAAATTAGGTCCAAGACCAGTGCAAAACCCACAAGGGGAAAACCCAACCAAATCCTTCTTAGAGAGATCCTTCATACATCAATACAAGGACTATAATGACCCAAGAAGACTTCCACAAGTGCAAGGTTTCCACAATTGAATGTCCTACAAAGATCACAAAGGAGAGGCTGATCCTCTCACAAGACTGGAATGTACCCTTCCTTGAGCTCGGACTTCAACCAATAATAGATCTCGTACTGATTAGACAGAAACAATTCAGATCTGCCACCACAGATCGGATCTGCCACTACAAAACTCAGATCATCGTCACAGAGCTCGGATTTGTATCACGGAGCTTGACTTTTCCACCACAGAGCTCAGAGATATGTCATAGAGTTTGGATCTGCCACCACAGAGCTCGGATCTGCCACCAAAACTCAGATCTATGACACAGACTTTTAGATCAAGCCAATAGAATTCAGATCTATGCCACAAACTTTTAGATCAAGCCACCAAAAGTCAGATCGATGCCACGGAGCTTCTGATCAAGCTCTCTAATCACTTCTACAGGTGTCACACAATGAATTAGACCTTAGTGAGAGAGAGAGAGAGAGAGAGAGAAGACTTTCTTGCTTGAATAGACTGTAGATTGCTCCTTAAAACACCTTCTCTTGAGTAAGATGAATAGATATGTTTGAGAGGTGAGTGCATAGCAAGTAGAGAAAGTAGGTCTCTTTACATAGCCATCAAAGTGAGCCGAATGGGTGTGAAGGAGGGCAGGCTGACTTAACCATCTAGAAGGGCTAACTTGCACTTGTGTAGCCTTCGTAAATTACAAAATAATAATAATAATTTTCTTTCTTTAAAAATATAATTTTTCCTTTCTTTCAATGCCATGTAAAGTATGGCTTACAAAATTTCCTTTGACCATGAAGAACATGCTAGAAGGAAATAATTCATTTTCGAGTTACAATGAAAATAAATATTTCATGAATACCGGCCATAGCTACATTTTCAACACTTTTGACCATGCGGAACCTTGACCCAACCCCGCTGAATTTGGTCAAATCTGGGACAATCTGGATTTGGGTCATTCGTAAACTACATATTTGCTCCATGCCTGGAGGCTCTGAAACCTCCTCTTGTGGCCCACTACCTTGCCACATCAACATCCCAACTCAATTTCCATGTCATTCATGCCAACAAACTAACACTTGTCACTTTGGCCACACAAAAGAACTGAATCCTACACTTGCCACGTGTCTCCTACGCTTGCCACGTGTCAACTAACACTTGTCACTTTGGCCACACAAAAAAACTGAATCCACCTACCACATTTCTGCACCTCAAGGTGTCATGTCATCAACCAGAGCCACATCATCCACTCTGTCACTGCCACTTGTCTCCACGTGTGCTTCCATATCATACTGGGTTCCACTAGTTGTTTGGTGTTGAGAGATCGGGATCCAGGCCATTTCTTAAGTGCTTGCCTTGGGCAAACCCAGATACCCGAATACCCTCGTAGCGGTCGGATTTTGTCAAAGCCCGATTGTATCCAGACAATCAAGTATCTGCCCATTTCAACTGTGCGTGTGAATGCCCCCCAGATGTATTGGGATGCCTAGATGCTTTGAAGCTTGCTCAAATGTTGATCTATAAACTGTCGTGGATATTCCACTAGACAATTCATCACAAAAGATCTAATAAAATTATATTTAAAATCTGAAAATTCTACACTATTACAGTTTTATCTATCTTTAGATTTATAGATCTGTAGATTATTGTTAATAGCGTATGCATGCAAATTAAAATAATGCAGAAAATAGAGAACAAAGAAATAAAATCTCAAACACATTTGACACGAGATTTGACTTGGGAAACCCTTTCGGGAGAAAAACCTAGCTAGAAGGTGAGGTTGCTCTGCTCTCTTTCTCTAAATGGAAATATGGCTACGAGTACAAAGAAGTATGGCTTGTGGCCCGTGGGCTACTACATTGCACAAATCCTCTTTGTGTGCTCTATCTCCAATCCCCCTTGTTTATTTTTGCCTAGCTATGGAACAAATGCACTCAAAAGAATGGAATCCCTTTTCCTCCTAGTGGCCCAGTTATAACACAGCCTGATAGCCTACTAGTAGTTAGGTTTGACTTCCTCAACTCTTAGCCGAAGTTACAATATAGACTCTCTTAGAGTGTTCTACATCACAATCACGTGGCTAGCCCCTTTTTCGTGAAAACAAGGTCAACTTCTGAGTGGCCTAACTTTCGCATACGAACTCCGATTGACGCTATTCTTGCGTCGTTCAAAAGGTATGTGTGCAGAATACGAAAAAAAAAGGTGACTCTAAAGCAGCACAGTTTTACCCCAAAAAACGTCGTTTGATGCCTCAAAATGCTCCCGGAAGGTTTCAAACCCAATTTGCCAACCTGGATCCCGCCAGTAAAAATGGTCCTGAGAGCTGATTCCTCCACTTTTTCCACTTTGAAAGCATCAAGATGGATGAAAAACAATATAATGATCCAATTCAGATCACACCCCCCCCATTTTGGGAGAATTTTGGTCCCCAAAAGCTTCTATTGAATGAGGCAAGGTAATCTTTCCTCCATCTCCTAGGTGTACCATTTAGCTTCGCCTAGAAGTTATCCTTTCAACCCAATCTGCCAAAGTTCATGCTGCCCATGTCTTCTAGTTTTGGACCTCTTCTACAAAATTGTATCTTTTGTCAACTTTGTCTAAGCATCTAGTGCCAAATCCTCCACATAAGGTAGGACATGTTCCTCTTCCTAATCTAGCATGGATAGCTCATAAAGTTTCAAATTTTCTACTTTCACAATTGAGTAAATGTGCATATATGGCGATAAATTGAGTTGATAGGCATTATCACCCACCTTTTCCAGTATCTCAGAGGGGCCATATCGTTGAGCCTTGATTTTCTTATGAGGCCCCTGTAGCCTCTCTTTGTTCAACTGTAGCCATACTTTGTCTCCCACCTTGAACGATTTCTCTATTTTGTGTTGATCATGTCTGGCCTTATATTTCTCTTGTGACTTCATGGTGTATTTTGTACCTATATATGGATCTGCCTAATCTTCTCTATAAATCTTCCATCCCTCAAGGTGCCTCCTGTAAGATCTTTCCTCACTTCTCCTTGTTGTCCATATGCAATGTCCAAAGGTGAAGGCGACAAATATCCAAAACAAGTTTCAAATGGGGACTTTCCTGTAAAAGTGTGCATTACTCTGTTATAAGAATGTTGTATATATACCAGATTTTCATCCCAAGTTTTTGGATGCTTCTGGTTGTATCCCCTCAAACGTTGCACCAAAGTCTTGTTGACTAATTTTGTCTTCCCATCTGTTTATGGATGGAATGTTATAGATCTCTTCAACTTTGTGTCCATCTTCTCCCAAAATGTAGTCTAGAATGCACTAAGAAATCATGTGCCCCTGTCTAAAACGATGCTCCTTGGTATACCAAAGTGCACCCAGACCTGTCCAAGGAACAAGTTTGTTGCCTCTTGCCCACTGATGGTCCTCTTACAAGGCATTAAAACACACATCTTGTTGAACATGTCAACTACCACGAACAGGTAGTCATGTCCCTTCTTAGTTGTTGATAAACCTCCCACAAATTCCATGGAAATGCTTTCCCAAGGATGAGTAGGTAGAGTTAAGGTATGATATAGACCCCGTTTCTTATTGCTATGCTTGTTGGTACAACAAAGCATGCATCCTCTTATGATCCTAGCTACCTGTACTTGCATCTTGGTCCAATACATATACCCTGCAAGTTAGGCATGGTCTTCCCTACATGAAAGTGCCCTGCAACCTTAGAGGTGTGAGCCTCTCTAATCAATTGCAATTGCTCATCTTTAGGAACACATAGCTTATCTAGCTTGTAGAGTAACCCATCCTGGAGATCGTAGCCAACTGTGTTGTCGCCATCATGCACATGACCCTGACTTTGCAACTGTTGAAACACCTCCCTAAAGTCCTCATCCTCTGAATATGCCTCTCTTTTTATGCATCATGGATGAATAGTTCCATGTGCATCAAAGTTCCCAAAGATGTGATCTTTGATGTGGGTGGCCTTGAAAGCATGTCATCCAACTTGTTTGTGTTGCCCTTCTTGTACTTAATCACTAAATGAAAATGTTGTAGAAACCCCATCCACTTGTAATGTCTGGTCTGTTGTAGCTTACTCTAGGCTTCCAAGCACTGTAGTGGTTGGTGATCTATGTGGACTATTGCTTCTTTTCCCATCAGATAATGCTTCCACTTCTTAACAACTTGCACCAGGGAATAGAGCTCCTTGTCATAGGTATGGTAGTTAAGAACTTCCCCATGAAATACTTCAAAATGGTAGTAGCATGCAAGACTTCCACCCTGCATCAAGACTGCTCCCATAGCATACCAACTCGCATTTGTCTCCACTTCAAAGGGTGGATGCAAGTTTGGTAATGCCAAAACTAGTGCTTGACTGATCTTATTCTTTGGCTCCTCGAAAGCCCTCTGCTGAACTAGAAACTCTTGCCACTCTTTGTTACGACATGGACTCTGGAGTGGTGTTGCTACTGCTGAAAACGAGGCTATGAATTTCCTCAAGTACTGTGTTGCGCCAATGAAACTCTTGTCCTTAGAAGCATTAGTACGCACCAGCCATTTCATGATGGCCTCCATCTTCACAAGATCTATATTTAGCTCTCCTCCACCTATCACATACCCCAAATACACCAAAGACTATTGTGAAAACTCACACTTCTTGAGATTTGCGAGTAGTTGGTGCTTTTTTAATGTCTCCAGCAACTACGTCAAATGTGAGATGTGCTCCTCCTAGGTAGCATTGTATACCAGTGTCTCATCCAAATAGACAATAACAAATGAATCTATGAAAGCGCGTCATACATCATTCATTAATTTCATGAATGTAGTTGGTGCATTGCATAGGCCAAACCTTGTCTGGTTTTGAAGTTTGTCTTCCAGGTATCTTCTTCTCTGACTTGAACTTGGTGATATCCAAACTTCAGGTCCAGCTTGGTGAAGTATTTTGCTTACTGCAACTGATCCAGCAAATCATCTATCCTAGGCAAGGGGTACTTATTCTTGAGCGTGATTTTGTTCAACGCCTTGTAATTTATACACATCTGCCAACTCGCATCCTTATTTGGCACAATGATGATGGGTGACCCACATGGTGATGTACTAGGTCAAATGACAACATGTTCCAGCAGCTACTGCAATTGTTTCTTCACCTCACTTGCTTCTATAACAGACTGCCTATACAGCCCAATGTTTGGCAATGGGGAGTCCGGCAATAGTTGGATCTCGTGCTCCACTTCCCTCTTAGTTGATAACCCTTTAGGCTCTCAGAATACATCCCCATATGCTTGTAGCATCTCTTTCAATTGTTGTTTTTGTTTCTTAGTACACCCCTCCAAGGGTGCCTTGCCTCTTACTAACTCTTCTACAAAATGATTTTCTCTTAAAAACAATAAAACATACTTCTTGCTTAAATTGATCAATTTCTTGGCTTGCTTGTCACTTACCAGCTTTTCGACTTGCCTTTGTGTGCATTGACGGTAACCGATTTTCCATCCTTGACGAGCCAATACTAGTTGGCTCGCTGCATGAATATTCCATCTCACATGCACATGTAGGGACTCCCAAACATGACTCCACATACATCAAGGGGAACCACATCTAGTTCTAATTCATCAATAAAATCAGCGCTAATGGAAAATCTAATTTTGCATTGTTTTGTTACCTTCAGCTCTGCATCTTTATTTAGCCATCCCAGTTGATATGGTCTCGATGATCATGAATTTTCAATCCCAATTTCTTGATCATATTTGTTGCAATGATATTCGCCTGCGATCCTGAGTCAAACAGAAGTATCTCCACTCGTGTGCCCCATTATCCTAGAAAATCCTCGTATTGTTCCAAATATTTTTGAAATACACATTATCAACCCTATCTTTGGTCACATGGTCCAATAGCACTAGTGTATTTTCATTATTGTTGCCATCTAGACATAAGTTATGCAAGTCTTTAAGTAGAGACTACTAGATTGTTGGGTCTGAAAATGGAATGCCTGAATCGCTAAAATTGAAGACCATATGAATAATTCAAGCTAATTGATCCATAAATTGTCGTGGATATTCCACTGAACAGTTCATCAAAACAGATCTGATAAAACTATATTTAAAAACCCAAAATCTACACAATTAGGGTTTTATTTTTCTTTAGATTTATGGATTTGTAGATTATTGTTAATTATGTATGCATGCAAATTAAAATTATGCAAAAAATAGAGAACAGTGAAACAAAAACTCACAAACGACGATTTGACACAAGATATGACTTAGGAAACCCTTTCAAGAGAAAATCTAGATGGAAGGTAAGGTTGCTCTGCTCTCTTTCTCTGAATAGAAAATGTTTGTGAGTACAAAGAAGTATGGCCTATGGCCAATGGGCTACTACAGTGCATAAATCCTCTGTGTGTGCTCTATCTCATATCCCTCTCAGCTATCTTTTTTCATCCATGGAACGAATTCACTCGAAAGAATGGAACCCTTTTTCCTCCTCGTGGCAACATAGGTTGATAGCCTACTAGTGATTAGGTTTGACTACCTCAACTCTTACTAAACTTACAATATGGACTCTTCTTGAGTCTTCTTCATCATAATCACGTGGCTAGCCCATTTTCTATGAATAATGGGGGCTGACGTGGCATCCTCTCAAATTATGGTGATAGAAACAGGAAGGTCAACTTCTAAGTGGCATAGCTTTTGCATACAGACTCTGATTGGCGTGATTCTTGCATTGTTGGAAAGATCTCTGAATGTAGAATATGAAAAATATGTGTAGTGCCAAAGCGAAAAAGTTTTACCCCCAAAAAATGTCGTTTGATGCCTCAAAATGCTCTTGGAAGGTTTCGGACCCCAATTTTCCAAACAGGGTCCAGCCGATAAAAATGGTCGTGTGAGATGATTCCTCCACTTTTTCCACTCTGAAAGCGTCGAAATGGATGACAAACAATATAATGATCCGATCCAGATCACACCTCCCCATTTTGGGAGGCTTTTGGTCCCCAAAAGCTTCTATTGAATGAGGTGAGGAAATTTTTCCTCCACCCTCTCAGATGTACCATTTAGCTTTGCTTGAAAGTTTTCCTTTCAACCCAATGTGTCAAAGGTCATGCTACCCCTGTCTCGTAGTTCTGGGCCTCTTTTGCAAAATTGAATCTTCTGTCAACTATGCCTGAGCATCTAGTGCCAAATCCTCCCCAGAAGGTAGTACCTATTCCTCTTCCTGATCTAGCATGGAAGGCTCATAAAGTTTTAGATTCTCTAAATTCACAATTGAGTAAATGTGCATGTATGGTGGTAGACTAAGTGGATAGGCATTATCACCCACCTCTTCCAGTATCTCTAAGGGACCATACTGCAAAGCCTTGATTTTCTTACTAGAACCCTTTAGCCTCTCCTTATTCAACTATAGCCATACTCTCCCTGCCACCTTGAATGATTTCTCTATTCTATTTTGCTAATGTCTGGCCTTATATTTTTCTTGTGACTTTTGCAGTGTCTCTTTCTTCTCTACAAATTTTTAAGCCCTCAATGTGTCCCCTGTAAGATCCTCCGACACTCCTTGTTGCCAATATGCAATATCCAAAGGTGAAGCCGACAAATATATAAAACAAGTTCCAAATGAGGACTTATAAGTAGAAGTGTGGAATGCTCTATTATAAGGGTGTTGTATATATACTAGATTTTCATCCCAGGTCTTCAGATGCTTCTAATTATAACCCCTCAAAAGTTGCACCAAAGTCTTGTTGACTACTTTTGTCTACCCATATGTCAGTGGATGGAATGTTGTAGACCTCTTCAACTTGTTGTCTATCTTCTCCACAATGTAGTCCAAAATGCACTGATAAATCTTGTGTCCCTATCTGAAACGATGCTCCTCGGTATCCCAAAGTGCACACAGACCTGTCCAAAGAACAAGTTTGTTGCCTCTTGCCCATTGATGGTCTTTTTACAGGGCATCAAAACACACATCTTGTTGAACATGTCAACTACCACAAACAGGTAGTCATGTCCCTTCCTAGTTGTTGGTAACCCCCCACAAAGTCCATGGAAATGCCTTCCCAAGGACGAGTGGGTACAAGTAAGGGATGATATAGACCTTGTTTCATGTTACTAGACTTGCTAATACAACAAAAAATGCATCCTCTTATGAACCTAGCTACCTATTCTTGCATCTTAGGCCAATACACATACCTCTACAAGTAGGCCACTGTCTTCCCTCCACCAAAGTGCCCTGCGACCTTAGAGGTGAGCCTCTCTAATTAGTTGCAATTGCTCACATTTAGGAACACAACTTATTCAGCCTACAAGGTAACCCATCCTAGAGATGGTAGGCAACGATGTTTTCGCCATAGTGCACATGACTCTGACTCTGCAACTGTTGAAACACCTGCTTAAAGACCTCATCCTCTAAATATGCCTCTTTGTATGCATCATGGATGAATAGCTCCATATGCATCAGAGTTCCCAAAGTTGTGATCTTTGATGTGGATGGCCTTGAACGTCTTGTCGCCTAAAGTGTACACCTAAGGCACAACGCTCAAAGTAGGGGTTCTCACTTTGATCCCCAACTCCATTTAAGCTCTCTCCTAGACAAGCTAAGGGGGGTAGTCCCTAAGGGCACATGGAAAGGGGAAACTTGTTGGAACAAGTAGTCCTAGGAGATTAGGGACAAGGCAGTTATTGTTAATGCGACTTGATTTAGATTAGCAAGTGATATTAGTCAGGAGCAATGTGTGCAAGATGGATTCGATTAAGATCAATGAGGCAAACACAAGATATAAAGATGATAGACTGGTGCCTTAAAACAATGCTCAATGTAAATAAATATACTTGCAAGTAGATAGATATCTCAAGTTACAATAGCAACTATGTTGCAAGAGAGAGTGTTAGTACAAGACGAGACAATATTGAAAATATGAGCAGAACAATGTAACTTGCAAAATGGAAGAAACTTGCACTTTATTCCAAAGAGATGCTCAAATAAAATATGACAATATCACAAGGAAAACGAGCAAGGATATTAAATGACAAGTACAAGAACAGTGATTTGCAAAATGCTCACAATTAACAATATGCTCAATAAGAGAAAGTTAGAATGAATGCAAGACTATGCTAGGTGAGATGCAAAATCTTGGTTAATTTTAATTAAGATGCCTATTTTAGATGAATCCTTCTCTTCAATTGTTTTGGGACAAGTCTTACATAAGGTTGCAGAAAGAAGTCCATGGGAAGGAGGCCAAGGCCTCATTAACAATACCTACCCTGGAGTTCTAACGGCCCAAGTGCCTCCGTTCCTATGAGGGATTGCCCACAAGAGAATTGCAAGGTCACCTGTTTTAACCGTTGGGTAAGAGTCAAGTTCCTCAAGTTGAATAGTGGAAAGATTGCCCCATCTTTCTATACAACCAAACTTATGCTTGAAGGTGAGTTTTAAGATGCAAATTAGGAAATAGATACTTGCAAGGTACAAGATTGCTAGCTTATGACAATGTTCCAAAACAACTCAATGAAACAATTCGATGACAATTAGATGTTAAACAAAATCACAATGCCTTTTCTCACTTATTTAAACAGTTGAATAAGCAAGAAATTTATCGAGATATCACACTTGCTAACAAGTGATAAGTGAAATTGCTAACAAGGGATAAATGAAACTACTACTTAATCTTCAATTGCAATTAGATAAGAGACAAGATACTCAAGAACACTTGGATCAAATAGCAATGCAAGTTAGAAATGTGATTTAAAGAAATAGATTTTAGGATGAAATGCAATCGAGTTAGAGAGAAAATGCAAAAGAGCGAGTTAGTAAGCAAAAGTGAGTTAGTATGTTAGATTAGGTTGCTTCTATTTAAAACACTTATAGCCAAATGTCTGCAACTTATGAAATGTCACTTGAAACAAAGTTCTTCTAATGATATGCCAATGAATCACAACAATGTCATATACCTTTAGTCTTAGTCACCAGGTTCGTGTTCGTGTTCGAGTTCGGAGACTTTGAAATTCGAATAAAGTTCGGCACCGAAAATTTTTCCGATAAAGTTCGGCATAAAATTCGACATATAGAAATTTGAAAAAAAAAATATATATATATATATAACAATTTTAAGCATGTTGAAAGATAAATATGATGCACATAAATAAGATGATAGGATTATTGCTCAAACATTTACATCATTTTAATTTTCCACATATAAACCATGAAAGTGAGTGCCAAATTTCCAATAAATAACCAAGTTCAGTCTTCCATACATAGTAAACAAGGTGAGAAATTCATCATAGACATTAGCAGTAGGCTAGTAGCACTATAAGAATATCACAGAGCAAAGTAATTTTTTCCCAAAAATATAACAGTGAGGAATTAGCGCTCAATGCCACTCCCGTGGAAAATTAAATAACAAAACAGAAGCAACTAAAATTGTTCTGCTTAGTCTTAAATGGTTGGTTGGCATTTAACGGAATTGTTCAGTTTGTGTTTACGCAGACAGTCCTCACAGATCGGCGTGTTAAGAACTTTAATCAGTTACAGTGACTAGGCTGAAAAATGTTTAGAGGCTCATGCTGTGAATAAGATTGATGGTACCACCAAGACATTTATGTTTGGCATGAGTTTTATATATTTACATTATTAGCTATTTCTTCATTGCATTAGGGAGTTGTAAAATGGATTTGTATTTCCGTGTATGTACTAATTCTTCTCTCTGTATATATATCCTACATGATGTATTTACTGGGTACTCCCCTTATTCTAAGAATGGTAGCCAGGGTAAGATTCTTTAGAATTCATGGCCAGGTCAACGGTCAACATTTATGGGGAGGATAAGTTGAGGATCAGTTGATTTATTCTGATAGGAATTGCAAACAGGGAGATCATGCATCTGAGGAATAGCAAGACGTTGATGAGATGTGGAAGACAAGTCATCCGAAATTACTTTGAAGTCTGTCTGAGGTATAAAGTTGCAACCTTTGCAATAGTTAGTTTTTGAGGGCCGAGTGAACTTACCGACGAGTCTACGATCGTGTACGTGTGAGCCCGGGCCGGCAGTGTGAGGCTGTGAGCCTGTGAGCTAAGCGGCTATGCGCTGTGTAGCCTGGGGCCCGTGGAACTAAGCAGCTGTGCGCTGTGGACACAAACAGTGTGAGCCCGTGGAGCTGTAACTTGTAAGCCTGTAGCCTGTCACCTGTGCGCTGTGGCGTCAGCGGCCGAGAGTAAGCTTTTCGTGAGCAGGAGGAGCTTAGCAATGTGGCAAACCTATTAGCAAATGCCAAACCTAAACGAACACCATCGAATTTTTTACGAATTTAATAATAAAAAAACGAATTTCATCGAATTTTTTTCATGTTCGTGTTCGAAATGATGTTTGGCATGATGTTCGGCTTTGTGTTCGCCGAACACAATCGAACTTGTTCAGCTGCCGATTAAATTCGGCGAATTTCGAATTTTTTCTTTCAGGTTCACCGAACCCGGTGACTAAGCCTTTAGTTGCCTACTCATAATTGTTTCTTTCACTAGATAGAAATTAGGAACTAGCGAAAACTTAAAGGTATGCAAACACAATTATTCAGAGATTGCTAACAGTGATTATATAGGAAGCAACTTCACAGCTAGATTTAAGCCTTTAAGGTGATTGAAATGCAGCAAGAACTTCAAATGCAGCTATCCTCTAATCATGCAATGCAAGACTACAAGAGAGAACCAAAGCAAAATGGGTTTGAATCTTAACTAGAAGATAGAAGATACCCCTGACGAGATCACAAGAGAAAAGCCAAAATAATAACCAACACCAATCTGCTATTTCTTTGGTTATCAAATGCCAATAGTGCGTAAAAATATCAACTTCAGATACGGAAGAGTTGTACGAGAACTCACTGAAACCACTCAAAGATGCCACTGCTATATAAGATCATATTACTATAAAATGAGATCATTCAACTGTAAAGTCACCGAACCCGGTGACTAAGCCTTTAGTTGCCTACTCATAATTGTTTCTTTCACTAGATAGAAATTAGGAACTAGCGAAAACTTAAAGGTATGCAAACACAATTATTCAGAGATTGCTAACAGTGATTATATAGGAAGCAACTTCACAGCTAGATTTAAGCCTTTAAGGTGATTGAAATGCAGCAAGAACTTCAAATGCAGCTATCCTCTAATCATGCAATGCAAGACTACAAGAGAGAACCAAAGCAAAATGGGTTTGAATCTTAACTAGAAGATAGAAGATACCCCTGACGAGATCACAAGAGAAAAGCCAAAATAATAACCAACACCAATCTGCTATTTCTTTGGTTATCAAATGCCAATAGTGCGTAAAAATATCAACTTCAGATACGGAAGAGTTGTACGAGAACTCACTGAAACCACTCAAAGATGCCACTGCTATATAAGATCATATTACTATAAAATGAGATCATTCAACTGTAAAATCAGATCAGACTTCCAATGCCCAAGATTAATCACTGAAAATCTTCGACTTCAGAGCTAGCCCAAAATCTTATGTAAATTTCATTTGTAAAAAAGTGTTAATGTGTGTGATGGAAAATATTATGATTAGGCTCAAAAATTATTTAATAATTTTGTTTAGAGCTCCTCAGATGTGTGCTGCCTCTTCACAGTGATATACCAGACCTTAAGAAACAAATCCAAGCCACAAAATTTTGAGAAAAGTGACCTCCCAAAAACTGTTATATCACTGTAAAATCAGGGTTAGCACAAATACGAATTTTTAATGAAAATAAACCCCGGAAACACTGTGGCTTCAGCCTTCATACCCTAGCCGTAAGGCCTAGGTGAGAACTAAGCCTTCCCTCTTCACTCAGCTCCTTCAAAATCCTCAACGAACCAACCTGCAAACACAAGAAAATTGAAACCCTATGGTATCTCCCTCAGATCTACAACGAACACAAGGTTAGCTCAAGAAAATATATACAAGTTTATAGATACAAAGGGTTAGTTGAAGAATTTTAAAAAAAACAAGTATTTACAAGATCTACAATTAATCACAATAATATTAGCTCTTAAATAGAAAATAAATCGATTATAGCACAATGAAATAAGGTTTTAACTTTTGTTTTAGATGGGTAGCAAAGAAAAAACCCTTTTGAAATAGATCAATGATGAGCCTTTGGAAACACCCACTATGGGTTCTTAGTTGTTGTGTGCCAAGGTGATGAATATTCAAACAAAAATTGCTTCCAATGCTTAGCTCGAGGAGATGAAGATTCAAACAAGAACTCGCTTCAAATGCTCGATATCTTATCAATATGATTTTCTACACAAAACTTAAAGATTTTGTTAAATCCAGTAGGGGTGAGTCACACAATGAAAAGAAGCTCTAGTAATTCAAACAAGAATCCACAAGATCTATCAAATCAACAATGTACTCATCCAAAATATAGGTGCAAACAAGCAACTATAAATCCAAATGGCTAGAGAATTTAATAAATTAAAGCAAAAAGTAGAAATTTAAAGCATCGTCAGATTAAATTTACCACAACAAGCTAAAGAGATACACCATAATATCGCCCCCAAAGACTTTTGCTTTTATTACCCAAAAAAAAAAAATTGTGTTACAAAGCTTCCACAGCCAATTACACCATCCAAAGATGATTACAATGAGGAGCCTTAGGCTCAATTTATAGAAAATAGAGAGATCTAGATCCCGCTCCAAGTGGAAAACAGCTAGGTCCAAAGAAGTGCACAATTTTGACTTGATCCTAGAGCATAACAGTTAGTTCTTGCTTGATCCACACCAAAATTAAATCATGTCCCTTGATTTGGAGGAAAATTTTGAATTCCATGATGAAGCCCTTTTTTCCTGGTCCAAAAAATATTATTTTGAACTTTTTTTCCTCGAAAAATCATTTTTGAATTAACCAACTTGGTCCATAAGTTCAATTTTTCTTAAAATTTTGATTTTTTCTTTAATGGAGGACATTGAAAAATTAATTTCTTTTGGACCCACGAATTTTCTTCAACCAATTGGACCCAAAAAACCAATTTTCTTGAAAAAATAATTATTTTCTGGTCCCATCGAAATTTTTGTGGGCTTTTCCGACTTGGAATTAGATTTGTCAAATTTAATTCCTCTTCTGGAAAGACCACCTTCTCCAAAAATTCGCTTTTCCACTTGGAGAGAACTTTATTTTCTCTCAATTTTAATTTTTTTACTATTTTAGGGCTATTTTTTTGTCGCTTTTTGCCAGAAGACCAAAAATAAAAATAATTTGAGTGGATAGACATAATTTCAACCCTCAAAAGGTGTTTAAACACAAAGTTGAGGTGTGGACTCTAGAGGTTCTAATTATGAATACTCTACCCCCTTCAACTTTTACAAACATTTGATTTTACAATTTACATCCAAATAATTATTAAATTTCCGACCAATTGGAAATTTTAATAATTAAAAATAGACACTTAGACTTAACCAAATTATGTGAGACTCAAGACATGATCTAGTATGATTATACATAGACTTGATAACACTAGGACTCAACTAAGACCTTACCATCAAGCCCCACTCTAGCTTTGGGGGATGCGGAGGAGAAAAATTTTGTCAATTATTTGGTTTCAGAAATGCAAATAATTGGAAGGTAAAAAACTCCCTAGAGGAAACCCTTTGTTAAGGCTCATAGGCTACCTAGATGTTTTTACATGGATTTATAAGCATACTAGAATCATTTTTACAATGAAGGCCCATAGGGCTGCAAAATTTGGAATTACAACTGTGATAAAATGTTGAAAGATAAATGATGATGTATGGATGTTTGACTACACGAACATGATGGAGTCACTTTGAAAAAATGTATGTTGTTATAGGGTGGTTGACATGAAGTGGTCAACAGAACGCATGTCATCCAACTTGTTTGTGTTGTCTTTATTGTACTTAATCACTAAATGAAACTATTGTAGAAACCCCATCCACTTGTAATGCATGGTATGTTGTAGCTTACTCAAGGCCTGTAGGTACCGTAGTGGTTGGTGATATGTGTGGATCATTGTCTCCTTTCCCATCAAATAAGTGCTTCCACTTCTTCACAGCTTGCACCAAGGCATAGAGCTCCTTGTCGTAGGTAGGGTAGTTAAGAACTGCCCCATGAAATACTACAAAATGGTAGCATACAGGTTTTCCTCCTTGCATCACACCGCTCCCATAGCATACCCACTGGTTCTTGACTAATCTTTTTCTTTAGCTCCTCAAAGGCCCTTTGTTGACCCTTTCCCCACTGGAAACTCTTGCCACTTGTTGTTATGGCATGGAGTGGCATTGTTACCGTTAAAAACGAAGCTACGAACTTCCTCAGGTACTGTGCTACCCCAACGAAACTCCTAGCCTCAGAAACATTAGTAGGCACTTACCATTTCATGATGGCCTGCATCTTGTCAAGATCTATCTTTAACTCTCCTCTACCCATCACATACCCCAAATACACCAAAGATTGTTGTGCAAACTCAAACTTCTTGAGATTTGCTAGTAGTTGGTGTTTCTTTAATGTGTCCAACACTTGCGTCAAATGTGAGATGTGCTCCCCTCAAGTAGGCATTGTATACAAGTATATCATCCAAATAGACAATAACAAATGAATATATAAAAGGGTTCATTGCATAAGCCAAATGGCATGACTACCACTCACACAAACCTTGCCTGGTTTTGAAGGTGGTTTTCCAGGTATTTTCTTCTTTGACTCGAACCTAGTGATATCCAAACTTTAAGTCCAACTTGGTGAAGTACTTCATTCGCTGCAACTAATCCAGCAGATTATCTACCCTGGGCATTGTTGAGAAATTTAGGGAAGTTAGATTAGGTCTCCTTTTAAACTGATTTCTCTTACAATGGCAAGTTCTTGTGATGTTATTTAAGCTCTTCTTCATTAAATTAGGTTCTTATCATCAAGACAAATGCCAAACAATAAAGATCACAACACAGAACACAAATGTAGGCGCTCAGCCAGGGCAAAACCCCTAAGGAGGGGAAAACCTAGTCAAGAACTCTTCCTTCAATAGATTCAAATCACAGTGAGGCAACCAAGACTTAAATTCCTTCCATCGAATCAGCTTCTTTCCTCTAAGACAACATGATTCTGATTCTCCAAGAATTTTGTTCTGCATTTTTATTTCTAAAGGTAGTTTGAATCCTCAGCCCTCTAGTTGCATTAAGAATAGAATTTTTCATATTCAAGGATCATTCTCTTCCTTCGTTGTATTGGTTTCTTCATTTAAATGACAGACAACTTCTATTTTCCTTCTCGCACTCCCTTCTTGATATCCAAATTGCAGATAGATAGATGCCAAAACAGGGCGAATACCCTTTGTTATACATAGTGGTTTGAGTGTCCAATAATAGGTCGACTTGTACACTGATGAAGAGGTCGACATAATTAGATTGAGGCCGACTTGAGAGGAAGCTGACTTGGTGGAGGATAGACACATAAATTTTCTTTCTTGACTTTGACACAACAAAAAGGGTCTCTTACAGAAATGACTTTGACTTTGACTCAACAAAAATCCTAGAACACTCAAAGGACGCTATGACCTATTGACCATTGACCCAAACATGAAACCCATGCTTTTATAAGTCAATTTAATAATAACATAAATTTTGTTTAACAAAATTATTACATCATGACTTTAGTATAATGATGAAGATCGGCACTAGTTTCATTTTTAACACTCCCTCTTAACTAGGGAGGTATTCATAATTACATGTATATAGAGGGACATGGAAGATCTTGAAATGAACTACGAAGAGTTCTAGCACACTCAATGTTGCGGACTAGATACCTGACCAAGGTAATCTATCCGGGTGGGACTAAGATGGACTCACGCTTTCAGCCAATCTAGGTACCATCAGGCTTAACTTATTAACCATCAACCCAGGGATCTAGGTGTGTATCCAAGGTCAGAGCTCCAAGACCAATGCCACCCTCCCTCTTTGAGATCTAGACATCAACACATAGGCCAGCGAGATGTCCTCCCAAGCATCCACCATTAGCTGCTTCAACTCTCCCTATCAAGCTAGATATACCTATTTGTCTAAGCATGCTTCAAGAGTGTTCAACCCTTTTATGGAGAGATTTACATGTACAAACGCAAACCCCAATCAGCAATAAACTATCAAAATATATATACAAGTAAACATAAACCTTCGGGGTTCTCAACCATCCTGATGCCACTTTATTCATATGCAACTAGTAGGAAGTTTTTCTTCTTTCATTTCTTCGGCAGCATCAAGACATTCTCAATTGATTGTAGTACTTTCATTCATTCTCTAATTTCTTCTTCAAGGTATCCATCATGACTATCATAATATGCCCTCCTCTTAATTAGGGAGATGTACTCTTTCCTTTTAACCATGCTCCCTCTTAACTTGGGGAGTTCAACCACTTCCTTCTTCTACAGCATCAGAACCTTTCATGGCTCTAACCCTTCTTACGGCATCAAGGTCATCTTGATATATAACTTCCTTCATCATGCTTATGTGAACATCTTCATCATCTTGAAGATTATGTACCCGCAAGACTTTAATAGCAAGTACAACCAAATACAAACATATAGAAGCATGAAGTTAACTATATCAAAATCATGTTACAATAATGGAAACGTTTAGACTTTTAGATATCAAACACCTAAACGGAGTTAGGTTCATTACATACTTAACTACTTGCTAGGGTTTTATCACAAACCCTAAAATTCATCAATAACTCAATTAAGATATCAATCTCATTATATCTAGGGCTTCAATATTACTTTCAGAGATACATGAAAGACTCTATTATGATTCATTACAAACCCTTAGATATTAGCAATTCAATCAAATAACAATTTTATTATGCATCTGAGGTTTCAACAATTTTTAGGATTTACATGTTAGACACTACTAGGGTTTGTTGCAAACCCTAGAGTTTACAAACTATGAGCATCAACAATTAGGTCAGTATTCTTGTATATACATATCTAGGATTTCATGATCATGCGTTTACATTTCATAATACTATCTACTAGGCAAACCCAATGACTCAAACATCATCACAATAATTTCATTCAGGCTAGGGTTTCGATCATGCAGACGAATATACACCTAGGGTTTCATTCCTAGGACCTTATCTTAGCTAGTACAAGGGTCTTGCTTATAAACTCTAATTTATCAAACCCTAAAGATCTAGGCTTCAATACATTACTAGCAAACCCTAAAGGACTAGGGTTTTCATTATAACAATATCAAATCCCTAAAGAATAGGATTTCTAGACTTCATCAATAACCCTCAGTGGATTAGGGTTTCATAATTAATATTGACACACCCTTAGGTTAGGGTTTTACAACGAACCTTTTAGGGTTCCACAAGAACGATCAAATGATATTATAGGGTAGAATCAATCTAATGATTAATCACCCTAACAAGAATCTTTATGATTCAAAAATCTGGACATGAGAAAGTTAGTAATGTATAGTAAATAATTGTACCTTATTCGTGTGAGGGAGACTAGCTATAAATCATATGATGAACATAGCTTTGGTTGCTCTTTATACAAACCTTGTAGGATTTACTTATTGAAGACCTCTCTTTTAGCATCTTCATGGTCTATTACCATATGAGTTAATTTGTGCACAAGGATCCAACTTGCTTTATCAAGTCACCATACCTGCAGTATTTATTGACAAGTACAAACAAAATATACAAGTATAATAGTGCAAAGATTATATAGGGTTTTTTTTTTGCATTACCTTCATGAATTAATTTTGTTCTAGTCAACTTATCCACATATCTTGAATTGCTTATAAATCCTAGATATTATAAGATATGGTTTCTAAGTAAATTGAGAATTTTCAAATTCTAAGATTGCATGAGCAAGTGAGAAAATAAGCATGCTAAACATACCTTAAAATTTGTGTACCTTAGACTTTGATATTTCATTGGGCTTGCTCCCTTTTCATACAAAGGGCATACATATTGTTAGATGATACAAACATGAAAAGTAATAGCAATACTTACTCGTTTTAAATGAAAACTTTGAGCTTGTTCTCAAGTGTTGGATGCCATCTTCTTTGACATAAGATGATGCTTCCCAAGACTGTTATAGGTCCTCAGTAATACTTCTTTTTACTATTGTAGTCAAAGAAGAATAAGCTTCTTTTATCACTAATTGTCGTACGTAGATGCTTCTGTTAAAAATTCTTCTATTATTGCTTTAATGGGACACCTGTAGCTTTAGAGTCGACCCTTTGGACTAAGGTTTCCTTAATCACAGAATATATTCTTCAAAAGATGTGATTTTAATTCTCTTTATTTGTGCCAATATATAACAGTGTCTGTGTCTGCATCCCCTTTTATAGGAATGCAGTCTTCCTTTTATGGTAATTGTAGTTTTATATCAAACCTTTTTAAGTAGGTCTACAAAGGCTTCATATCAGACTTCTGAGATGATTGCAAATCCTCAAGAACATTGTTTCCTTTTCAAGAATCTTGGTCTTGTCTCGGCCACTTATCTAATTTCTTCATCCTTAAAAATGATACTTCTAGACGTCTTTTCTTTTCCTTGTTATAGGTTTCAGGCCTATTTGCAGAGATATACCCAGAACTTAAAGATTTGGTTCCTCTTCTAGATTGATTGTGACCTTATGACAGCTCTTCCAACAGAGCCTTTAATACCTTCACCTAATTCGGTCTTGGACTCTTTCAAGTGGAGATACTTTGCTAGTCTATATTCAATTATAGAGGTGACACAAAAGATTTTGGATTTCTGAGGATACACAAAATTTCGGACCCTTTATGTAGTGATTAAGATGATGCCCAACACTTCGATCTATTGCTTAATGAGCTCGGCCTTCCATGGAATGCTAGTTTAACCTCTCGTCCTCCAAAAATGGTGTTTTGGTGCCTTCGCTCTACCTTGTAAAGGTATACATTATTGTCATAGAGAAGAGGGTTGATAAGAGATGCCCAGAACTTCGTTTTGTTTGTAAGCCTTCTCAATCAAGAGACAGTTGTTATTTCATCTATTTGGATTTTTGAAATAGTGCTTCTAAGTGTCTTCGTCCTCCTTATTTAAGTCTGCGGCTTTAGTGACTGTGTATGGGGCTAATTGATGTGCCCAAAATTTGTTCCTGTCTTCTTTAGGAGCTCAGTACTGGGAGACTTGCTTCCTTTCCTTATTTTGAAGTATTAGTGATCTCTTTTCTTCCCTAATACAAACGAACCTCGCTCTGATTAGGCCTCCTTTTAAATTGATTTCTCTTACAATAGAAAGTTTTTGTGATGTTATTTTAGCTCTTCTTCATTAAATTAGGTTCTTATCTTCAAGACAAATGCCCAACAATAAAGATCACAACACAGAACACAAATATAGGCGCTCAGCCAAGAAAAACCCCTAAGGAGGGGAAAACCTAGTCAAGAACTCTTACTTCAGTAGATTCAAATCACAGTGAGACAACCAAGACTCTTTTGACCAAGACTTAAATTCCTTCCACCAAGTCAGATTATTTCCTAAGACAATGTGATTCTAATTCTCCAAGAATTTTGTTCTGCATTTGTATTTCTAAAGGAAGTCTAAACCCTCATCCCTCTAGTTGCATTAAGAACAAAAATTTTCATCTTCAAGGATCCTTCTCTTCCTTCATTGTATTGGTTGTTCATTTAAATGACAAAGAGCTTCTATTTTCCTTCTCGCACTTCCTTCTTGATATCCAAATTGCAGATAGATAGATGCCAAAACAGGTCGAATACACTTTGCTATTTATGGTGGTTTGAGCATCCAATAACAGGTTGACTTGTAAACTGATGAAGAGACCGACATAATTAGATTGAGGCCGACTTGAGAGGAAGTTGACTTGGTGGGGGATAGACACAAAAATAATTTTTCTTTCTTGACTTCAAGGAGCCAAAGAAGGGTCTCTTACACAAATGATTTTGACTTTGACTCAACATAAATCCTAGAGCACTCAAAGGGTGCTATGACCTATTGACCATTGACCCAAGCATGAAAAGTTTGAAACCCATGCTTTAATAAGTCAATTTAGTAATAACATAAATTTCATTTGAAAAATATATTACATCAGGACTTTAGTACAATTATGAAGACCGACACTACTTACATTTTTCAATAGGCAGGGGTTAGTACAATTATGAAGACCAACACCAGTTACATTTTTCAACAGGCAGGGGGTACTTGTTCTTGAGCGTGATTTTGTTCAATGCCCTGTAATCAATACACATCTGCCAAAGTCTCATCCTTCTTCGGCACAATGATGATGGTTGACCCACATGGTGATGTACTTGGTCGAATGACATCATGTTCCAATAGTTGTTGCAATTGTTTCTTTACCTCATTTGCTTCTATATCAAACTGCCTATACAACCCAATATTCAGCAATGGGGAGTCCGGAAATAGCTAGATCTCATGCTCCACTTCCCTCTTGGGTGGTAACCCTTTAGTCTCTCGGAACATATCCTTATACGCCTATAGCAACTCTTCCAGTTGTTGTTTCTATTTCTTAATACACCCTTCCAGGGATGCCTTGCCTCTTACAGACTCTTCTACAAACAAATTTTCTCTTAAAAACAGTAAAACATACTTTTTGCTAGAACTGAATAATTTATTCGCTTGGTTGACACTTACTAGTGAAATTTTTGACTTGCCTTTGTGCGCGTTGATGGTAAATGATTTTTCATCCTTGACGAGTCAATATTGGTTGGCTCTTCGCATGAATATTGCATCTCACATGTACATGTAGGGACTTCGAAACAGAACTCCGGAGTCTACATACATCAAGGGAAACCACATCTAATTCTACTCCATCAATAAAATTAGCACTAATATCAAATATAATTTTGCACTATTTTGTTAACATTAACTCTAAATCCTTATTTACCCATCCCAATGGATATGGGTTTGGATGATCATGAACTCCCAATCCCATTTTTTTACTAGCTCTGTTGCAATGAGATTTTCCTACGATCTTGAGTCAAATAGAGCATCAATCTCTCTTATTGACCTGTATCTTTATGTGAAATAATTTGGTCATTTCCTTCTCTTCTTCTTGTTGAAGGCCACTCAGATTCACCTCCTTCGGCACTGAGGTACGAGCAATCTTCTCATCCACATCCAAGGTGCTTTCAACTTGGTTGCTCGAATTGGTGGCCATGAGGTTTTTCTTTTTATTGTCTCTTTCTGTTCTTTGGGTTAAGCTTTGGATGCAACTTCCAACACTTTTCCTATGTATGGTCATCAACGTTGCAATGGTTGCAATGGTTGTTGGGATCTTTTGTAGCAGCGGAATTCGTAGATTTGAATATTGTAGTAGTAAGACTTGTACGCTTGTTGACTTTGATAGCAAAAGCAGCTTTAATTATAAAAATACACAAGGTATTTATAATAATAAATATTTATTGATATGATATAAGACATGATTGAATGATTACAATGAGGTCCCGCTTTTATACCCATGCAGGTACCTTTTCACGAATGGGCATGTCTTTTAGACATGCCTTTTCATTAACCTAATGATTATTTAACCTAATCCTAATTGATTAGCTAGTAATTACATTTATTTCTATTTATTCTATTAATGACTATATTTATTACTTTAGTTATGAATTAGGTTCATAACATTGCCTCCTTCTTCGAAAAGCTTTGTCCTCAAAGCTGAACTTTTCGACAATTCCTTTTACTTTTAATTGCCTTCCAAGCTTCTTCATGTCGTTGTCTTGAACATATAATTCGTACTCATAATTCCTCCATTTTTTTTAAAATCATCTTTCCTTCATCATTTTCAAATTAGGCTCAATTTGTTTCTCTTCATTGATTTCTTTGATAAGTTTATCAATTAATACTTGACCAAAGGGTTTATATTCTTCGTATGGGATAACCATTTCTCCTAAATAAAATAAGTGATATTTTATTTATTTTGAACACCTTATGAAGTCCCCTTTTTTTTTTTTTTTGGGGTCAATATGTTTTTATTTTTTTAACACTCCTTTATATGTAATTTAACTTTTCTTTTTTTTCAATAATGAACCTTTTCCTTTTATTCGAATTTGTACTTTTATCTATCTATATATATATTATAATAATTTTGTTTTGTATCATTAACTTTATAATTTTTTTTAATAAAGTAACTTTATAAATTATAAAGTAAATTTAATAAATTTATAAAGAACTTAATTATTAAAACTTCTTAGTTTTAGTTTTATTAATTTTATAGCTAATAGATTCCTAAGGTTGTGTCCTTCTCCTTGGCTTTTCATTGTTTCGTGGCATTGGTTCCGCGAGAGACTGTATAAGGAAAATGCATAAACCCGACTCTGGATTACGGCTTCAAAAGGGCACGGAAAATGAATTCATCTGGTTAATGGGCCGCCTCTGTATATCGAGCTAGAGTTGGGCCGGAATAGAATTCTGTCGTCGGAGGAGCAGTAGCAGTAGCAGTCATTTACCGCAAAATGAACTTCAAAGCAATAAAGCTCTCCATACATGATGGGACGGCTTTCACTTCCAGCGCGTCCATCACCATCGGCATCCGGAATCAAGAAAATATATGAAGCACACGTTGGAATAGGGTTCAGAAATTGATAGGGAAGGAACTGTCTTTGGTATAGACACTTAAAAACAGCATCCATATAAAATACTTTGTTTATCTCAATATATGATGGTAGCGCTCTATCAGAGGTATCGAAATTCAAGCTTTTGGGGGGCGGCAGATTAGGGTTAATATATTCCCAAGGCCATTCATTATTCTTTTGTGATAGTTCCCATATCCTATCTGCCTTCCATGAAAATTTGTTGTCTCGCTGGCACATGTAAATATCTCCTACACAATTGGAAACGTCAATTATTTCATAGGGCAGGCTACCTTGGCTCCCATCATCAACACAGAACCGGCATTCAGTAACAGCATGTGCGGGTTTACCCTTGACTCCATGAATTTCCAATTTTGAATTTTCCACACCATTTGTATGAATAATCCTGCGCAGTATCTGGCATGATTGACACCGCCCAGTGCCAGTATTCGAGAGTATTGGCGGAATCCATCCACTGGAGTTGGGGTCTAGCGCACGTTTCGTCCTGATGTGGGCCATCTGTGCTTCGAATTCATGATTTTGAGGCATCAAATACATGGAAGATGACCCAAGAGGAGGAGGAGGAGCTCTGTTTAGAGGCTCACATGCCAGACTTTCTATCATCAATGCAGCTTTCCGACATACTTCTGATAAAGGATGAGGTGATTGAATTATCTTTAGAAGTCTCCCTATTGCCCAGCGTTCATTAGCAAGCCTCAATCGACAATCCATATTGACCTCTGCAAGATTGTAAAGGGCGGCTACAGCTGCTGCCTGTGCATCTGCGCCAGGAAAACTCAGTAGATCAACTAAGCGCTTATACACCTGAGGTGCAAAAGGAAGAACAAATGGTTCATTATCTGGATTGACAATCAGTGTTCCAACCAACTCTGCAGCAACACAGTGCCAAGCTTTAACAGGTGACTCTAGCATACCCACGATTGCCTCAACGGCCCTCTTCTCAGTGATGGGAGCATGTGATGCCTTTGACGAACTGAAGATTCGCAAATTCACAAAGGGTGCCAGGTTGACAATTGTCTCGATTGCATTTGTAACAAGTTCCTCGTCCTCAGTATCATGGTCTGCCATGCACTGAACAATTGTCTCAAGGCAATGCCGATGTTGAGCCATTGCTGTCTCATTATCTGGCATAAAGGAAAAATTGCGTATAACATTTGAAGCAGCAACAGCACATTGTTGTCTCTCTGCTCGGCCCTTTTCATCAAGGTTGAACAATCCCTCTTCATCATACCACCAATCAGGACCCCTACTTTTAGTACCATCTCCTGTGTCCTCTGAAGTTAAAGCATCAGATACTGACCTGATGCGAGAAAGTGGATCATTTGGGCTTGTTATTTCATATTCAGGGTCTTTTCGAACATCCTCCTTTTCTTTGAAGGACAGCACTGTAAGAGTATTTAAGGCCCATGTCAGCTCACTCTTTAATCCACTCTGTAGCGCCATGTCAATTCTTTTGTTGTTCTGGGTACTGTCAATGTTTACTTTATCGGTATCACTAACGGTTCTTGGAAGTGGACGAATGTTGGATGGTCCAGTTCCATAACTGCCTTCAAGAGCATTAACTGTTTCAGCATTATCTAAACTGCACCCTACATAACTCTCATAATCTATATTTCCATTCTGCTCTTCATCAACATGGGGAAGCCCCAGATTTTCAATATCAATTGTTGCAACATTTTTTACACTGTATCGTACATGACCGTTATAATCTATATTGTAATTTTTCTCTTGATTTTCAACATAGCCTTCTTCCAATTTATTTTTATCTGCATCAGCATCATCTTTTTGTATTTTTTTACTGTTGCTGGCTATGATATTTTTTGTGTAAAAGGCACATTTATGTGCTGTGAAATATTTGTCTCCACATTTCCAACATTTCCCTTCTTCTTTACTTTTATTACGCATTGGTGGGGGGATATATTTAGTTGACTTTTCCATGGACGTTTTACTTGATTTCCCTTTAGCATAACTCGCTGTCTTCTCATTATTACAACATTTTTCATCTTTCTGTTTCTCATGATTTTCTTTTCTATTATGAGAAAAAATTTTAAGATCTGTAGGAATTTTTTTAAGATCTGCAGAATTTTTTTTTAAACTGTTTGTGACTTCTGCCCAAGAATTCTCTACTTGCTGAAGCTTTTGTTGAACTTTCCTAATCTGCTCAATTCTTTTGGGATCTTCACGTAATGACACATAGTGTGGTAGTTTATGTCCATAGGCTTGTAAACTACATTCGTAGGCTTGTAAAACAATGTTATGTGCCATTGCTTCAACTTGTCCTCAATATGGCTCCGATACCACTGTAGCAGCGGAATTCGTAGATTTGAATACTGTAGTAGTAAGACTTGTACGCTTGTTGACTTTGATAGCAAAAGCAGCTTTAATTATAAAAATACACAAGGTATTTATAATAATAAATATTTATTGATATGATATAAGACATGATTGAATGATTACAATGAGGTCCCGCTTTTATACCCATGCAGGTACCTTTTCAAGAATGGGCATGTCTTTTAGACATGCCTTTTCATTAACCTAATGATTATTTAACCTAATCCTAATTGATTAGCTAGTAATTACATTTATTTCTATTTATTCTATTAATGACTATATTTATTACTTTAGTTATGAATTAGGTTCATAACATCTTTACACTAGTGTGTTGTGGTTATCATCTTTTTATCTTTTCCTCCTTTCCATTTTTTCCCCTCCTTAGAAGCATCTTGATGCTCCTGCTTACTTGATTTCCCTTTCTTTAGCCTTATGTTCTCCAGGTAATGTGCCTATACACAATCCTCATCCACCAATCTAGGCTTGAACAACATCACTTGCTTTTGCAGATGGTTGTGTAGACCCCCCTAGATACTTGATGAGCACATCTACGGTCGTTGGGGATATACCTAACATTATGGCCATCTTTCTGAACTTTGGGGTGTACTTTTGTACGCTCTGCCCTTACTTTTGCTTGAAGTAGTGTCGTTGAATCCACTAGTCCTCTACATACCCAATAGGGTAAAATTGTGACGTTATGGTGGTTTTGAAGTCCTCCCACTTAGTCACTCAAGGTTCTCCCTCCAACCTCAAGGTCTCTGTGTGGCTTTCCCACCAAGTGAGGGCATGGCCCTCTATGTTCAGCTGCACAAATGAAATTTGTTGTTCTTCCTCAACATGATGGACACGGAAATGAACTTCTAATTGCTACAACCAGTGATTTATCTTCAAAGCGTTGATCTCACCTTGGTAAGGCTTAATATTGACTTTCACTTCCATTTAGAACAGGGACTGTGAATGATTCACGACACTTCATTAAAATTGAAAACTAGGGCCAAATTCCACTATTGGACGGCTCATTTGATGGAGATGATTATGGCATTGAATTCCTCTTTTCGAGAGGACCAAAATCGACCTAAAGATCATCAAATTTGGACAAGCAGAAATATGTTTTTGAATTTATGCCCACACATGTGCAAATTGTCAAGGTCGGCCTCATCATCATGTAGGCTCATGAAGCCCAATGGATGTGATACTTCACCCTCAACAACTTGTATAAATACAAGTGTCCTCTCACCTCATTTTGCATCATCATCACACACACATCTCTCCTTCTCTCAATGGTTCGTACAACTTGTTAGCATGTGACTGCACATGACATGGAAAAGTGTTCCCTATAAGGAAATCACGGGGCATAGTCTTGAACGCGTTCGGGTCGAGTTGTGCATGCGTACAAGTAAAGTCATGAAGGTGGGCAAAACAGTGAATGGGGCAAGTATTCCACGAACAAATAAGAAAGGACCTGGCGCAACCAAAGAGACAAGGTCGGCAAACCACATCAAGCGAGCGATGAGGATCGTCGGATCTAAGCAATGATCAACGGCAGAGATTCAAATCACAATCGCAGATTGCAAGTTCTTCAGGATGGGTGCAAAGGTAAATATTAAAATGAACAAGATGCGATTTGCGATGAAGCGGGACCCATCCAACCTTTATACATCACCCAAATCCGCATGAAAACCCTTGTAGTCCGCATTTTCCTTACCTTTTGCCTCTTCGCACTTTGTAGCGTTTAGCGCGTCACATATCGCATTTTGCACAATTTATAACTTACCGCTCAAGCGCCCGCAAAGTATTTTGTGTAAGTTGTGATGCGATTGGCCCCACCACAGCAGCTCCGCCCCACCCCCCCCCCCCCCCCCCGCTTCTCAGCCGCTTGTAATACATATCGTATCACATGAAACCTCATAAACTTACCGCATAACCATTCACTGCCTTATAACTCAGCCAATGCAGTGGGCTCCATCCTCCTTGCCACATCATCCTCCATTCAGCGCAAACCGCACTTCGCAGTTTTAAGAGTTTAAAATATTCCCCAAATGCTAAATTTTGTGATGTGCGGTGCGGGCAGGTCCCTCTCCCCGCACTTCGCAAGTTTTAGATTTTAACTCCCGCTGCTTATAACAAAACTCTAAGATCTGCGATTTGCGATGCAGTCAACCCCACTTTACCCTGCCACGTCACTTACCTCCTCCCCGCGCTTCGCACTTCGCATCCTTTAAAGTTTACCTCCGTTGTTTAGTGTTAAGAGTTGCGATCTGCGGGCAGCGGTCGGGTCCCACCTTCCTCCATGTCACCTCCTTTCTCCCCGCCCTTCGCACTTCGCACTGTTTAGAGTTTATCTCTACTGCTTCAGGGTAAAGATTTGCGATTGCGATGTGGTTTGGCCCCACCATGATACTCCTCTCACCGCGGATACGCCATTCCTTCACTATTGTTCCCATTCCATTACTCCTGCCATTCCTATTCATTGGCACACATCCAATTACCGCTAAGCCTTCCGTAATCTCTCTGTCACTTCCGCTCCATCCCAATGCATCCGACGATCCTTGACACATTTCGGACCCCACCCCCTGGCCTTCGAACTTTAACTATGGGGGGGGGGGGGTCCGAAATAGGCGGTTTTCATTACCACCCACCCACTCCACGTGTCTTCCTCTCATCATTTCGCACCCCCCCTCTTCGATACCGCTTACTACTTAAGACTCGCTCCGAAATCCGAATCCTGGTTTTCAAATACAGCGCGAGTCTTTCATTGGTGGAGCACACGGGCACAGTTTATGCAACCCTCCAAGAGCTCCCTACTAAAGAGTTCGGTGTACACAACGTAACTGATCGTTCCGCAATGGCAAGTGGAAATCATGAGTCAGAGAGTGGAGGATGCCGAACAGCAGGTGGAATCATATGATGAAGGCCGGACTGCTAGCCACTTCTCGCCACTCCTTTGAAGATTCTGAAATTCGGCCTCCCTGGGCGACTGTTTTGTTTCTTTTTACTGATTAGATAGTGATGTTTTGCTGGTAAAATCCCAATTTTACCCAATTCTGTTTTGATTTTTCTGTTGCAGGAGTGACTGCTTGATGCACGCTCTGATAGTTTGTTAGGATATTTTGGTTTCACCTGTGTGGGTCAATCATGACAGAATATTCGATCGTAAACCCTCAAGGAGAACTCTATATGTAGTGAGTTCTAAGATGAAAGAAAGGTTCTGGAATTTGGAAGAAATCTGTTGTAGTTTTGTATGATTGTGCTCCCTGTGCTCTGAGCCACATATTTGGGAGAGTTGTTTAAAATTAATATGATAAGAGTTGTTATTTGGATTCCAGATGGAGCAATGAGTAGTATGTATCTGTTTCCTTATGTTATTAGTAATCTCCTTTTTATGTGTAATCATCTTTCATGTTATGTTGCTTTGAAGGTTTTGTGTAATTTAGCTGCCGGTGGTCAGCAATTTTATTCATGTATTCATGTTTGTATAACGCTCATGTATTAAGCTTGTTTCACTCCCTTAATTTGCGCTCCACGAACCTCTGTTGTTGTCCATACCTCATTCATATATGTTTCCTCTGAGTTCATAGGGGACAGATTCTTAAATCTCTTAAGCCTGTCTCTCGTGGGTTCCTTCTTCGTTCTCTCTCAACGCCTCTGCATATTTTTAAGATTTATGCTCATTGTTTTATACTTGGCCCATTTAAAATCCGTCAAGCCACGCAGCCTCTTGAGCCCTCTCACAATATTGGGAATTCACATGAATCGACTCCAAGGTCTTCTCCATCCATGAACCACCAAAACCATTGTTCTCTTATTCCATATTTTGTCAAAGGCATTTCATACAATTGTTCACAATTAACCTCTGATCTTGAGATGTTCTAAGCACTGGTCTTTCGCAACTCAAGGCTGTCTCTAGGAGTTACAACACAACTATTGAGCATTCTCTCTCTTACATGTGTGGCAGAAGGAGGTCAAATTTCTGGACAAAATTGTAGGGCCGAAAATTTTAGGAGTTGACCAAGTTTGACAAACGTTGACCAAGGACTCTTTGACCAATTTTGACTGCGATTTTTGGAGGATTATTTCTATTTCTCTAGGCCGCATTATTGGGCACAGAAATCAAAAAAATCTGGGCTCTTTGACCAGCGTTGACTTCAAGGTTGACTGTAACTTTGACTGCAAAAAATTACAACGAACTTTTTCTCTCTTTTGACCGAATTTGACTGGACTTTGAAGGATTGTTTTGGGTTGACTTTGACCATTGCTGGAGGTCGAGCTTGACTGCCTTTGACCAAGCTTCAAAGGACACATTTTGTTGTTGATTTGACCACTGTTGACTTTCTAGTTAGGGTTGAATTTCACTGTGTTTGACTGCAAATTTGACAAGGTTGTTTTGACTTTGATTTGGCAAGTCAACTTTGACTATTGTACTCTCTCTATCTGTTAAACATTTGATATATATATAAGAAGAATTGATCAAAGGGTTTTCCCCACATTGGGGTTTTTCCCTGACATCTGCCAAATCTAGTGTTCTCTTGTCTTGGCTTGTCTTCTACATTTTATTTTATGTTCTATCTACAATTATTGTCGATGTGATTTATGGTTAGAGTGATTGTTATTGGAAACTAAATTGGAAATTGTCATTGGGTTGCATAAAGGACATTGAAGTAATTGTGCTAAGCATAGAACATACCATTGTTAACTAAAATTTAACATGGTATCAAAGCCCAAGTGAAGACAAAGCCCAAGCAAGAGAGAGGAAAGCAATCACTAAGGGAGATATGGTGATCAAGACTATTGGACCAATGGCTACTACATCTTATTTCAAATCTGAGGACAAGCTCAAGGACAAATTTGACTATCATGCATGGAAGATGACTTTGAACTTGACAATGGAAGAGCATGATGCCATGGACTATGTGCAAGGAAAAGTGGTGGAGCCTAGTTCAAATGTACTTGTTGTTGCAAAGACGAAGTATAAGAAAGGTGAGGTCAAAGCTTAGAGAATTATCATAGACTCCATTTAAAATCATTTGGTTGCCTATATTTCTAATTTGGGAACATCTAAGGAGATGTATGATAAGCCGTGGAGCCTAGTTCAAATGTACCTGCTGCTGCAAAGACGAAGTATAAGAAAGGTGAGGTCAAAGCTAAGAGAATTATCATAGACTCCATTTAAAAGCATTTGGTTGCCTATATTTCTAATTTGGGAACATCTAAGGAGATGTATGATAAGCTTCTTGGGATGTTCAAAGTAAACAATGCAAATCAAATCCTCTTTCTCAAGAACAAGTTGAAGGACGTCAAGATGGATAAAGGGGAGTCTATCCAATCCTACTTCATGAGGATCACACAAATCAAGAATGATCTTCTATCTATTGGAGAAGTTATTGCTGACAAGGAGCTCACCCTCATTGCACTTGGAGGCTTTTCAAGAGCATGGGATGTGTTTAACATCACCATTCTCAACACTGACAGGATTCCTAGTTTTGATGAATTGTTGGATAAATGCACTCAAGAGGAGATGAGGATGATGGAGAGAGAGAAGCCCTCAAATGGAAATGAACCTACTGCTTTCACCTATTGATTTCTCCGCTCATGAAAAGAAGAAAAATAATGTTGGTCCAAGAAAACGGGGTCAAGGGTTCAAGCAGGTATTCGATGAAGGAAGGAAAGGAAGGTGCTACAATTGTAACAAGTTCGTCCACTATGCTAGAGAGTGTCCTCACAAGAAGGATTCTCCAAGGGATGACGACAACAACAACAACAATTACAAAGGCAATGGAAATCAAAGAAACAACAGGTTCAACAATAAAGGAAAGAGGAATGCTCCCGCTGCAATATGGACATGGTCGACCTCCCAAAAGGACGAGAAATTCTAGGTATGAAGAAAGTAATGTTGTAGATAAACAAAAAAAGTTTTATCTTATTTCTGCTTTTACTGCCTCTCCTCTAGATACTTTGGATCGTTGGTTGATTAATAGTGGAGCCTCAAGGCACTTCACTAGGTACAAAGAGGCCCTCTCAAATTCGATTGAAAAGAAGACTAATTTGGAGATCATACTTGGACATAATGCCACCTACCTCGTGAAAGGGATAAGTATTGTCACTCTTCAATTGAATCAAGGTCAATCCATTCACCTACAAGAAGTATTGTACGTACCCGATTTGAAAAACCTGGTGCCTATTTCTACAATGGAAGATAAAGGCTCCAAGGTAGCATTCATTGATGGAAAGGTACGTATTTAGAAAAGAAACCCTAAAGATGTATTCACAATTGGATTTAGGGTTGATGGTCTCTATCAAGTTGGAGGAAGTCATTTGGAAGCCTTGACTTTCGATACTTCCCTTCAATCTGAATTATGGCACCAGAGATTTGCCCACCTTCATTACAAAGCCATACCTGGGGTAAGGAAGATGGTCACAGGTATGCCCGTGTTCAACATGAATCATGAAGGAGTTTGTCAGGGTTGTGCAACTGGGAAACTTACAAGGGGACCATTCCCTTCTAGTTAAAGCCAAACTATTGATATTCTTCAATTGGTCCACTCTGGCCTATCTGGTATGTTGCCCGTAACATCATTGGGAGGATACTTATATTATGCAATCTTTGTGGATGACTTCTCACGCAAAACATGGATCTATTTCTTGAAGAAGGATGAAGTGTTCAAACGGTTTTGTTCTTTCAAAGCTTTGCTAGAAAATCAAATAGGTAAGAATATCAAAATATTAAGGACCAACAATGGAACTGAATATGAATCAAATGAATTCAATGACTTTTGCAGAGAGGCTAGCATTAAGAGGGAGATAATCGTTCCATACACTCCAGAGAAAAATGGAGTTGCTAAAAGGAAGAATCAAACAATCATGGAAGCCACCCATGCCATGCTCCATGACCAAGGCCTACTGAAGTTCATATGGGGGGAAGTTGCCAACATTGTCATGTATGTCCAAAATAGGAGCCCACATCAAGCATTGGATTTCAAGACACCCGAAGAAGTTTTCATTGATACTGACCTTGGGAAAGCCAAAGATCCCCCTATCCCAAGGAAGGATAATGATGATGTTGCAAAAAAGCAGGATGAACCGCCGACAAATGAGCCAATACCGTGTTGAAGGGCTGATGGATCCCATTGATCCACCTCCCAGTGATCCCTCTACCTCAAGGAAAAGACCTTTGTGGCTCAAAGATACTCTCGAAGATGTTGAAAGACATATAGCTTCAAGAGGGACATTCTTTGAAAGTAAAAAGCCAAACAGGGATCAAGGGTACTTAGTACTATTGTTCAAACTGAGCCATGTACATTTGAAGAAGCCGTAAAGCACCATGTCTGGAAGGATGCAATGAATGAGGAATATGAATCTATCATGAAAAATGATGTTTGGGAAGTGGTGCCTAGACCCAAGGACAAGTCCGTAGACACCTCGAAATGGTTATACAAAATCAAACATGGAATTGATGGGAGTGCTAAAAAATATAAGGCCAGGTTCGTTGCTCGAGGCTTCTCTCAAAAGGAAGCAGTGGACTATGGAGTGTAAAAACTCTAGTAAACTTGAATAAGTATATATTATTATTGATAAAAGATGAGATATGAGATATTTTTACAATGGGGAATCACCGAGGCTTTAAATATAGCCTCATGGTGTCCCTTGGTGAAGATCATGCCCTTTCACTTAATAAAACCTAATATAACTATATCTAACTAATAATTAATAAAATATACATAACATTGCCCCTCTCTTAAAGATGCTTTGTCCTCAAAGCATACGTAATGATGGACAATGCTGACGAACGCCTTGGTTTCTTGAGCGGCGGACTCTTGCTTCCCACATTTTAAAAATATCGTGGAGCATATTTCTCGAGTTCAATATTTTGTTGATGTGGACAGTGAAAAGATCTGATATCGACAGGGGAGGATCCTGCCTTGAATTGTATTGGATGTTTGATTTTCCTATCTGGAGGCACTTTTATGGGTATATCTTGGAATACTTTTTCGTTTTTCCAAACTATTCCTTGTTCTTCTGGTGTCTCTTCATGGCTCCTTTTTGAAGATAACATTTCTAACTGATGACATTGTACTGTAGATGTTGGCGCTCCTGTTTGAATCATCTTCGTCATCAAAGATGAAGATACGACTTGATTTTCTGGGACTTGGAATCCATACAACCTGTGTTTCTGCCCTTTCCACTTAAAACTTATAAACTGCTTCTGATGGTTGGCAGAATAAGTACCTAAAGTTTGTAGCCATTGAATTCCTAAGACCACATCTACTCCTCGTAATGGAACGGTGTATAATGGAGATTCTAAATGAAAGTTTTTTATCTTTAGTTTGACCTTATGGCATTTCCCTACTTTCTCAATCTTCTTACCATCGGCCACCATTACCTTCATATTAGGCATGGGGAAGGTAAATATGTTAAGTCTTTTTGCCATGGTTGAATCTAGAAAATTGTGGGTACTGCTAGTGTCGACGAGAACCATTACGTTGTTGTTCTTGATATGTCCTCTTAACCTTAGGGTTTGAGGTTGTGATATGCCTGTCATAGCTGATAATGACACTTGCGGAAAAGTTTCGCCATCCACTTCTGGAGAGAATTCTAAGTTGCTTTCTAATCCTTCTATATATGAATCCTTATTGTTAGCGTCATTAGTTGCTTCACAACTGTATAGATTTTTCGCTTTTCCATTAGCACATCTGTGCTTAGGGTCCCAGTTTTCACCGCAATGCTTACACTTGCCCTCTCTCATTCTTCGTTTTTCCACATTATATTTTTCTTCTTCACGAATATGGGGTGGGACATATTTTGTGTCATCTACATTTTCAGATTGAGGAAATCTTTGTCTCGAATATACTTTTCCTGGTTTTGATAACCTTTCAAATTTCTTTTCAGCAGCTTTTGCTTTTTGCCTTGCTACTTCTACGGATGTAATTTCATGCAGTTCGAGCTCTTCTTGTATATGGATTTTAAGTCCTGAGATGTAAGACTGAATTAGACGAGATTCCGACAATCCTGGTACTCGTGTTGCCAAGGTCTCCCATTCTCGAGTGTGTACTCATCCACATCTCCTTTTTGGCGTAATTTGATAAACGTTGAAAAGAACTTTTCTTCTTTTATGCCTTGAAACCTTTTGAAGAATGCATCCTTAAATTTCCTCCAACTGATAGCGAGCGTCGTCTTTTTCCACCACATATACCAATTATATGCTTCTCCTTCCATTTTCATGGAAGCATGTTTAATTTTTTTGTCATCACTAGTAATGTCATAAATCTCAAAATATTCTTCCGCTTTATTAAGCCATGCAACGCTATTTTTTTCATTACCATCAAATTTGGGTAGCTCGATTTTGGCTCTTCACTGATATGCTACTGGTGGAACAAGAAGGGGATATTGATTAGCAAATGCATTCCAGAGCTGCTTATTTTGAAAATCTACATTACTATCTTCTTGATGATGTGGGGAATCGGTCTTTTCTTGATGCTCTTCTGAGTTTCCTGAATCTGCGGAATTGTTTTGTTGATTTTGTTCCATGTTAGGAAATATAGGGGATTGTGTCTGACTTAACTTATCTATCTTATCATTTAGCTTATTGAAGAGTTCTGTCATATTGTTCATTGCTTCGCTATGCTCTGTCATCTTGTTCATTGCTTCGCTATGCTTTTCTGTGGCCTCGTGATGATTTAGCCACATTTGTCTTTCTATTCGATTTGTCGTATCATGAATCTTTTTGATGTCGTTGGAGTGCCCTGCAACTGTACTTTCAAGATCGACTAATCTTTTTCTGAATTCTTCGGAATTATTATTGATTTGTTTCTCAAGATCTACCAATTTCTTCTGGAATTCGGCCATTGACATCGATGAAGACATTGAACGTGTATGAGGTGGGGAATATTTTTCTGCCAGTTTTTTTTTTTTTTTTCTTAAATTTTTATATAGAAATATATATATATATATATATATATATATTTTAATTAATTAATTAATTTATAACTTGGTATAATTCTCCAATTTGAACTTTTTAAATCACCCACTATCAACTAATGTTCTTCTTCTTTAAAATGCACAAAGATAATCCTTTATAATCCGTTTTTCAAGTCCTCTAATTTTGCACTTAATTTAATTTAAGTGACTAGTACAGAAGGACACGATTCTTTGAAAGAGTTACTTCTTATTCACCTTCATAGCCTCACAATTTCCACGATTTTGTCAACAAGCAGTGGCCAATCCTGCGTCAACAATTGTTCGAATCACCTTCTCGACAGAAGTACAAACGGATGTTGTTTCTTTTTTTTTCTTCAATAATTCGATTGTATAGAATTATGTGTACTGCGAAATAAGTTGGGACAGATAAGAGCAACAGTAGCGAATTGCAATGTACAGAAACTACTATGCGGAAGAATAGCGATAAATGCACAATACAACAGTGCACAATGGTATCTTCCAAAATTGGAATACAATATGGAACGCAATTGGTTCAAAGATTTCCTGGTGTGTTTTTTTTAATGCAATTATTAATTGATACACAAGCCTTCGTTGATACTTAGTTTTAACCATGAGGTTTTCGGTAGAAAAACCAAAATCTGGCTATAAGTAATTAGTTGTACAGAAGGTTAATTTTATCGGCTATACAATGGGAAAAAAAAATAGGTGGCTATTAGCAAATCAATCTTCTTGGATGGTGGTTAGACACTGGAGTGACCGCTAGTAATCACAGTGATACCCTCGACCAATGATAGCCACTTTTTTTCTATAGAATGGCTTATGGTGGTGATTTATTTTTGACTTCACAGATTTGCTTTTTTCTTTTCTTCTTTATTTTTAATTTTCTTTTCTGAACGCTTTTTTTTTAATTTCGTCTTTTTATTTTATTTTCTGATCGATGACTGTGGAAGGCGTAGATTTGGCAATTTTTTTTTTTAATTTTGTTTTACCTTGTACAGAATTGCTGGAATGATCTTTTTTTTTTTTACTTCATATATATCATAAGGGAAAGCAGAGGGCTATGAGGGAACGCAGAGGGCTGTGAGGGAACGCAGAGTGGGAGTGAGAGGGTTGGGTAAAAATCTGCACAAATTTTATTTTATTTTTTTAAACCAAGGTTGTTGCTCAAGCACTTGGTAAAAAAAATCTGCAATCTGGAATTCTTATAATTCCTTAATTTTGGGTGATCACACAGATCCCGAAGAGCGATGGCTCTGATACCAATGGAGTGTAAAAACTCTGGTAAACTTGAATAAGTATATATTATTATTGATAAAAGATGAGATATGAGATATTTTTACAATGGGGAATCACCGAGGCTTTAAATATAGCCTCATGGTGTCCCTTGGTGAAGAGGCATGATCTTTGATCATGCTCTTTCACTTAATAAAACCTAATATAACTATATCTAACTAATAATTAATAAAATATACATAACAGACTCTGATGAGATATTTGCAACAGTTTCCCGATATACCATTATCCAATCTCTTATTGCTCTAGCTGCCACTCAAGGATGGAGCCTACATCAAATGGGCATTAAGAATGCTTTCTTACATGGCTCGCTTAAGGAGGAAGTATACTTGGAACAACCCCAAGGGTTCGAAGTACAATATCAAAGGACACACATATGCAGGGTTTAAGCAAGCCCCTAGTGCTTGGTATGAGAGGATTGATAGCTATCTTATGAAGCTGGGATTCACAAAGAGCGATGTTGATCCTAACCTATAATGCAAAGTTTAAAAGGACATGCCTCTCATCTTGGTCCTTTATGTAGATGATCTCTTTCTGACAGGTGCAGACCCTCTCATTTATCAATGCAAGAGAGAGTTGACTTCCGAGTTTGAGATGAAGGACCTAAGACTGATGCACTACTTCCTAGGCTTGGAGGTGGCTTGGAGGTCTGGCAAAAGTCGGGTGAGATTTTCCTTTATCAAGGAAAATGTATTGTTAAGTTTCTCGAGAGATGTGGGATGGTGGATTGAAAATTTGTGTCTACTCCGATGGAACTCAACTTCAAGAAGTTATGTGGAAGTGTTGTTGGGCCCGAATTGGCAAACACTTATGAATATAGACAGCTTGTGGGGGGCCTAATGTTCTTGGTAAACTCTCATCCTGACATATGCTTCATTGTGAATACGTTGAGTCAATTTATGGTCGAGCCTCATCGCATTCATTGGATTGCTGTTAAGAATCTCCTGAGATATCTTTGTGGCACAATAATCTATGGACTGAGATACACTGTCGAGAATCTGAAACTACATGGATATACTGATGTTGACTGGGTTGGTAGTGTGGTGGATTGAATGAGCACATCAGGATGTTGCTTCTCATTGGGGTTTGCTTCGATTTCATGGATGAGCAGGAAAATAAAATCGATTGCTTTAAGCACCACCGAGGCCGAATACATTGCAGCTAGTCTGACCTATTCTGAAGCTTTTTGGTTGAGGAAGCTCTTCAGTGAGCTATTTGAGCACGTATTGGATACCACCGTGATCTTTTGCAACAATCAAAGTAGGCTTCGCCTTTCAAAGAATCCTGTGTTCCATGATCGCTCCAAAGCACATTGATATCAGGTACCACTTTATCCAGGATATGGTACAACAAGGAGCAATAAGGCTCCAACGCATCAAGACTAATGAGCAAGTCACCGACATCCTCACAAAGTCCTTAGGGAAGGTTAAAGTCTTAGCCTTCTAAGAGAGACTTGGAGTCGTGGAAAAGCCCCCCCATGAGGATCCTGCTTGAGTTGAACATTGAGCTCCGGGAGCCCCTAGTGACTTGGGGTACTTCTTGGAGCTATGAGCGACCATAGGGTGAGTGTTTCACCTTCCCCTATTGGTGCATTGTGTACAGGGTGAGTGGTTCACCTTCCCCTGTGATACCCCATGATGGTTGACATGTCTGTAGGGTGGGTGTTTCACCTTCTCCTGTTGATGCCCCAACATACATCCTACCCATGTATGTCTGGGACTCATGGGAAGTACCTCTCATCTGGCCAATGAGTTGGGAAAAGTGGATAGGGACCATAGCACTACAGATGGACACACCGTGTCCTTTCGTACTCACTATGTCTAGGATACATGGTGTTCAACATCTTGATCATTCAGGATCAAATCTAATTGGGGTTCTACCCCTGGACTGAATTTTGTCAGTGGAGAGTGGCAAGGTCTTGTGACTCACTCTCGATCAATTCTTCTTCATTATTACATCATTGTTTAGCAGAGTTGAGATGAGATTTAGAGATGGTACATGACGTTAGGATGGCATGATGATCGATGATATGCCAGATGGAATGACAAGTGGAATTCTCCCTAGTTGAGAGGGAGTGTTAAAATTTGCATCTAGGGCCAAATTCCACAATTGGGCAACTCATTTGATGAAGATGATTATGGCATTGAATTCCTCTTTTCGATAGGACCAAAATCACATAAATATGTTTTTGAATTTGTGCCCACACATGTGCAAATTGTCAAGGTCGACCTCATCATCATGTAGGCTGATGAAGCCCAATGAATGTGACACTTCACCCTCAAAGACTTGTATAAATACAAGTGTCCTCTCACCTCATTTGGCATTATCATCACACACATCTCTCCTTCTCTCATTGGTTCGTACAACTATTGAGCATTCTCTCTCTCGCACACGTGCGGCTCAAGGAGGTTGAATTTCTAGACATGATTGCATGGCCAAAAATTTCAAGAGTTGACCAAGTTTGACCAACGTTGACTAGGTACTCTTTGACCAGTTTTGACAACAATTTTTGGAGGCTTTTTTCTATTTCTCTAGGCCACATTACTAGGCACAAAAATCGAGAAAATTTGGGCACTTTGACCAGTGTTGACTTCAGGGTTGACTGCAGAAAATTACATCAAACTTTCCCTCTTTAGACCGAATTTAACTAGACTTTGAAGGACTGTTTTGGGCTGACTTTGACCATTGCTAGAGGTCGAGCTTGACTGCCTTTGACCGAGCTTCAAAGGAGACATTTTGTTGTTGATTTGACCACCATTGAATTTCTGGTTAGGTCTGAATTTGACTACAGTTGACTACAAATTTGACGAGGATGTTTTGACTTTGATTTGGCAAGTCAACTTTGACTATTGTACTCTCTCTCTCTATTGAACATTTGATAAAATAATAATAAGAATTGATCAAAGGGTTTCCCCACACTGGGGTTTTTCCCTGGCATCCGCCAAATCTGGTGTCCTCTTCTCTTGGCTTGTCTTCTGCATTTTATTTCATGTTTTATCTACAACTATTATCAATGTGATTTATGGTTAAATTTCATTGGATGCCTCAAAATGCTCCCAGGAGTTTTCAGACCCCAATTTGCCAAACCAGGTCCTGCCAATGAAAATGATCATGTGAGCTAATTCCCCCACTTCTTACACTCTGAAAGCATCGAGATGAATGACAAACAATATAATAATCCAATTGGATCACTAACAATATCTTTTCGCCTAACATTAACTTGATATTAAGAAGCCCTTACCCACAGTTGTATCTATCCCTAAAAATGTACCTACACCTATTCTGCTAGCATGCACAACCCTATGATGGCCACTCCTCTTAAAAACCGGAATAATACTAAGAGGGGGATGAATCAGTGTTATACAATTTTAAACAATCTTTAAAATATTTTAAGTTATTACTAATCAATCACACAGCAGCACCATAAATCAAACAGCACACACATAAATCAAGAGATAGATATTTATGTAGAAACCCACAAAGGGAGAAAACCACAAAACTTATGTCAAACTATTGTTGTAGGCTTCAACCTACCGTAACATCAACTTTACTAGCACCAACTAGAAGGAGACACACATCCCCTGATTTGCAAGCACCAACTTGTACAAGGCACCAATCCCTTTTCTTTACTAGCACCAACCTGAAGGAGACACCTATCCCCTGATTTGCAAGTACCAACCTGCTCTACGTTGTAGATCCATTTTTCATACATTTTCAAACTCAAATCCACAAGCACATTCTTTTATCTTTAGATATTGAAGTTTCTTTAATGTCTGATATTCTCTTCATTGTTCTAAACTTTGTACTACTCACAGTCTATTCAGCTCATTGTCATCATACTTCACCCTGTAGTATGTTCAAACTTTCTCATATCTCATATCTGCAAGCTCATTTATTTAGTTCTCCTCACACCTCTCTCTTCCTCTGGCTCAAATCTAATTTTACTCATTCGGATTTGCTCTAGTCTTTCTACATCTCTTCAAATCAACCATTTATCTTTTCACAACAACTCCAAATTCTAGATATTTGCACCTTTAGCTTCTACATAACACACCTTTGCACACTCTAATCTTAATTTGTAACTTTTGCACCCAGCAGCTCTAGATCTGCTTAAGATCTCTGACAATCTACCCATTCATACTCTGTTATGTTTTGGATATGCATCATTTTATACTCATCGCTAGTTACTTGATGTAACACGACTCCCCTCTCATTTGTCTTCACGAGCACCTGCTCTTTCGCGCTTCCTTCCAAGTTTGGTTCAATGCATCACATCATACTGCACTAGACTGAACAGCGACTCTACCTATCACACAAATTCCTTAAACTTCAATCCAATTTTCTTTCACTTCCAATAGCACAGAGCTTCGCTCAAGCTTCTATGTCCTCCTTTACTCAACTCCTCACCAGTTCAATTACACAAAATGCACAAGACAAATGTGCCTCACCATTTTAGTTACACAAAATGCACAAAACAAATGTGCCTCACCATTTCAGTTACACAAAACGCAAAGGACAAATGCACCTCACCAAACGAAAATACTCACACAACACACACGCTCATCGCACACTTCCAAACTTCTCCAACTTATATATACTAAACCAAATTAACCAATCATGGTTGGGCCAACACTCTATTGGAAATCAATCAAACAACATGCATTATTCTTTTATTTTTCTTGTCGAAAATCCAGTCTAGATGACCCATATATATTTTCTTTCCATGGCCACTTAGTCCCTGTGGGCTATGCCCATGAAACCTTACAATATGACCATCTTCAACATTTCTCAAATAAATTTGTATATAGTCAACTAATTGTTTTCCTAAAAATGTAGATCCAGCCTCATTAACTAAGTCATTGCTCCCGGATGTGGTCAAAGCTCAAATATTAATGTATCCAGATAACTCTGAAGATTCATTCCCCTCTTCCTTTTTCCTTTTGTACCATACCCAAATTGCTTCGCGACCTAAATAACTCTTTAAACAATGATGTGGGGTCAACAAATATTTACTTGCCAGGGTATTGATCCAAAAATCTGGTCTTCGGCCCCATTCTAACTCACCCACGGTGGTTGGATGCCTCAACCCTAGATGACCGGATGGGCCAGATTCCTTTCGGAGCTTGGCGCGAGGTCCACCTTCACCTGGATAGCGGCACCAAGTCCTTGATCCAGATATCCAGGGTCTGGACCGTTCTTAACCTGCCAAAACACTTGTGTTGCTCTATCCTCGGATGCCTGGATAGAAAGGCATCGAACCTTGACGCCAAACTAAAACCTTAACCAAGCTTACCATGTGTCATTTGTACCTGTCTATTTGGCCACCCAAAAACACACAAACCATGTGCCACATGTCAACTGCTCAAGCTACCATGTCATCAATTTCTGCCACCTGTGCTGCCATGCGTACCTCCACTTGTGCTTGGGATCCACTGACACCTTTAGTCAAAAATCTGATCCGATATTTTCCTTAAATCCTTCTTTTCTACACCCTCGAAGGCCTAGATGCCCAAATGCAAAATGAAGCACAAATTTCTGAGCACATCCCGAATGTCTTGGGGGCCTTGGAACTTTGACCAAGCAGAACCTTTACCTAGCCCCGCTTGACTTGGTCAAATCCAAGTTAATCCAAATTCAAGTCCTTCATAAATTGCATATCTGCTCCATGCCACATCAACATCCCAACTAAATTGCCATGTCATCCATGCCAACCAACATAGATCTACCATGTGTCTAGGGTTGTCCTACACTTGCCACATGTCACTTACCACTTGTCACTTTGGCCACCCAAAGGAACTGAATCCACCTGCCACATGTCCTCACATCAAGGTGCCACATCACCAACATGAGCCATGTCAACCATTGTCACTGCCACCTATCTCCACATGTGTTGCCATGTCACAATGGGGTCCACTAGTTTGGTGTTGAGAAATCAGGATCTGGGCCATTTCTTAATTGGTTGCCATGGGCAAACCCGGATAACCAAATGCCCGATACCCTCATAGCACCTAAATTTTGTCAAAGCCCAAATGTATCAAGATAATCCAGTATCTGCCCATTTCAAGTGCGCACATGAATGCCCACCAAATGAATCGAGATGCCCGGATGCGTTGAAGCCTTCTCAAACATCGAATTTCAAAACAATTTTATTTTTCACTCCCTAGGAATTAGACTAAGTGTTATAAACGATTGGAAAGCTCTTTGAAAGGGCTATCTAACCAGACATTTTTCATGCTCTTTCGAACAAGGAAAAATGTAGGCAAAATCCCTACAGAGATAGACTACTCAGGCTACACATCCAATACTCAGCAAACAAGCCAAACTTCCAAGTTCCAACACTCGGGAATCAAAGACAACTTCAAGTATACAACAATGACATCAATGACAATGGATACTTAAGAAGCTCCTCCTAAACTTGACAACAATCTGCCAATACACTCAACAACTCCTTCCTCCATTGCTACCATTCGCAGCTATATGCCTTTACCTAACACTTTAGTAACTCCACTTGTCTCCCCCATTCTCCCAAAGAAGCTCTATATTGTTCTGAAAATCTTTGAATACACATCATCAACCTTATCTCCGGTCACATGGTTCAATTTCCCTGATGTATTTGCATCATTGTTGCCATCTGGACATAAGTTTTGCAAGTCTTCAAGTAGAGATTGCTTGATTGATGGGTTTGGACCATCTGAACCACTGAAATTGAAGGCCATATCAATAATTCATGTTGATAATGCTATTCAGTCCGAAATTAGATTGATGGTTCTGCTGAAAATGAAAACCGTCTGAACTGCCGAATTTAACTCATGCAAATTTAATATGATTTGCTCCAAATAATTCAACTGAGCAAACAAACTACTGAATTTCAAAAATATTGAGGCCTCTTCGGCCAAAATTGGTGACTATAGTTTAGTAGGTGTAGTGCACATACTTGACATGTTCATCCATTGATTTAGAGACTACACCTTGAGTCAAACTTTCATTTGAATGGGTAGGGACTCAGCTAAAACAAGATTCACAGATCCTATAACCTGGAGACTGAGAACTGTAAATTTTTGAAGATGTTCTATGCTTGATGCAACTTTACTTTTATCCCCAATGTTAGTCAACAATCACATAAACAAGAAAGTAAAGTGCTGATAGAACATACCAGTGGATCGACAGAAGACAAGCCTGAAAAATATGTGTTGGTGTGTTACGGCGGTCAACAGGATGCTTCAACCAACAAAGTCTCAATACGGTCAGCAACCAGAAGTGTAACACACACACAACCCTTAAAGACAGCTCATCAAAAATCAACATAATTCAACAAAAGAATCCCACATCCAGATTTTCGGCATCATCCAGATTTACGGCATCCATTTTCGGCATCATACAGATTTATGGCATCATCCATATTTACGGCATCATCCATATTTACGACATCCAGATTTACGGCATCTATTTCGGGCATCATCCAGATTTATGGCATCCATTTCCAGCATCATCCATATTTACGGCATCAATTTCTAGATCATGAGGATGTGTGTGATGAGATAATTGAAATGTCCTCCAACGTTGACTCTATTTATATCAATCACTGAGGGTGTGTGACACATTTGCTGGGGGTGTAAAACCTTAAGGCAAACCTGCACATATTTTGAAAGTATTAAAAATAAATTCAAAATAAATGTTCTGCTCATCGGATCAAGATGATCTTTAGATCGATCTTGCACCTCTTCGAAAGAGGAACCCAATAAAAATATTGGTGTCTTCATTTGAGCATCACAACATGGAGTTTGGACCTAGTTGTCCAATTCTAACACTCCCTCTCAACTAGGGAGAACTCCATCCACCCGTGCAATCAAACATCGTGTGTCATCTTGCCGTAACTTGCTTTGCTGGCCTTTTTATTTCAGAACAGAAGTGGGTTAGTCACAAAGACATCATTCCCAGCTGACAGATTCAACCCAGAGGTATGAAACCTCTATCGGACTTACAAAGAGTCTCATACCAACCTGGCCTGGGTTTTGACCTCCAATCTGTTTAGAGGTCTCCAAAATTCTCACTTGGACTCAAGAGAATCATATATACTAACCCAAAGTTAGTCTCACTAACCTGAAGTCAGTTGGAGGTCCGAAACCTCACATGGACTCAAAGAGTCACATACCAACCCGAAGTTGGTTTATTTGACCCGAAGTCAGTAGGAGATCCGAAACCTCACATGGACTCAAAGAGTCACATGCGCCACCCCAAGGTTTATCCTGGACCAAGCGCAAGAGGTCCGAATCACAGACATGGACCAAAGAGTCACACAAACGGCGCGTTTATCTAACCGGTCAATAGAGGTCCGACCACTAGACTTGATCCCAGATCAAGTGGTTGGACACGTGTCATCCTAGATAGAGAGTACGGCAATCTCTGATGCATCCATCAGTCTTTGCTACTAGTCTCTAGCTTTTCCCACCTCATTGGCCAAATGAGAGGTACTTCCCATGAGTCCGGAACTCAAATGGGTAGGATACATACAGGGCACAAATCATGAGAGGCGAACCAACTCAATCATCACAGTGGGGCTCAAGCACACCAACAAGGTTCGGCAAGCCTAGCCCTGTGGTTGATAATAGCTCCGAGAAGCTATCCCCAAAGCCCCCCATAGCTCCTAGAGCTCATTGTCTAACAGGACCCTCAGAATATGGTCGTTCCACGATACCAAGATTCTCACGGAAGGTTAGGAACATGACCTTCCCCAAGGGCATTGTGAGAATATCCACGACCGCTCATCAATTCTATATGATCGAGCCTTACTACTCCTCGCCGCACCATATCCTTGGACAAAGTGGTTCCGCCGATCAACATGCTTGGACTGCTTCTGTTGAACACTGTGATTCTGCTTTTATTAACCATCTCTAGTTATCACAAAGGATAACGATGGCTTCTAGCACATGCTCGAACAGCTCATTGAAGAGCTTTCGCAACCAAGTGACTTCACAACAGGCCATACATGTTACAATGTATTCGGCCTCAGTGATGCTCAAGGCTACCGACTTCAGTTTCCTGCCCGAAGCAGATCTACGTGTGAAGTAGCATCCAAATGTGCTCTTGCGATCCACCACACTGTGAGCCCAATCGACATCAGTATATCCATGGAGTGTCATACTCCCGGCAGTGTATCTCAGCCCATGGTCTATCGTGCCTCAGAGATATCTCGAGAGTTTCTTGGCACCAACCCAGTGAATGTTATGATCAACCATGTGTTGACTCAAAGTGTTCACTACACAACATACGTCCAGACAGGTGTTCACTAAGAACATCAGGGCTCCTATGAGTTGACGATACTCAGTAGGATTGGCCAAGATAGGCCCAGCAGCGCTGCCACTCAACTTCTTAAAGTTGAGTTCCATCGGTGTCGACACGAACTTACAGTCCACCATCCCAAATCTTTCTAGAAGTTTCACAATGTATTTTCCTTGAGGAAGGAAAATCTCTCCAGGTCTCTGACAGACCTCCAGGCCTAGGAACTAGTACATCAGTCCTAGGTCCTTCATCTCAAACTCAGCAACGAGCTCCCTCTTACATTGATGAATGAGAGGGTCAGCACCTATCAAGAAGAGGTCATCCACATACAGCACTAGAATGAGAGGCTTCTCTCTATCAACCTTGAAGTAAAGGTTCAGATCAGCATTACTACGAGTGAAGCCTGGCTTCATCAGGTAGCTATCTATCCTCTCGTACCAAGCTCTGGGTGCTTGCTTCAACCCATAGAGGGCTTTCTTCAACCTACAAACATGGGTGTCCCGACCCTAGACTTCGAACCCCAAAGGTTGCTCCACATACACCTCTTCCTTTATCGCACCATGCAGAAATGCGGTCTTCACATCCATCTAATGAAGACTCCATCCTTGCATAGCAGCAAGGGCTATGATAGATCGGATGGTGGTATATTGGGCCACAGGTGCAAATATATCATCATAGTCTATGCCTTCCTTTTGAGAGACTCCACAAGCAACGAATCTTGCCTTGAACTTTTCAACACTTCCATCAAATCCATGCTTGATCTTGTAGAGCCATTTCGAGGTGACAACTACTTTGTCCTCCAGTCTTGGAACGACATCCCAGACATCATTCTTCATTATGGACTCATACTCTTCGTGCATATCATCCTTCCAGACTTGATGCTTTACAACTTGCTCAAAAGATCCAGGCTCAGATTGTACAATAGTACTCATGGCTGCTAGATACCCTTGGTATCTACTTAGCTTCTTGCTTTCACGAATGTCCCCCTTTGGGGCCATATGTCCCTCGGCATCCTCAAGAGTGTCCCTGAGCCATGATGGTCTCTTCCCTATTGAAGGAGGTGGATCAATCGGGTCCATTGGTCCTTCAGCATCGAGCATCGTCTCATCCTTCGGTTCTTCTTTATTTCCAGGCCTTGCTTCATGATCTTCCTCAGATCTCGAAAGATTGACTACTTTCCTCAAGGAAGCATCTTTGTCAAAGTTAACATCGTGACATATCTCCACTTCCCTTTGACCAGGCACATATACTTTATAGGCCTTCGAAGTTTCGTTGTAGCCCACAGACATTGTGGTCTCCCTCTTGATGCTAGCTCCTCTGCAAAAGTTCTTGAACTCGTTCGTCTCATATAATAAGAACATCCTCCCAAGGATGTCACGGGCAGCATACCAGACAGATCAGAATGTACTAATTGCAAGACATCAGATGTCTTTGTGACACTTGAGGGGAAAGGTCCCCTTGTATGCTTTCCTTCGGCACAACCCTAACATACACCTTCATGATTATTTGAGAACTCAGGCATCCCCATCACCACCTTCCTTGCTTCGAGAAGGGCCTTGTAGTGAAGTTGTTCAAACCTCCGATGCCATAGTTCAGTCTGTCAGATAGTATCGCATGTCATCGCTCCCAGTGGACTTCCTCCAACCTGGTAGAGTGTACCAACTCTAAACCCAATCGTGATAGCTTCCTTGAAACTCTTCTTCCACATGCGCACCTTCCATCAATGAATGCCACATTGAAACCTTTGTTTTCCATGGCTGAAACAGACACAATGTTCTTCTTCAAATTAGGTATATATAGTACATCTTGCAGGCGGAGGACTTGACATTGAGACAAGTGGAGGGTCACAATCTCTGTCCCTTTCACGAGATATGTGGCATTATCTCCAAGGATAATTTGTAGATTAGTATCATTCTCAACCATATCAATAAGTGCTTCCTTGAACCCAATGATGTGCCTTGAGGCACCACTATCTATCAACTAGACATCCATAGTGTCGGGTGGAGATGCAGCAAAGAGGGCAGATACAAGAATGAATTCATTTCTTTTATCATCAAAAACATTTGATTCCTCATATCTGGAATTTCTTGACCTTTTGAAAGGTTGCCCATTTATGTCGAAGGGAGCCTTCCTTTTCTTGACCTTCTTGAAAGGGCATTCTCTAGCATAGTGACCTAGCTCAGAGATGTAGGCAACCAGACTCTTATGAATTGAGTCCCTGATCATCAGCGTTGATTTGATTTCCCCCTTCTTGTACTTTGATTTGGCAGCAGCAGTTGCAATGGATGGAGGCTCTTGGATTTTACCCTGCACATAGTCCATGACATCTTGGTCTTCCAAATTAAAATCCAATGTCATCTTCCAAGCATGGAAGTCATCCTTCCCAGTCAATTTTTCATCAGCCTTAAAGCCATTGTAGTTTGAGGAACCCATCCTCTTCTTCGGTGATTGCTACAAACTAGGGCTTTGTCTTCACCTCAACTCTGATACCATGTAAATTTTTGAAGATGTTCTATGCTTGATGCAACTTTACTTTTATCCCCAATGTCAGTCAGCAATCACATAAACAAGAAAGTAAAGCGCTGATAGAACATACCAGTAGATCGACAGAAGACAAGCCAGAAAAATATAAGTGTGTTGGTGCGTTACGGCGATCAACAAGATGCTTCAACCAGCAAAGTCTCAATACGGTCAGCCAACCAGAAGTGTCACAGACACATCCCTTAAAGACAGCTCATCAAAAATCAACATAATTCAACAAAAGAATCCCACATCCAGATTTACGGCATCCATTTCCGGCATCATCCAGATTTACGGCATCTATTTCTAGCATCATTCAGATTTACGGCATCATCCATATTTACGGCATCCATTTCTAGATCATAAGGATGTGTGTGATGAGATGATTGAAATGTCCTCCAACCTTGACTCTATTTATATCAATCACTGAGGGTGTGTGACACATTTGCTGGGGGTGTAAAACCTTAAGGCCGACCTGCACATATTTTGAAAGTATTAAAAATAAATTCAAAATAAATGTTCTGCTCATCGGATCAAGATGATCTTTAGATAGATCTTGCACCTCTTCATCTAAGCATCACAACATGGAGTTTGGACCTAGTTGTCCAATTTTAACAAGAACTTAATTGTAGTTGTTCATGTCTTCGATTGTTGAATGATACTTAAATTAGGTTTTCGATCTGTTGAAATCGATAACTAGAAGCCAATCTATTGTAAGATGATTTGGAGAAATTGTCGTATTACATCACCCCAGGTGTAAGATCCCTAGTTAGCCAGTGCAGGAAATCGGTCTTTTGTCATCATTGTTGCTGGGATACAATTTAGGCCATTCATGTCAGGCAGTGTTACTTATAAAAGCACTTCTTCAGTTTGAAATCTTTGTTAAACATTATATTGTGACTGGGAAGCATAATTTAAATTTTGCTTCTTCGAATTCAAGACTATAAACAAAAGGCAGAGTCTGCATTCAACCTGTTGCCACTTTCTTTTCTAAATACAAAAATATAAACAAATGCAACAAAACACCCTTTGTGAGATTTCCAACATGTAAAATTGTTGTGTACTGAAGATACTTCTTTTCAGGAGCGACAAAATTCAAAATGGGTGGTTTAAAATAACTGTCCATGATGTCTCACCAACTGACTCCAAAAGAAAATAGTCGTGTAAAGATTTCTAATACAGGGGCATTCGCCCATTGTTCGGCACATAGAGTAAACGATGGTCCACCTGGGATTAAATTTTAATAAAAGGTGTCTTCTTACAGATGAAAAGGTACAAAAGAATTAACTTTATTCTCTCGAGCTGGTTCAATACAAGATCTAGAGTCAAACTCGTAAACTAAGGTTCAATCCAATTTACCATCTGCTATGTCAAAACTATAACCTTGGGCCAGGTAGCATCGAGCTGGCTCAATCAAATTAATAATGACCACCTTGGTCCTTCATGCTGTGGTGTACACCACTGCAATGACCCAGATTCAAATCCCAATGAATGTGCAAATGGGGTGCTTACCATTGCAATGAGGCAAACAATATGCACTCCACAGCAGTGCTTTAAATGTTGTTTAGGTTGAGATATACATTGTTGGATAAACACCGGGATACACAACATTTATATTCAACCGTGCATATCCTAACATATACAGCTTTCAATGCACTGCTGTGGGGTGCGTATTGTTTGCCCTGCAATGACCCAGATTCAAATCCCAAAACAGATGTGCATAGGGCAGTGTTGAAGCAGAGTAAGACAGCATTTGTGCCGTTCATGTACTTGGCTGGTCTTGTTGTGCAGGAAATGAAGTTTCACTTTTCCTCGTCCAAATAAAGGACGTTGCACTTGATTATCATTATTATTCTTAATGGACCATCTTTAGCGTCAAAGCTGTAAGCTTTTGGGCCAACATGCACATTTCTATAATGCTCCTTTAATTCCTCAAGCTTTCCATGATTCAAGCTTCTACGTGAATTTCTAACTTGGCAATGAGCTATCATACTGGCATGGGGCATGAATCATCATTTCAGTTTGGCAAAAGATAAAAGTTCCAATATGTGCCCTAGCGATCAGGGAGGAAACCATCCTAAACCCCTTGCTTATCTCGAACAACATTTTAAGTTCTGATAATGAAATGCCCAACTCACAGTTCTAAAAAATCAGGGCAGCTGTAATAATATTTTTATATCTGCAACCCTGGTCAGAGTTTATTTTAGCTAAACAGAACCCATAAATATGAAATTCAGCTAGCTAATTTAGCATGATCCTACCCTGATCCTTTTCAGTAACCAATCTATACTCGCTCCAAAATACCAGATCACACCAACCCAAGAATCTATCACAGCATTGACTTCCATTGGGTAATAGACGATATAATATAAAACTGGTAAATTTGCAGTTTATAATTTCCCATGAAAGCATTCTGACAATCAGCTTAACTTACCCGATATCTTCTTCTCCTCTTCCTCCTCCTGTTTGCCCCATTATATACTGCGAAAGACAAGCTTGAACAGGAAAAACCTTTAAAGGCGACAGAACAGAGGAGAAAATAAATATCAGACAAGCTTGTGCTGTCCAAGAGAAAGCAGGTGCATCTCAAGCCTCATCGCCATGGTGTAGGGTCTAAGGCTGTCCAGTCGATTCTTGGTTCCTGAGTATAGATATGCTGGTGCCCTATTGAGCGACTGGATTACTGGAATGATCCAGGAGACCCATACGGGGCACGTGGGCTGAACATTTTGGGGTTTCGTAATCCAGTGTGAGCTCGCCAGCTGTAAACACGTATTTAAGGAAACGTGCCCTGTACAACCTGTGACAGTCGCTTTGCTTAGACTGTAAACAAGTGACATGCCACGGAGATATGGTAAATGGAAATTCTAGGAGGACTTAGTCACTTAGCATATTGGGTGAAGCTTTGTTTTCTGTGCCTCTTGTCCTGGACATTGTGTTCATATCGGAATATGGTCTTATATGGTCGGATATAAGGTTGTTTCCATTATTTTATTTTTTATATTTATGAAGGAGTTTGGTCGGATTCAACATTGTTTCTATTTTTTTAATTGGATGTGAAGTTGTTTCTCTTTTAAGAGAAAAATGGTGTTTATTTCTAACTATGAAAGAGGGGAATATAATGGTTTATGGAATAGTTTTGGTAAAATAAAATTAATTTTCCTTTATTTTACTCTAACCTATACAAGGCATTTCATTTGTAGATCAAATGAAGTTAGGATGAGGATGTTGTATTAATGTGTGAAATAGTATACATAATATTTTTAACACTTTATAAATCAATAAATAAATGAATTTAGGATGAGAATTTTATATATGTTTTATTAATGTTCAAAATAGTATACATGATATTATTATTAAAGTATATTATATTTTAGATTAAAAATCTTTCGGGAAATCACATGAGAATTTTGGAACCGACGCGTTTCGAACTACCAACTGTAGTTCTCATATATTATATTTGTTTATATGTGAATTATTGGAATGTTAATAGTGTTTTTCGATATAATTATTTTAAATTTTTTTTATTGTGATCAAAATTTAGTGAAGAAATATAGTTATTTTTATAAATTGTTAATTTTTGTAGAGTGTTTAAATAGTTTTTGGATATTATTGAATTAATTTGTAGTATAGAAGAAATTAAAAATGCATTTTATCAATTATAATTTTATTATTAGAAAGTGAGAATTTGTTAAAAAAAGATGTTTTCGAGAATATATATTAATCTTCATATAGAATCCAAATTGTGTGACACATGCAAAGATGTTATATCTAGATGATTTAGTATTAGGTGACACAAGGCATGTCTAATTGCATAATAGATTTAGTATTGATAAACTCACTTTATATTTCATGTCAATTTCATATTTGTGGTCTTCTATTTAATGTAGCTTAATTTTAAAATTTTAGTTTATGGTGACACAACATGCTTATGTTGGTTTTTGAAATAACTTTGTGATCAGGAGATCATGTGTTATGCTCAAAATTGAAAATGCTTGAAACAGGTCCGAACCTGAGCAACCGAAAAGGTCTCGTCGTTGCGATTACGATGCCGTGAACGGTTCGAAAAACCGATGTTGTATGAGGAAGATATCATGTTCTGTCCATTTTCCCAAACAGCGAAAATTTTGTGACTAGATGCCTAGTCAGCATGTAGGTACAGTCAGCAGGTATATTCTAGGGAATATTCCACTTTTCTCCAACCAACCAGATCGCACCACGTGGCATGTTGTGGGTCGTTGATCTTATGGTACGGAGATGATTTTTCAAACTGTTGGATTGGTTTGCACATTTTTATTTAGGGTCGTCGGATGAGCGACACGTGGCAAGCCCGCAGGCAGCCACGTGTCCTCAGGATGGTTCAATAAAAAAATTTTGGAGCCGGCGGGAATCGAACAACCGACCTCTGCGCACACACGCCCGAGTCTTGACCATTCTGCCTACCGCTTATGACTTAACCTTATAGGTTGTCGGTTTCATTTATCGTGATATGGTTTTTATGTTGGGGAATTGGGAGGCTAGCCCCGAAGGGCCAACCCTCCCATACAACCAAGACCCTGTGACCCCGGGCTAAGCCTCACCGCCAATGTTAAGGGTGGAGGTTACATAGACTGGTCACATGAACCGGAGTTCAACCCGCAACATCAAACGATATAATAACCGACGGCAACAGCTCTTAACCCCAACAGTCAGTGGGAGTGTTCACAAGTCACGGTTATATTAAAGGTTGCAGGCGATGGTTTCTAGACTACTTATCCTATCGGTTTCAGGAATGTAGTCACATGTCACGAGGTGACATTAAAACATTAACGTGGCGGTCGTGTTAACACAAAATCCAGCGAAAGGTTATCGCAGTCACATGGGCGGTGTATTGGCAACAAATGTTGTGGTTTGCAGAATGTGGAGTCTGGGTTCCATGCCACCAACGCAGGGTTTAAAAATAGTTAACAGTGATAATTAAAATGAGAAGTGGTCACATGTATGTGCGTCGGGAATGGCGGAGGTTGGGTGGAACCATACCCATTCCGGGTTCTGTGCTCTTTTATGTGGGGTTTAACATATATAACCATGATCGCGGGCTAAGGGGGGTCGGTTTGTGACTACCCCTCCCCTAACCACTAAATGTTAAGATCGGCGATCAAGACTGGCATGAATTTTGGCGCCTACCCTATTTTTAGGGTTTTCATTAAATTAAACTGCAGTGAAGTGCCTGTCTCCACTTTTAGTGGAGCTTTTCTAGCTGTCATTGGGAAAAATGCATGGGGAGGTCAATTTTCGACCAATTTTGGTGAAACAAGAGTCTACCTTGACTAATTTAAACATTTTGGAGCCATTGGTGTAGAGAAAACAACCATTAGAGGCCTGTAAACACATGTAATTTACAATTTTGAGCATAATGAAAAAGAGGGACATGCCATTGGGAGTTGGACCAGCAGATGTAGGCCAGGAGGGGTGAACTGCTTCATCATGCCTACTATTTAAAACTTATGCGTGATTGTTTTGCTCTGTTATACATTGTTGTTCAATGTTTTTAAGGCTTATTTTCATGCTTTAAGTTCACTAATTCATCTATATTTCATGGTTAAAACACTTGTTCCTTAAGCAAACTTATGGAGACAAATTGTACATGTTTATATTACTAAAAGGACACTTAGCACAACATAACTAATACACTCCTTTCAGATCAAGTTGGTATCAGAGCTAGAGCTTAATCTCTGATGTTTTTATGTGCAAAGATTTGTTAACTGTCTGCAAGGGTTTTCATGCTTACTAGGCTCAAGCTTAATAGAGGAGAAGGAAAATTGGTGGAACCAAAAGGTTCTCAAAGTGAGCCACAACAAAGAAGGGAAATATTGCCACATTCACCACCACCTATTTCACCTCCAAGAGAATCAGAAGTAGCATAAAGCATGCCTCCAGGAGAAGAAGAAACCAATGAAGAGATGGATCCCAAAGAGGAAGAAAGAGTGTACAGAAAAGCATTTCTTGACTTAACTGAAATGGTGAGAGTCCTTTATCAAGAAAGGAATGAGAAGCTAGAAGAAGAAAGGTCCAAACTTCACAAGGAAGGTCAGGGATCATCAGGAGGCCATAATGATGAAGATAAATCAAATAAGGGCAATGGAGGAAATGGAGACAGTGGAAAGTCACCATCATCACCCTCATCTTCATCCTCATCATCCTCTACTTCATCTTCAATACATCAACTATATAAGTCAAAGAACATGGGTAAAATTTCTTTTCCAAAACTTGATGTTAAGTTTGAATTGCCAATGTTTAATGGTGAAGTTAATGCAAAAAAGCTAGATAATTGGATTAGGCAATTGGAGTTCTATTTGAGAATCCAAAATTTTCATGATGATGATACCAAATCCAACTAGCTTCATTGAGAATGGAAGGTGCAACACTTGTTTGGTGGGAAGCCAAGGCAAAGGAGGAGATCAAGATGCATGGTAAGATTATTCTATCATGGACTGGTTTCATTTCTGCAATAAAACAACAATTTTATCCATTAGCTCACATGCAGAAACCCATAATGGACTGGAAAATGTTTAAATAATTGAAAGGACAAAATGTACAAGTGTGTACTCAATAATTTAGAAGAAGAGCTCTTTTATTAGGAGTAGATTTTCATAGCCAAGACACTTTGCTCAAGTATATAGGAGGCTTACATACCTACCTAAGACATACTATCCTTATGTTTAACCCTACAAGCCTAGATGAAGTTTGTGTACAAGCCACACATTTAGAGGCAAGGGGAAAACAAAACTTAGATGAGAATGAGGAAAATGTTTTTAAAGGCAAATGGAAGAAAAAGAGAAACACAAATGTCAGAAAAGAGAAGGGAAAATTATTTTGCAAACATTGTTCTAAAACTATCCATGATGAAGATCATTGTTGGAAACTTCATCCAGAGTTGAAACCAGAAAGTTTGAAGGCCAAAGAGAAAGCCAAGGAGAAAGGCAAAACTATTGCAATAGCTAAACAAGACTTGGGGTTGGATTCAGGAGATGAAACAAAAATCATAGCTATGGGACTAAAGAACTTGAAGGGGAAAGAGATTGAAAATAAACCCAATTCTAGTATATCTAACTGTCACATACAAGCTCCAAATGAAGAAGAGAGAATTGAACTATTTTATGTGAGGGTCATTTCCAAACATACCAAGGTTGACACATTGTTTGACAGTGTGTCACAAGCAAATTTAATTTCTAAAGACTTGGTCAAGAAACTTTATCTTGAGACCATTCCACATCCGAAACCATGTCCACTTGGTTGGATTTGTAAGGATGCAAATTTACAGGTTTCAAAGAAGTGCATGTTGCGCTTTGCAATAACTGCACATCTCATTGACACAATTGAATTAGATGTTGTTCCGCTTGATATAACAAGTATGGTGTTGGGCAGTCCTTACTTGTATGATAGGAAAGCGATCTTCCATCACCATGAGAACAAATACCATTTATGCAAAGATGGCAAGGAGTATATTGTGAGAGCTCATCGCAAGAAACTAGACACTTCTTTAGTTAATGCAGGGCAAATGAAGAGGCTAGTCAGTGCAAGACAAAACTTGACATTGATGATGATTAAACAAAGAGAAGTCTTACATAATCCTTTTCAAACAAATAATAATGTATGGAATGAGTTGTTTCAATTTGAAAGCAGGTTGTCTTAGAAAGAAGATGACAAGCAGTTGTAGCAGTCGACATTGGTGTTGAACGGTGTTGAAAACAAGGTGTCAGTGCAAGAAGTTGCAAAGGTCAAAGAGAAGAAAAAGAAACTTAGCAAAGAAGGCACATGATTTAGAAATTTTCCTTGCTAGTTTCCGAGATTCATGGTACAATGGTGAAGAAACTTGGTCAGGAATCAACACAAGTTCAAGGAAAATTCAGCAAAAAATCGCCATAAGGATAGAATGCAAGGTGAGAGTAATTCCAAGTTTCCTTTGATCATATACCAATGCAGAAACAAGATGTTTACTACAAAGTTAGGTTGTTGTTCTGCAAGTTCAAAAAAATGTGCAACATGACAGTGTCAAAAACAACAATGGTTGGTCGATGGAATCAAGGGAAAATTTGTCGTTTCATGAAAAGCTCCAATTAATGAAATTAGGGAAATTTTATTGGATAAATATTGGAAGAGTGGGGACACAGTCTCCTCATCTTCATGTTCAGTAATCCAGAGAGCTTTTGGGGTCAAAAAGCTTCCCAGTGGGGAGGTGTGATCAGGAGATCATGTGTTATGCTCAAAATTGAAAGTGCTCAAAATAGGTCTGAACCTGAGCGACCGGAAAGGTCTTGTCATTGTGATTTTGGCGTTGTGAACGGTTCAAAAAATCGATGTCGTATGAGGAAGATATCGCGTTTTGTCCGTTTTCCCAAATAACAAAAATTTTGTGAACAGTCAGCAGGAATATTCTGGGAAATATTCCATTTTTCTCCAACCAACCAAATCGCGCCATGTGGCATGTTGTGGCCCGTTGATCTTATGGTATGGAGATGAGTTTTCAGGCAGTTGGATTGGTTTGCACGTTTTTATTTAGGGTCGTCGGATGAGCAACACGTGGCAAGCCCGTAGGCCGCCATGTGTCCTCAATATGGTTCAATAAAATTGTTTTGGAGCCGATAGGAATCGAATAACCGACCTCTGCATGCACACACCCAAGTCTTGACCATTCCACCTACCACTTATGACTTAACCTTATAGGTTGTCGGTTTCATTTATCATGATATGGTTTTTACGTTGGGGAATTGGGAGGCCAGCCCCGAAGGGCCAGCCCTCCCATACGACCAAGACCCCGTGACCCCCGGCTAAGCCTCACCGCCAGTGTTAAGGGTGGAGGTTACGAATACTGGTCACATGGACCGGAGTTCAACTCGCAACATCAAACGGTATAATAATCGGCGGCAACAGCTCTTAACCCCAACGGTCGATGGGAGTGTTCACAAGTCACGGTTACATTGAAGGTTGCAGGCGACGGTTTCTAGACTGCTTATCCTGGCGGTTTCAGGAATGTAGTCCCATGTCATGAGGTGACATTAAAACATAAACGTGGTGGTCATGTTAACACAAAATCCGGTGGAAGGTTATCGCAGTCACATGGGCGGTGTATTGGCAACAAATGTTGTGGTTTGCGAAACGTGGAGTTCAGGTTCCATGCCACCAACGTAGAGCTTACAAATGGTTAACAACGATAATTAAAATTAGAAGTGGTCACATGTATGTGCGTCGGGAATCGCGGAGGTTGGGTGGAACCATACCCATTCCGGGTTCCACGCTCTTTTATGCAGGGTTTAACATAAATAACCATGACTGCGGGCTAAGGGGGGTCGGTTTGTGACCACCCCTCCCCTAGCCACTAAATGTTAAGTTCGGCGGTCAAGACTGGAGGGAATTTTGGCGCCTACCTTATTCTTAGGGTTTTCATTAAATTAAACTGTAGTTAAGTGCTTGTCTCCACTTTTAATGGAGCTTTTCTAGCTGTCATTGGGGAAAATGCATGGGGAGGTCAATTTTCGACCAATTTTGGTGAAACAAGAGTATACCCAGACTAATTTAAACATTCTGGAGCCATTGGTGCAGAGAAAAAATCCATTAGAGGCCTGTAAATACATGTAATTTACAATTTTGAGCATAATGACAAAGAGGGACATGCCATTGGGAGCTGGACCAGCAGATGTAGCCTAGGAGGGGTGAACTACTTCATCATGCCTACTGTGTAAAACTCATGTGTGATTGTTTTTCTCTGTTATACATTGTTGTTCAATGTTTTTAAGGCTTATTTTCATGCTTGAAGTTCACTAATTCATCTATATTTCATGGTTAAAACACTCATCCCTTAAGCAAACTTATGGAGACAAATTGTACATGTTTATATTACTGAAAGAACACTTAGCAGAACAGAACTAATACACTCCTTTGAGATCACTTTGTTATGTGTATCACGTCATTTTATTCCTAGTTTGTTGAGATAGGTTCCAATATCTATGTATTTTGGTGGTGATATTATTTAATTATTTGGATATCACAACTTAAGGTTGGACTTGTGGACTTTTTTTTCTTCTTCTTTTTTGTAAGGTGAATTATATTACTTCAAAATGGGAGTTTGCACCAAAAGAACTTTATAATTCATTTCAGTCTCTCCCCAAGGAGACCAGACCATAGCCAAAACTAGACCCTACGAAGGGTAAGAAGAGACAAACATACCATAGCCTAACTAAAAATAAGCAGTAATATACTACGATACAGATCCATCCGACCATAAGCATTTTTAGTAACCAAAAGAAATTCATAGACAAGATTCATCAGATAATCAAGACATTGACTCATTATTCAAGCCTGTTATAGGGATTGGTCTCATTAGGTCTACTGGTGATCTAGGCATCGTTGGGAGGATTCCCAAGTGTTTTTTCAATACGATCCAATCGTCAATCCATGATGTCCAATCAATATTCGTGGTGCTTTAGATGACAATGTATATGGTCCAGAGTCTACAACAAATCCCTCCTTGAATCTTGGTTATCCACTAGCATTTTCCCAAAAGAAATTTCTTGGTTCAGTAAAGATCGATGGCCTGAATGTATTGATCATCCCTACTCCTTGTTTCCCTGGTTCCTAGGATCCACACTTCCCATTCAGCACTCACTATAGCATATGAAAGTGAAGATCTTTGAGACGTTTCTACTCTTTCTCCTCGATTCAATTATTCTTGAACATGCATCGGGATTTGATCTTGATGTTGTGCTACAAATCCTGCAGTCGCGTTCTGTAGGTGAGTATTCCCTCGACCGACACATTCTTCATAATATGCAGATCATCTTCACACCCGACCCCTCTCCCTTGGCATGTTAATGTTTCTTTTAATGACCGAAACTAGGAAAGATGAACTTTTTCTGTAAAAACAAAGTAGCAATGTATGACATAGTAGGCAAAAAAATGTGGTCTACACCGACAAGGACTATTTCCCTATAAAACACTTTGTCATCCTACCCCCCACATTGAGATACATGAAGAGAATTATGTCACTTATTTTCCCCTTATGAGAAACCTCCCTTGCTTGAAATGGGAGCATATACCATCCATCCTCCCCCCTCCGGTGAAAGATAACAAGGAACAGATTCATTCCCAATCCAACCTCCACCGTAGACAATATAGAGCCATACCATCCCAGAGAGGACTTGCAATGCCACTGGAAAGCTCCCACCTACATAAAATCCAACCCCAACTCAGCTCCAACAACATGACAATTAATTGAGGACCTTAAACAGTTAAATCCACCATTATAGGTTGGTGTTGGTCCCAAAACGTATAAATCCTACCTCCTCCAAACTAATCCTGACAACACTATATTTCCCCAGGAAAGTTACCAAATTACTTTTTAACCCCCACTCCTTGTTTTGATACCAATTTAATCACAAGTAAAAAACATTAAGAGGAGGTACATTTCCTACTTTTTCCAATGGCCCAACTAAAAGGGAGGAAGGTTCTAGAAAAGCATTGTGAAAAGACAAATTGAAGTCAAAATTTATGAAGGAATGCCAGATTTTAGAGTGCCTGATACCTAGGAGAGGCGAAGTGAGAGGTCCTTTTACTTTCCTGTGCCATCCAAGCTCTTATCCATTCAAGTCCTACTCACTTGCCCAATTACTGAGTTGAGTAGGTGTTAGGTTTAGTGCATCTCGACTCCCCCTAGCCACTCCATCTCTAAGCTCGATGAAAGTCACTTCCCTAGAGACTCTATAACAACTTCCATAAGCTATCTACACCTCAGTAGGAATCTATAGGGAAACACTTAACATATTATGAAATGTTATTGATTCTTCCTCTCTATTCTCGTTAATCGGCTTTGTGTCCTGTACAATTATGATTATTTCCCATTCATTTAACTTTGCTCAATTGATATCCTTCGCCTTCAACATTGCCACGCTATGGAATATTAATTGTGTCTTCCTCGCACTTATTTAGCCGCCACTCTCCTCTTCTTGGCTTTCATGCATTTGGAAAATTGTCCTGCTAACTGAATTTGATGGCAAGATTAATCTAGTTCCCTATACTATGTTGAAATTTGCATCCTACATCTCCATTAAGGACCCATATCTTGGCTCCACCTCCAATCTTCTCACATATGCAAGATCTCCCATCACATTCATTCCTTGGTATATCATTTGGACCTAGGTGTGGTTTGATGGGCCTTGTCATATTCTTCCAACTATAATGGGCGTGTTTCCACATCCCCTTTCCTATTGGTCAGACAAGGTGGTGCCCATTACACTTCTCTAGTCACCCCATCTAGGGACTTGTGGCTTATGTTGTCACGGACTTATTTATTTTCTTATGATAATTTTCAACCTTTTAGGTATAAGGATTGGGAGTGGTATTGAATATGTTTTTATATTTGCATTCATGTTTTGTTTAAATATCGACTTGTAGGGGGTTGACTTAGTTATTTAAATGGGTGGATACACTTGTGGTGCATATGTCAATGATAGAATTATTTGTTTATGTTGTTGTGTAGGGAAACTATTACAATCTATATCACTCAATGTTGAAATGTTATCCATTAGAATTTGTCTATGTTTGCTTTGTTATATTTGTGAAGAAGAGCCCTCTCAGACATGAGAAGAATGGTAATTTTGCTTTAATCCATAATGGATCATTATATAACTTGTCATTTATCTTGGTACTATCTAGGTGGAAAAATGGAGGAATTAATATGCATACCCCATTTAATAACAAATCCCAATTTGAAATTTCGGGGTATGGAAACTTCCTTACACATTTTGAGGCATCAAATGACACTTCTCTAGGTCAAAACTTTGTATGTATAGCTTACAACCTCTTGATACTATTTTTCACATTGAGACCTTTCTAACGGTGTAAAAATCACTACAATCGAACCTCACATGCAAAATTTATGCCCCCTCTAAGTTAACATATCGTGTTGACCACCATTGTACGAGTGGATGCCACATATACCCACATTAATCACACATGTTGGGCTAGCCATGTGTGGACTTTCAATAATATTATGTAAGGTCAAAACTTTATCATGAATTGAAACCCTACCCTTAATTTCCATGTAAAAACCCTATCCCTAGACAACTCTAAGGTTACATTAAATTCTAGGTTGTTAGGAGGAGAAATGATTCCATTCTTTGGCATTGTACTAGTTCCATAGTTAAGTAGAGCATCTAGAAGAGGGATTTGAGAGAATAATAACGGGGGAAGTAGATTTAGTGGTAGCACTCATGCAATAATGTCACAGGAAACTCCATAGCAACTCCATAGTGAGTGCCCCTTTCTTTGTATTTGTTACGATCCTTATGCCTTAAAAATGATAAGAAACCAATAATTACAATTCTCTTCGAGGGGGAAACTTCTATAATAGCTCCGGGTTGATTTTCCATGTAAATAAATTAAGCCAAGGTCATGGGACATGTATTCCAAGCTGAATTAGGGGAAAAAAATTAGAATGGGTATCACTTGTGGGTTTATTATTGGCCATGGAAATTGGTGTTGGCATTGGCAAAGGAAAAAATGCGATAAGTGGAAATTATTTCAAGAAATAAGGGAAAATAGGAGAAAATGAAGATGAAGAGAAAATAATATGCATGCAAGGGAAAATGAAGAAAATCGAAGGAAAATAAAATGAAAAAGAAACAAAAGGAGCGGATGAACATTCTATGTCACTCTTTTCACTCTTAGTTACTCTTGATCACTTCTTGGTCTCTTGGAGCATTCTAGCATTCACTTGGACATTGATGCATTCCCACTTGGGTTTGGAGAGAGAGAGCACTTGGACAAAAGAAAACAAGCAATTAAAGGAAATCAGGGCAGCGAAGAAGAAGGTTGGAAAAGAAGCTACAACAAGAGAACATTATAGGTAACAGGTTGCATGTGTGATTTCTTGCTTGAGATTTGAATGCATGGTACATGCATTTGGTTATTTAGTAACTTTGTTGTCATTGAAATGGGGTTTGTCTAGATTGAAAGTGGTTTCAGCCTTGCCTTTCCATTTCATGGATAAACATGATGTAGTGGATTCCCTATTTTGGTTAATATTTGGATGGCCGGTAGATTTTGGATCTTGGTGAGGTGGTATGAGGAAAATTCCCAAGGGTCGAGGGTGGAGATGGGCATTCTCAGTGGAACTCTTGATAGATGGGTGGAAACACGAAAATTCCTCTTGGTTGTTGAAGAAAGTCAGAGGCATCCAAGCTTGTTGGTTTTGGTGATTTCTGGACCGATTTAGGTGAAATCACTATGGTTGAGGGTTGAGGTGGTTTAGCCTCTGGAAGCCTTGGTTGGTTTTGTTTTGGTTTATCCCATGTGATCCTACATTCATGCTTGGAATATGGTACGGGGGTGATTGGTTGAAAGAGATATTTGGTTCAACCCAATCTATGGTTGGGTGGTACATGGAAGTCCCTAACTTGATTGACTTTGTGCATATGTTATTATGTGTTATTTCTTATTGAGATCAATGAGCACATGTATTGGTTATTGTGTTTATTTTATGACTGGTTTGTCATGGTTTCATTCTGGTTGAATGTTGGTTATAAGCATGGTTAAATTATGTGCTTTATAGATCTTGTTCATGATTCAATAAGTTATTTAATGGTTATATGAATGCATAAGCTAACTAGTGTTATTGTAGCATTCTTGATGATTCTCTGGTGAAACTAAGGAATTAATGTACAAATATGCATTCATGACCTATAGCTACCATGTTTACCATGTGTTTGAAGAAATGTTTATCATGTGTTTCGCAAGTTTGGGTAAGATCTTAGCATCTGTATAGATTTTTAGAACTTATCACCATCATAGATTGGATTCTGGAAAGTTTTGGGTTGTTCTAGTTAGCTGATCTACAACTAATCCTGAAAATCCAAAATAGGGCTTCTGGCTGCAATCTCTTAATTGAGAAATCTCGGTTGAAGCCGCATGGAGGAAGGCTCGTGCATGTAGTTGGATCCTTTTGTCCGCATGCATAGCTTGGTATGTATGCGATTGGGCTGTAAGGTTAATTGAAATGATAGTTCTAGCTTAGGGTAGGATCATCAGTGGACGTTGTCTGACATATGGGTGGTTTGGTGTCCATAGGTAGCTGCAGTAAGTTTCAGGATGGTAGATCTCACTTCCATCACTAGAAATTAGATGTTGGGTCATGTCATGGTAACTCTCAACTCATGTTTACCCTGGAGAGCTTGTAAAAGCAGGTAAATGTGCGGTGGGGTGTTACAACCTCCTTTTACAATGAATACAATGTACAAGACAATATTCGATGATCCTAAGGCTAGGTCTCCTTAGCATATATATTAGAGAAAAATGGTACAACTATGATAAAAATGAGACCATGAGAGGTTTTAACCTACATAATAAAATAATAATTAAATGTAATCACTCAATATCTAAGGATTAATAATGGGTTTTTAGGTTCACATGGGGCTTCTATAGGGCTTAACAGTCCCCTCCCCTTGAAAGAAGTGTTGTCCTCAACACTTGACTATTTGTGGGTGTTTCTGCATGAACAACTCATCTTCTCATGTTGTTTCTTCCACTTGTAGGTTCTTCCATTTGATGGGGTACTCAGTAATTCCTCAATTTCTCAGTTGCTTAGTCCTTGTTTCCAAAATTGTTTCTGGTTCTAGTATTATTTTCCCTTCTTCATCAATCTTTGGTAGGATAGTTTGGATTAGGATTTTGTCACCAGTTACTTTCTTTAAAAAAGAAACATGGAGGACTAGATGTACACGTGAAGCTGGAGGTAACTCTAATTTGTAAGCCATACTTCCAATCCTCTACAAAACCTTATAGGGGCCATAATACCTCAGAGCTAATTTATTGTCCTTTTGTTGCTTTAGGGGAATATGCTTATATGGTTATAGCCCCACAAATACCCAATCCCCCACTTCAAATTCCCTTTCACTATGATGTTGATTGCTTGTTGTTTCATCCTATTTTGTGCCATAACTATATTGTCCTTCAACAGTTTGAGAACCTCTTGTTAGTGTTTTATATGTTTCTCTACTACTTGAGCCTTTATAGTCCCTTTCAAGGGTGATGTGATGGATGGAGGGTTGTATCCATAAAGTGCCATAAAATGGTGATATTTTTTATGAAGTGTGTAAGGATGTGTTGTACCATCATTCTACCAAGGGTAACCATTTGACCCATTACCTTCGTTTATCATATGTAAAGCAACATAGATATCATTTTAAACATTTATTCATAATCTCATTTTCCCCATTATATTTACAATCGTAAGGTGAGTTGTGAGCCAATTGTGTAGCCACTAAGAAAATAATTCAGTCCAAATTTTATTAGTGAAAATTAGATCTTTGTCACTTATAATAATCTTTGGTATTCCATGTAGCTTTTATACTATTTCCATGAATGATTCTGCCACAATACTTGCTTTAAAGGATGATAAAGAAAACACAAGTGGGCATACTTTTTCATTCAATCTACCACTACCATAATGACACTCTTTCCTTCATATTTAGGTAAACATGTAACAAAATCCATTGAAACTTATTCCCAATGTTCGCTTAGTATAGCCAATGGCTGAAGAAGCCATGTGATCTTGATAGTCTCTCCTTTATTTTGTTGGCATACCACACATTCCACCTCAAAATTTTGCACATCTACTTTAAGACCTTCCCAAAAAAATATTTCTTAATCTTATGGTATGCCTTCAAGAACCTCGAATGTCCTCTTATAGGATAAGTGTGTAATTCCAAAGGAACTTTTGTTTCAGTTGAGAATTACGACATAAGTATAAGTGATATTGATACCATAAAAAATCATTTTTCCGTGTAAATTATTTTACTACATCAGGGTCCTCCTATAGTGGTTGAAATATCTTGCATATCTTCTCATCTTGTTGTCATTATATCCTTGCTTCTTCCACCCACACAGATTATGGAATGAAAATAACACATAGTAAATCATTTGTATCTTCCTATTTTCTTAAGAGTGCATCTACCACATTATTTTGTTTTCCCATTTAATAAATAATTTCAAAGTCATAACCCAACATCCTTGTGACCCATTTTTGTTGCTCTCTTAAAGATAGAATTTGCTCCAAGAAGTACTTCAGACTATCATGATTTGTTTTTACTTTAAGGTGTCTTCTTATTAAGTATCGATGTCATTTCTTAATTGCATGTAGTATGGCCAACATTTACTTTTCATAGATGGATCCCAGTAAGTTATTTCCTTTAAGTTCACTACTTTGAAAGGCAAGGGGTCTTCCTTATTGCATGAAAACCTCACCAATGTCATGGCCTAAGGCATCACACTCCACAATGAATTTTTTTGTTAAGTCATGTATCACTAAAATGAGAATTGTACACATACCCTCTTTAAGTTCTTCAAAATATTTGGTTGCTTATTTAGTCCCAGAAAATACTTCCTTATTTAATAGTTTTGTTAGAGGTGTTGCTACTTGACCATAATTATTAGCAAACTTGTGATAATATCCTTTCAATCCTAAGAATCCTCTAAGTTTCTTCAAGGTATTTGGGATCAATCATTTCCTCATAACTTTGATTTTTTTAGGATCCACCTTAACATCATCACGTGATATAATATGATCCAAATATTCTAGTTCTTGAACCCTAAAGGCACACTTAGAAGGCTTTGTGTATAGTTGTTGTTTTTCCAATAGTGTAAAGACCATGTCCACATGTTGTACATGCTCTTCTCAAAATTTGTTGTAGATTAGTATGTCATCAAAAAATACTATCACAAAATTTATGAGGATGGGTTTGAAAATATAATTCATCGAGCTTTGAAATTTTGAAGATGAATTTGTAAGTCCACATGGTATAAAAAAAAACCCATAATGACCTCCATGTGTTCTAAAGGTTGTTTTGGGAATTCTTCTTGCCTCTTTCTGATTGGATGATATCTAGTACAAAGATCCCATTTAGTAAAGAAAATTGCTCCATGCAATTCATCTAATAATTCATCAACGACGGAAATAGAAAACTTATCTTTGATTGTTACTTTTTTGAGTTATTTGTAATTTGGACACATACGCCATGAACCATCCTTTTTTATAACCATCACCACTAGTGGATAGAAAGTAATCTCACTAGGTTGAAAGATGCTTGCTTCTAACATTTCTTGAACCATATGCTCAATCTCAATCTTTTGCGTATGTGGATATTTATAAGGCCTAGTTTTAGGTGGTACACTTCGAAGTTACAAATGAATAGCATGGTCATGATCTTAAACAGGTGGAATACCCGTAGGCATTTCTCCACATACCTTAGCATGATTGTTGATAACTTTTTGGAGATCCACTAGAGTAGAGGATATAGATGTTTGAACATCTAATGAACATAATTGTGAAACTACACGTTGGTCTCCATTTTTTGGCAATTTTGTCATGCTATTAGAGCTTATCACTTTACCAGGTTTCCCTTGGATACCTCTAAACTCAATTTCCTTTTCTTTAGAGAAAATATTATTAAAATATCTTGAAAATTAAGGGCCGCTATTCCCAATGAGTGTAACCATTATACCCCCGATACAACATCATCTCCACCCATTTGGATTGTACTTGTGGGACTAACCAACAAATACTTCCCCATATTCAACTTAATATTATGGCACTTCCCTAAACAATTTATGGTACCTCCACGTGCAATCAACACTTGAAATTATGGTTCTCGATATACAAAGCGAGTAAGAAGTTTTGCCAATTTGTAATTCATGAAATTATGGGTACTACCTTAATCAATCAATATTGTTACTTTTTTCTTTTTGATATATCCATCTATCTTGAGGGATTGTGGACTATGGATGCCAACCAATGCATGACAAGAGATTGTTGGAGTAGTCCCTTCTAGCTCCAGATCTTGTGAAGTTTCTACTTCTTAATCTTATTCGTCTTCACAATCTATGCGAAACAATTTATTCTCACTGCATTTATGCCCTTTACTATACCTGGTGTCATATTTGAAACATACTCCCTTTTCTCTTCTTTCAACCATTTATTGAGGAGTCAACCTTATCGGTTTAGGAAAGGGAGCATGATATTCTCTATAGTTAATAGTGGCCAATTTTCTATACTGAAAGCATGTCTACTTGAAAGTATGCATAGTGGGTACTCGTTGGATGTGGAATTTAATGTCGCATCCAACGAGTGTCTGCTCTTAAAATTTGAGTAAACCTATAAGAGATCAGCCAAAAATAAAACTAAAATAATTATTTTTCTTATTTTCCCTCCAAAATATTTTCCCTAGAGATGACATCATCATCTTGAATCCTATTGATTCCTTTGAAGTAAATTTTACCAGTATATATATATATATATATATATATATATATATATATATATATATATATATATGTTCATTTTTTACCTCAAAATTCCCCTAAATAACCCTTCGGAAATAAATGTATGATTTCCAAGTACCATAACGATCCAATTGCTTCGATTATTAACCTACACAAGAACAATGGAAAAAAGCTTTGATTATCAAAAGGCATAAAACAATGGCACCTCCATTCTATGAGTTACCCACTTGAAGAATAACCACCAACAATGGGGAATATAGTAGAGCAAGAGAGAATAAAGTCTTAGTAATTTCCAGTGGTATTGGTTGACATCTATATGCCCATGGATTCGAATCTAAGCAGTGCCAACTATAAGGACATTAGAATCATTCACTCATTGATTGGCGAAATGACGTTGGATCCTCCTATACTCGCATGAAATAAATGTGTCTTAGCAATTTGTATTAAATGCTTTCAATTTATTAATTAATATACTACAACATTAAATATTTCAAGGATGTCTAAGAACTAGCAATTGCACCAGGGGTGCAAGGGAATGCCGAAAGGAAGAGCTGTGAATTATGTTGTGCTACATGTAAGGGTACATCATGAATGTGAACTTATGGGGTGCAAAATCTCACATTGAAGAGGAAAACGTATGAAATGGACATGTTATTGATTACATGGCTTGTTGGCTTTTAGACTATGAAACATAATTATTTGTGCTATCCCCAGTTAGCCAATCTGAAGTTCTTAATGCCATGTAGATGAGTCTTAGTTGATATTAACTTGTTTTGGATCGAAGCACTCCCATTTGGGAAACTTCTAGGTACCACAATAGGTCAGCGGTGAGAAAAGGTCACTATAGTTTTTTAACCCAGAAACATATTAAAATTTTAGGAAGCTTATAAAACATATTAAGGTTGAGATAACATTGGAATAAAATTGCAGTGAACGTGAATATATTATCAATAAATTTAAAAGGTTTAAGGGACAACTTGGTCATAAATCACTACATAAATTTTTCAAATTTTCAGTGAATTTCAATTAGGTGATTTAAAAAGACACATAGGCAGAAAATTAATTTCAATTAGGTGATCTAAAAACAGATAATTTCAATGAGTGAATTTAATTAGGTAATTTAAAAGAATGATAATAATAATGAAAACCTACTAACACTAATATGATCTATTATATTTTAATAAAAAAATAAGAAATTAGTTGAAATTTTTAAATGCATTGCTAAATACTATAACCATTATATATTAAATGCTATCAAAAAAATTTGGAGGTGAATATAAACATGAATATTAGATTGTTTAACCAAATCATGCCTAAAATATGCTGGATTGTTTTCATAAAATTGGGTTTCAATTCTTGGTTCTATGAGAAGTTCATAGAAGCGTAGGTGTTGAGAAAATTTGAGATTCAAGTCTTGATTCCTTGCTTTCCCACCTCTGCAGAAAATTCTTTAGCTGTCCTGGTAGTTGATTTGAAGGGTTGATATACATTGTGCCCTGGTTTAGATTTATTCCCAGTTGAATTTTGAAATGGTGCAAAATCATATCATAAACCGTGTCTGTTACATTGAATCTTTACTTCCATTTAAACTCTTAATTCTAGTTTTTTGGGGACAAATTTCTGGTCCTTAATGGACAAACGTTTGTAATTCACAAATTGTGGAATTAAACAAATATTAATGCCATATTGTAGTAAGGATATATTGAAAATTACAGTAGTCAACAAATCTACTGCCTATTAGCATTATAAATATTTCAGGATCAACACAGATAAGCCATTTTGTTACAACAAAAAGGAAATTATATCATAATTAGACGTAGTCATATGTGGAAGAGGAATAGAATATAAAAGATAAATATAGCTATGCATTCCAAAGAGGATGCTATTAGATGTCACGGTCTCTGGTGCACTCTGGAGACATAGTAGGATACCTCACTCTGTCAGTGCATTAGTTGTATATGGTGTACCTGTCACGAACCCACTTCAGTTTCCTCCATTGCTGTCCATCAAGGTCATCGAAGGCTTTCTGATCCCACCATTGACGGCCTAAAGTTGGACAAGCATAGTGAGGCACAGAGGCCTCACACCCATCCATGTGGAATCCCTTGTATGATGCAACAAAGGGTGCCTTGCTCCAGTCTGTCTTCTCCAGCTCACCCCTTGTAGCCCAGTCATCAGCATTCCACAAGCTTGAATAGATTTTCATGGGCTGGTTGAATGGATATCTCACTCCTAAATCCTTCTTGTTCTTGAAAACTCTGATAGGAACATCAGATATGTGCGTTGATCTCTGTCCCCCTTTCCTCCACTGAAAACATTAGTTTGGAGAATGTAAGGCTGTCCAGACCTATTGCCCATGAACTCAAAGTCTATTTCATCATGTTCAGAGTTTTGAGAGGACATATGTTCAAACAAAGGCAATACACTATTTGCATTAGGGAGATGGAAAAATATAAATAAATAAAAAATGAACTTAAGGAGGATCAGATGCACATGATGAAGGCTGAAGCCCCTGTAAAGTAAATGCCACCTGAATAGCAAAACAAGCAGTTAACAAGGAAATAATATTTCTTACATAAAAGGCAATCAAAACGCCTGCAGAGTCACCAGGAACCATCTTTATTTGCATACTGAAATGTCTAAACAAGTAGCTACCCTTGGATCGGAAGCCAGTACCTGCCAAATACCGGAGAAAATAGCAGTGAGGCTTCATGCTCAATGCATAAATCACATTTGATCCCTCTAAACTTCTAAACTTGCACTGAGACTTAATGTTACTGATTAAGTAGAATGTTGAGAATAATCCTAAAAATGCTTATGAACTCAAAGTCAGCTAAACAAAACTCATTTTCTAAAGAAATAATGCTACTGCATCACTGGTAAAACCTATAAAATGGAAGGAAGGGATAAATAATGAAAGGCCTAGGCATTACCTATCCATTTGTCAAGGGAAAGCTACATTTCATTCCCCCCATTAATGTGCTTGATATGATCAGAAGCCCAAGTGGGTACATAGTTTTTTTTGGAATGGCACATCCACAGGCTTAGGAGGTGAGGTAGCAGTGGTAGCCATTGCAGCTACTAAGAGAAATAAAGTACATTGTGCACCATATTGATTAGCATTGCCTAGAAAAGCACCAGCCTCCTGCTATGTTATCTGCAAGGTTAAAGGTACAGTCAGTAAGAGCTAGAATGCCAGATTAGAACCAGTGAACACTCTGATATGATAATGCTAAATAACAGAGAGCCATGACTAAGAACACGAAACATCAAAATATATCTCTTCATAATATATCTTCCCAATCATGGCTACACTTTCATCTATCACAGTATCTATATGTGCATATGTTATTAGAATAAGTACCCAAAAGAGAAATGCTTTTGACAATATTAGAATCTAACTCCACATAATAGATTGCAATGTAGAGGCAATGGCCTAAAAGCTTATTTTATAATGATCAGAACCCTAGAAAGTAATTAATGAATGGCTACAAAATTATGCAAATAGTAACAACATCTCCATCTCACACAGGCACTGTAAATCTCCTTTTCATAATAACGGGTTTGTGGGTACATTCTGAACCCAAAAATACAGCGAAAAAAAGCTCAAAAGAAAGACCACTAGAGTTATGGCAACATATATCCTTTGTCTCATAGAAAACTGTCATAAATAGAGCCTGAAAGGGAGCACATTAATCGATCAACCGATTGATGTCTGAGGCAGTCTCCATGATTACCTTATGTGCAGGACAGATTAGGTCTAACCCAGGATGGGCAGGGGATGCAAAAGAGCTTGGCTCTAGTGCATAAAGCATGACCAAGGGTTTCGTGAGCAGTCTTCACACGAAGACTCGGGGACAGGAAGACTGTTCAAATCGCAATTCAGACTCCCAGACGTAGCGATTAGGTCCTAAAAAAATAATAAAATGTCTAACAAAACATGTGAATATTCTAATTTGGTATCTTAAGGGGAAAAATTCTGTGACAACAACATCACAAATGCAAAAGTGCCTAGAAGCAATTCTACATATTGTTTGAAACCATCAGCAATAGCTGGATAAACACAACAGCATGAAAAGGTTCTTTTGAAGAAACTTGACTCACAACTTTTATGTTTTTGGGCTTTACAGGCGTGCTAAGAGACTGGGGCTTCATTGCACTAGTCACCAAACGAACATTTGATCTGTCATCGCCCTATCATTCTCAGGTTGTTCCGTCATCGCCCTTGATCCACTGACCACCGTTTTCTTCTTACCGTAATAACTGGAGACAATTTACCAACAGAAATCCTTCTCCCAGGAGATAATGAAGTCCTCTTGCCAACAGGCGAGGGCCGAAGAGCTCTCCTCCCGGGAGAAGGCTGAGGCGTTTTCCTCCCCACATTCAGTGAAGGCTGACTATACCTGGATGGAACAACTTATGTGCCTTCTCTCGCAGGAGCCCTGTTATATTCTTGAGCCTTCAAGAGACTTGGAACAACACAGTTGGAGGGTATTGGAGACGATGCCCTTGAAGTAGCCTTGGTTGCAGGGAAATTATCTCGAATAACCCTGTTTTTGCTGGACTTTCCAGCAGACACAGACCGCTTCTTTGTCTTTCAGGCCTCCACTTTACTTCCATCTGACAAAAAAAAATTCGAAGATGAAAAAATTGGCCTGATTTTCTTCTCACAAGCAAAAGCATTCTCATTCAAAGCAGGCCTCTCAAAATATTTATAGTTGACCGTCTCGGTGCTGCAAGTGGGCACCTTATCAGCAGACTTCAGCCTTCAGGCCATAACCTGGTAGCTGGTAATCCCTTCCATTGCATTCAAACCAGTGACGTCAGATTCGCATTCGAATTCGAGTTTGAGTCCATAGACTGTATAAAAAAGCCATTCTGCATTGAAGGCACAGCCATGGCCACCACATCCTCTGGGTTACCTATACAGGGGTGCCTACCTGGCAGAGGTCAAATGCAGTGCAGACATGGAACAAGGGAAACTAACTGAAGCTGGTATGCATAGAATAACAGTGCTAGTTGCAGCTCGTCTATCAAAATAAGATGGTTATCTTCATCCAATAGGGAAATGTAAGTAGAATGAGCTGAGTCGGAAACCTTGATGTAAAAATCTTTTTTTTTCCACCAAAGCTCGCTCCCAGACAATGCCGGAACAATGTTGATCACTTGCAGAAGCAAGAAAACTGTGTTCTCCAACGAATTTCACATTGGACAAGAATTCCAACTTTCCTGTTCCAGTGTGAGGTCGATGTGCATGAGTGTGGTGAATGCCACAACAACGCGAAGAGTGAGAGCAAGAAAATTTGTGAATGTATTTTGCCGCTGCTGCCTCTGCCCGGTTCCTCCTCCCGTTATCTGCGGCTGAACTTGAACGCCTGGAATCTGAAGGAGAAAGGCAGAAGCATTTGAAGGAAATTCGTTTGCCTCACAGGGAGAACGAAGCCACATCCTCATGGAGGACAGTGGAGAAATGGAAGACGACGGTGGAGAAATGGAGGACGTCACCGACGGAAACTTCGTGAATGCAGTGAATTACCAACCCCAACCCGAGGGTAATGAATGAGAAACTACAGTGGCCGTTGGATGGATGCACAAAAAATCTAACCATTGATGGATATCGGGTACAACATGAATTTTGATATTCAGATGGGCCTGAGCGATGTTAGATTCAGGCGCAAGAGCCCAATTCTCAGTGTACGAGCGTTTGATTAACTGGTGCGGTAGGTGAAAGGATAAACGAACATGGAATACATCCATAACATCTGTACTATCGCATAATGTGGTGGACAGCTATGGACAACTACGACCAATAATCTGTTTACATATGTCAAGATATCACTTGTTAGAAGGGCGATGAGAAATCTCTTTGATTGGCTGGGGTGAACAATGTTTGCTCACCCCAAGCCAACAAAGAAAACGCCTCCGGCGTAAATATCTCGATGAGTCATAAGAAATTTTCTTCGATTACGAACATGGCACAAGATTGTGACCATTGAAATGTAATAACTTTTAATGGTTTTTATATAAAATTTAAATTTATTTTAATTTAAATCTATATAGTATTGAGTTAAATTTGAATGGGTTCTAGAATAATTTTAATAGCCTTTCTTTTTTCATAGCTATTCCTTGTATTCTTCCCATGGTTAACTCTAAATTGACACTCATAAAGTGATTTGACTCCTAGTAATTTAAATAATAAGATATCAAATATAATATCATTCCAATTAACTAAAAAAATCAATATTATTAATATTACATTTAATTTTATAATATTAATACATTTAATTAATTAATGATTTTATTATTATTATTATTATTTTGTTACTACTAGTGACATTTAGTGATCATGTCTTAGTATTAATTTGGTGGTTGTGTAAAATATTTTTTTGTTAGTTGGTAATGTGGACATTAGGAATTGGGATTCCCAACGTGTTGACATATGCACGCCGACGCCACCAAGGTTTCGAAGTCCAAAGTTCTGTGACATTCATCCAGAAAGAATGAAACAATAAATTAAATTTAATACACAATATAAATACTAATTGTACAAAGTTTTACTATTGAAATTGGTTGGCAATACACTTATCTTTTATTCACTTGTCATGAAAGAATGTTTTATTAGTGTTAATACATAATGATTGCGAGCCATTTTAGTCCTGTCAAGGTCTTCGAACCAAGAATTTTAATATCCATTTAAAAGTCAAATGAGATGAATTTTGACATTTTAATTATTGCAATGTACTTGCTACGCATTAAATATCATATCTATCAGCAAGCAGCTAACAATCACTGCATAGAAAATTAATCAGAGAATCTAACAGTCCTTGGAACTGTTATGGATTTTATGTAAATAAAAGATCTGAACATATAAGAGGCATTCCCAGACTTGTAATTAATTACAAGCCCCTTAACTCTGTTCTAGCAGATGACACCTATCCTATTCCCCATAAAGGAGATCTATTGGGAAGGATTTCAGGTGCAAAAGTTTTTTCTAAATTTGATCTTAATTCTGGCTTTTGGCAGGTAGTAGTAGCAGAGAAAGATAAGTTCAAAACTGCCTTCAACATACCAGCCGGACACTACGAGTGGAATGTCATGCCATTCGGCTTAAAACATGCACCTTCAAAGTTACAGAGAGTCATGGACTCTATCTTTAAGTCTTATGCTGATTGGTTACTAGTATACATTGATGACATTCTAATTTTTTCCAAAAATCTCCAGGACCACATGAAACATCTCAGAATTTTCATTAAGTTGGTAAAGACAAATGGTTTGGTTCTTAGCAAAAAGAAAATGGAGATATGCCAAACCTCGGTGAAATTCTTAGGGCACACAATCACAAATGGGCAAATTGCTCTACAGAATCATGCAATTGAATTTGCAGACAAATTCCCTGACACAATCCTAGATAAGACACAGCTACAAAGGTTTCTAGGATGTCTTAATTATGTAGGGAATTTCTACAAATAATGTGCTGCAGATCGATCTCTGTTGAATCAGAGATTGAAGAAGAACCCAGTGCCTTGGACCAGGGAACACACAGAAGCAGTTCAGCAGATAAAGGCCAAGGTAAAAAACCTTCCTATATTGTATATTGCTGATGAAAATTCTTATAATATCTTTGAGTCTGATGCCAGTGACATAGGATGGGGAGGTGTGTTAAAACAAAAACCAGATGAGAAAGACAGCAAAGATAAAGAACAAATAGTACAGTTCGCCTCCGGGACTTGGAGCAAGTTTGAAAAGAATTATTCTACAATAGAAAAGGAGGTAAAGGCAACTTGGAACTGTATTATTAAATTTTCTTTGCATTTGGTTAATAAGTTTTTCCTGTTGAGAACTGATGCAGCTGCTCTAGGTAAAGTTTTAACAAAGAATATCAAAAGACCAGAAGAAGCAAAGTTTGCAAGATGGCAAGCACTCTTTGCCAACTTTGATTTCAAAGTAGAGCATATTAAGGGTGTTAATAAACATCTGCTGGACTTTCTCAGCAGAGAGTTTATCCAGCATTGAGAACAAAAAGATGACCAGGAAGATCATGTCATGATCATTGTGACAGAATGAGATCAAGCCCATTAGAGAGAAACTTTAAGAACAATTTCTGATGACAAAGATTGGTCCACATATAGAGATGAGTGGAGACCTACTTGCCAGCTCCGCAATACAAAAGTACTGGATGCTAATCTTCAAAATCATACTGATATTCAACATCTTGTACCAGAAAGGCAAGTGTACCCTAAAGGTAGCCGATGGATTCATGATATGGTATACTCTCGAAGCATGAGAGCATCATGGGAAGCGGAAGAATCTTTGTCACAAGATTTTTGTGATCTTACTGTCACATGTACTGGGGGAAGTGATAGACAAAAATTCTATTACAAACACTTGGTCATCTCAAGGACAAGAGAATCTGCATGGACGTGGAGTCACTTCAATTAGTGGCCAAGTAACAATCCTGAATTTTTGTTTCCTGACACTATTTACAATTTTGCAGGTTATAAGAAACTATGGTGGGATCTCATGAACAAAGATGGAAAAGATGAGACCCATTACACAAAATTAAAGTTTGGAGCTACTTGGATCATGCAATGGAATCGACAACCTAGTTGGCTCCAAGATTGGTAGAAGTTCGGGTTAGTGAGTCTTAGAGTCATTTTGAGTTTTGTTTGAGTCGGAGTCTGAGCTCTTCCTGCTCTGCAACTGCGAGGTAATTATCGATCTGCTTGCATCACGAAGATCAGAAGCCAAGTCTTAGAGTCTGATCTGAGAAGCCTACGCATCTGTGTGCTCGGCACAGGTGAGAACCTAAAGTGGCTAGATCTTTAGGATCGAGTCTGTAAAGTTTGTGTGTTCATATTTCTTAGACAGAGTCTGCAACCAGCCAGGAAGCCTCTAGTAAGCTATCTCATTTATTGAGAAGCTAAGTCTGGTAAATGCTGCTGCAGTCTATCTCTAATAAAGAAATTTTGGAGTCCATAAATCTGATGTAAAATCATATTCTGATATCAATAAAGAGAGAAGTTTTCATTTTTCGCATTTGAGTACATGTCACTCTGAGCTATATTATTTTCTGTTGAGGTAGTATTGTCTCTCTCATATTTACTGAAAGTTCCCCAGAGGTTCACCAAACCACCCAGGGATGCCAAGGTCGTTTGAAGGTGAAGGGAAGCCATGTGTAGGCCGCTAGTTGCGAGACAATGGAAGTAGGTTTGTGTATGGGTTCGCATAAGAAAGTCTGAGAGACTAAAGACAAGAAGAGACTCAATAAGGCCAGTCCGCTTGTTGTTGCGGTTGCAAGCAAGATTTTTAGAAGCCCCTGCGTCAAATTGGTATCAGAGCCAGAAAGGTTATCTGGTTCGCGAAAAAGGTCAGTACTCAAAATTATCCTCTCTTTTTTGAAAAAGTAAGATGGAATCTTTCAGGAAATCAATTTCTTTCAGAGAAATAGAAGAGAAAGAAAGAGCAGAGCAAGATCCTCTGCGTGATATGTTTGCTAGTGCGTCTATTAGAGTTTTAAATTCTTCTGAGTTACTTTATGAAGAAGCTGAGCCATCTCCCAGGTGGAAACTTCCCCAAATATCTGCATCAGAAGTATATGCAGATATGGAAGTATGGAATCTTAAGGCCGCAACCAGAACATCCATCAAAGAATCCATCAGCTCTATTGAAGAAAACTCAGACTGTGTACAGTCTATTCCTTTGTTAGATCCTAAACAGCTTCAGGCAGAAGCAAAAAAGTTAGGGACAAAATATTTGCATTTGGGTTGTATAAGGGTAGGAATCAGTACTCTCACTCATAAAGGTTTAAACACATTTCTGTTAGCCACGGTGAGAGATCTCACTCATAACAAATATACTGATTCAATAATTGGAGGTATTGTTGCACCTTTGTTAGATGGCCCTGTATGGTTTGACTGCTATCCGAATTTCCCTATCTATATTTATGATGAAACAATAGCAAACATCTTACAGCTTCAAATCCAAACATCAGGATATGATATGAGAAGAAAAATAAATAACATAGCCATTCATACCAGAGGGTGTTTTCGCCATACCAATACCCTGTACCCTGCAGTCCTACATACACCTAGCAGAGATTCAAAAACCAGTGTTGTAGTTCTCACTGATTCACAGAATCAGAAAGTAGAACACCAGGCGATAAAATGGGAAGACCTTACTTTTCCAGAACATTGGGTAGTCCCAAATCCTAAGCCAATCTCTGCTAGAAATATTACTTCTGCCAATATCACAGAAAATCAATCCTCAGCTACTTTGTCATTTCCCAGAAATTCTACCATTGACAGAAGACGGATTGAAGAAGCTTGTAAAAAATCTCCTTTGTATATAAACCCTGATGTTGTAGATACTGCATGTTTCATTATAATTTCTTCTTCTTGTAAACATATTGCATTATTTGAATTTGCACAGTTGGTGAATTTATAGCCGCTTGAAGTCTCATGTCCCCAGTGTCAAAATCTTGCCAATCTCAGTCAACTTGCATATCTAGTCATCCATGAGAACCGTAACCCCAGGACAGGAGAAGCCCCAACATCCACATCTGTAAATCCTTGTCCGAATCCAAAATGCTCTGACATACCTTTCCCACACGAGTCAGACCATGTCCTCATGATGCATGAAATACCTACCCTTGAAGGTGAAGATCCAAGGTTGACATAAATGTTTAGCAATATGAGACCTCATAATATGCCAAGATATGGATTGGGATATCTTGAGAAAAAGAATGAATTGATTCCAGAATGCAGATTCAAAGATCTGCCAGATGACTGTAAAAGACCATCAGTCATGGAAATACAAAAATTATACACACTAATGGATGGATGTCCAAAACATATAATCCCAGCTTAGTGGATGAAACAAATGCTTAATTGGGATATTTATACCCATCCTGAGGCTGATTATTTTGGCCTAACACATTCTCCTGCAGAAAAACTTAGACTAGCTGATGAATGGAAAGAATATATGGAAAGACAAAATGTTTGGATTTCTTTCTATTCTTGGAAAAAGGCTAAAGAGTCTGATACAGTTCTGATGACTGATTCTGTATCATCATCATCATATCATTCATGGTCAGCAATAGATGGTAGTAGAATTGAGATGACTACTACTTTTCCTCCCTTTAAAGGCATTGTTCTAGGGGAAGGACAACACTTTGCCAACGCCTATCCTTTAACACAAAAGGATGATTCTGCACTTGGTGTTGAAGGAAGAATTCAAAAAACTAGTGAACAATTAAATTGGACAAATACAGCTCTTACTGGTTTAGAGAAAAATGTTTCCAAGGCAAATATTGTGAAGGAGCAGTTTGACAGAGTACAAGTCTCTGTAAATGATGTAAATAATGCTTTGAATTCTATATAGTATGATTATGCTTTAGTTAAATCATATTCTCGAGAATCCTTGAAAAGGATAGAAGAAGTGGAAAATTGTATTATGTCTGAATCTGTTTCCACTAGAGGTCTTATTACAAATCTGTCTGAGAAATTTGATAAGCTAAATCTTAAAAATACAGATAAACCAGTCCCGACTGCATATATTAATAGAAGAAAGAGTGTTCACATCCAGAACCCCATCAGTTCTGTTGAAAGATTCCCACACCTCTTTCCAAAGGAAGTTGGTCAGACCTCTGAAGAACCTCAAAGTCCTTTGGGTGAACATATAACTATTGCCAGTCTGTTCAAAGAACCTATTCCCCAAGTACTCCCAGTATATGAGCCTCTTGAGAGCCAGTTTACCCGACATCCAGATCCCAATCTTTCTGGAATGGGTAAAATGCCTTACTCACATCAATTTGATTCTCACAGTCATAGAGAGTGGAATGTTGATAACCTCTCCATGGGTCAGATTAGGCAAATGCTTGAACAAATGATGGTTGAGTACAAGTTAATGTGTGTTGATGGAAAATCTGAAGTTGAAGCTTGTAAAACATTAATTCAGTGTTTTAATGGTACTCTAGCTAGATGGCAGGAGTTAGAATCATCTCCAGATTTGATTCAGAAAATGGAAAAAGAAGTTCTTAAAGATGAAAATGGTGATGTTGAATTTCATCCAGATGGCACCCTAATAAACAATATGATTGGAGCAGTGACTGCCATGATAATGGAGCACTGGTGTGGTACAGAGACAATTGTCTCTGATAAGAATGAAATTGTTTTGATGAACTTAAAATGTATGAATATTAATCAATATGAAGATTTCCACAGAGATTGGGTGGAAAGGATCTATTTGGTCAAAGATCCTAAAAATTTTCCATGGAAACAGATAAATCTTGCAGCATTACCTTCTAAAATTGTTGATATTATCAAACTGCAAGAATCATTCTAGTTGCCCTTTGAAGTGTATACATGGGGAGAAATTTATGCTACAATAACTAAGGTTCTAGTTACACTCTGTACTAGTTCCAAAATGAACAAGTCAATAGAGAAACTGCATAGATTGCCTGGTTAGAAATCTTTCTGTCATAAATATGGTATAACTATTAATGATCCTCTGGTTAGACATAGAAAGACCATGAGAAGGGAAAAGAAGGCACAGAAAAAGGCAAAGTTCATCAACAGATCCAATAAGAGGAGATTCTCCTCAAGACCCTCTTCAAGGCCTTCCAATAATTAAAAGGGATATTATAAATATGTCCCTAAAACCCATTATTATCAACCATCTCATATACATCCCAGATCTCAGAAGATAGGAAAATTAAAACAGATTGTCTGTTGGCTCTATGGTAAACCTGTCCACACAACAAATCGATGTCCGGATGGTGAAGAGTCGAAGAAAAATCGTGGCAAAAAATCACAGCCACAAAATAAAAACAAGACAATTGTGAAACAAGAAGAAAAATGTGCTAAGTGTGGATGCACCCACCACACAACAGAAAATTGTCAGTGACTGTTTATACAGCAAGTTGAGGAAGACTATTCCTCAGATTCATTTATTGAATCCTCTTCTAGTTCTTCAATCGAAGAACTCCAAGCTCACTGCTATTGCTCAGATTCAGAAAATTGTAAATGTGGTTGTTCTTCTGACACTGAATCTGATTCCTCATCTGATATTTCTCTTGCAGAATATTTTTCTCAGAAACTTAAAGTTTGCATGGCCCAATCAGATGAAGATGAAATGAAGATATTTGCACACATTTGTGCCATGGAGGAAGGGGACCTAAAAACAAAATTGCTGGAGACATACATGCAGCAGACCAGTTCATCCAGCAAAAGTGCTAGTAAGAAGCCGATCTTCCTTGAAGCTTCTTACGAAAGAAATACAAAGGCCTACCAAAGGGATCATCAATAGAGCAAAGTTCACCCGCTCACTTTGGGGGAGGTGAGTAGGGAGATCCATTTGTTAAAATCTGAAATTTCTGCTTTAAAATCCCAAGTTAAAGAACTTGAAAAAGGAAAACAGGTAGTAGCACCACTTGTTTTAGGCCATACTACAAATTATACATTACATATTGCCCCTTACAAAGAATCAAAGGTTGAAATTGCAGAAGGACAAACTGATCCCACATTAGGATTCAAAGAAATGCGGGTATTAGCCATTGAATATCAGCAGCATCATGTAAAAATCAATATCCACATCAAAGGTGAAGTGTTTTCTCTAACTGCATTAATAGATTCAGGAGCAGATGTAAATATTCTCAATAAGAAAATAATTCCCTCAAAGTACTGGGTTTCGGCCACAAGAAAAGTTACAGGGTTAGGAGAAAAAACCCTCTAGTACGAAGTTCCTGAAGCTGCTATTTGTTTTGACAAACACTGCATTAAGCTTAAATTTGCAATAAGCCAAAGAATCATTTTTCAAAAATGAAAAGCTTTTGGTGATAAAAAATCAAAATCAAATAATGACCATTTTAAAATCTGCACATTAGTAATGATGTTTATTTAATTTTTAAAACTGTCAACTTGATATATATATATATATATATATATAATGTGGCCATAGTGTTGGGATTCCATGATAAGTATAGACTCACCCAAGTGAATTTATGAATGTATTATAAAAGTGAATCTATTTTTCCACCTGCCCATGAAAATAAAAAAAATGACTTCTCTTGTTTCCATTGGTAAAATAGCTATTTTTTATACTTTCTATGTAGTTTTTTTTTTTTTTTTTTTAGCATGTTAGTGATAGATCTTGGTTTGTATAAAAAGAATGTATTTAAAGTTTAATTAAAAAATGGCTCTATTTCATGGTTGGAGATTGAAATATCAAATGCACGATTTCCATGGATATGAGAATTCAATCCAATCATATGCGAATTTGAATGCAACTATCTTTGGGTCTTTTAGGTGTTAGGGTCTCTATGGCAAACTAACCTTTTTAGTTGTACAACATTTATGAATTTCTTCAAAATACATGATTTCTATAAGTTGAAGCTTGTTTTATCATCTAGAAGATCCTCATTTAGTGCAACTTGTCATGTGGAAAGTTGAAATTAATTACTTTTTTTCAAAATACATTATAGTTAATGGGTTTGACCTACATTATTTGTAAAATATTTGAAATTACATAAATAATAACTTAATATAATTACGTCAAATTTCCCACTAGTATTGTAATAGAATGCATACCATTAAATATATTTGATATTTAGAGATAATATAAAATATATTTGTTTATAACTTTGTTTAATTGAAGAGGATTCAATAACTCTGATCTTTAGGAAAAAGCTCCGGTTACAGAGTTGTGAACGGATAGGCGGAATGGCGAATAGGGTTCTGTTTCTTTCCACTTAGGCGGCCGCTCTCTCCTCTGGACCCCTCGCGCCACAACTGCTTGGAAGCCCATCTCCAGGTTCCTCTGTATTGGAAGCCCCTTTCTTTGTGCTGCTTGCTTAGTTTTATTGCTGTCCTGCAGCCCTGAAGCTGCTATCGCTACCAACAGATCGGTGGTAGAGTGTTCAGCTCTTCGGAAGCCCCTTTCGCTCCTCTGTAGCATTGCATGAGGATTCCCTCGATTGTTCTCAAGCTCCAAGACCTCTGGACAGGCGCGAAGAGTCGGACCTTCTCATTTCTCAGCACGTAGGTAGCAGTGCAGGGTTCTACTTGCTGTGGAAGAACACGCCGCCCTTCTACTGCTCTGTCTCCCTGTCCTCTGGTTCGGATCTGAGATGGAGCGTCCGTCTCTCTTCGCAGGAGAAATGTTCTCCCCAGCAGCTCCCAGCCAGACTTACTCTTGGAGACGCTAAAGACCCTAACTCTGTGTCAATACAGTAGACATCTAGGATCTACTCTGCCTCCTATCAGATCCAAATTTCACAACCCTCAGGCAAGACCATTCTGCATTGGGTTTGCTCCTCAGATCTGGTGAGGACTCTCAAACTAAATCTAGAATGCCGGATTGGGATTCCCTCAGCCCTTCAGAGACTTCTCTTTCGAGGTAAACAACTTGACGATTTTCTGTCCCTCTCTGCTTACAGCATTAATAAGAATGACTCTTTAGTGCTAACCCTTCGTTTGAGAGGTGGTGCGGTTGGGCAGTCTTCTTCTGCCCCTTCCTTCTCATATAAAGATGTGGTTCACTCTGAGCACCCCAAACCCCCTGAAGCCCTTAAACCAAAGCCTTTTTTGGTTGACAAGCTTCAGGAGGTTCCCTTTGTTGAGTTTACCCATTTAGAAATCGCAAATGATCTTCAAAAATATGCAGAAAGAGCCATCATATGCAGATTTAATGGACTGTGGCCGTGCTCAAAGGAACTCTATGATTGGATCCATGCTAACTGGACTCACCATTGCAAAGTCAGCTTCTGTTCAAAAGGATATTTCATAGTTCTGTTTGATAATATTAAGCATTATGAAAAGGCTATAGAAGAAGGTCCCTGGTTCATGGGAACTGCAAGGCTCTTCTTAACTCCATGGTTCCCAGATTTTGACCCTGCAACTGCTGTCATCACCAGGACACCTGTCTGCATCAGGCTTCCCAACTTACCAGCGCATCTATGGCATATTAGAGTCTATAAAGCGATAGGCAACACCTTGGGAAGTTTTCTGATGGGAGATTATTGGCGGGAAAACAAAGGTCTTTACACATATGCCAGAATATGTGTGGAACTCGATTTAAGCAAGGGACTTCCAGACCAAATCAATCTCAAGATAAATGACTTTGTTTGGACTCAGTCACTGGATTATGAGAATACTGCCTTCTGTTGCCGACATTGTCACCAAACAGGGCATCTGCAGAACTCATGCCCAGCTCTCCCGGCAAAACAGAAAAAGGCGAACAACTCCAAGCCCAAATCCAAACGATGGGCTCCATACTCTCTGCCACCTGCAGCGGACTCTGATTCCTCTTGCTCAGAAGATGATGGAAGTGATGCAGAATTGGATCAGAATCAGACAATGGACATTCCCACCGATGCTCCTTCGCATCCTCCCGATACTGCCGTCGCTTAGAAGCGCTCCCATGTGACCTCCTCTTCCGACTCAGATAAGGAGATCCCCCCTTTGGAGAACTCCAGTATTCAAGTTGTTTTAGCTCATTCACCCCAGGATGGATGGGTTAAAGTCAGTAAAAATAAAGGGAAAAAGCTTCGTGTAGAGGCCTCTGCCCACTCTGGGTAGTTTTCGGTCTTTTTTGCCATCCAGTCTTTTCTTGTAATTCCTTGCTTGTTTCTTTCCTTCTCCAGGACCGAGGTTGATAGTTCTATCATTTCCGGTTGCTGGTTTTCTGCTTCTCTTGATTGTAACATCATCTTGTCAGTCTCATTCATTCATTCAAAAAAAAAAAAAAAACTTTGTTTAATTGAATAGTATTTATGGTCAAACTAATAAGCTAGTTAACAAAATATCTCAATTACACATTAATTTAATTGAACCAAATCTCTTAAATCCAGCTAATTAATAACCTCCTAATAATACAAATAAACAATTCTAAATAACACAAGTAAATAATTCTTGTAAAAATTACAATCATCGATATATATTAAAAATAAAAATATGAACTTGCACCTTCCGCTAAATGAAGATACAATGGCTTGGAGGGTTGAATTTCATAATAAGTTTTATTGACGTTGCTCTTTAAGTTCTTAGATATATGAGGGGTTTGAAAGGTAATAACCACTGAAAGGTGCACTTATGACAGTAATGACCATTGAAATATTTACCGATCAATATATTTTCACTTGATTGTTAGCTTAAAAGCTTTTTTTAACATGTTCGAATTTAAGGAACATGCAAAACAAAGCCAGAGAATTTCTTGACTATGGTGAATTGTGAATGTATGAATGTTTTCCAATGTTGAATGTTTTTTAAAAGTTTATTAAGAGTCGCCACTCACTGCACAAAAGAATCAATATTGCTCCAAACATTTGAAATTAGATTATTTGTTTCAATTATGCTCTCTTGATCCACAATTTCCCACAATAATTTCTCTACTACAATCATATGCAAAAAAACCAAAATCCACAGTAACATTTCCACCACGTGGCTCTTATTTTAAGTCTATTTTCACTATCTTCATAAATCAAATCAATTTTCATTAATTTCTCCAAATTATTATTATTATTTCTCAAATAATAATAATTATTATCTCTCTAATAATAATAATAATTATCTCTCTAATAGACCATTTTCACCCTAAATCTTTTAGTTAAGAGAAACAACAATATTAATTCAATTGAATATTGGTCTTGTATTAGTTACGTTGAAAAGCACTCAGGGTTTCTTTTATTTTTTTGTTTGAAATTTGGAGGCAAAATGCTTAAATCTGAAATTTGAAATTTGAATCTACAACTACGCTTGTTGTTTGAAATTTTAGGGCAAAATACTAAAATCCCAATTTGAGAATTATTAGATCAAAGGTTCAAGTCTCATTCAGGGTTTCAATGCCTTTTCTTCCATGTATTTCTTCATATCTTCGAAAAATTTATTCTTTCAAAGATACACAAGCAATAAGCTCTTAGTCCAATTTCATTTCAATAGGATGACTCGTTCCTTTTCAAATACGAGCTTCAATGATATTTTACGGTGTAACTATGCAGGTTCGCTTCTCGTGCTACAGGCAAGATGTTCAAGAGTCTGGAATTTTACACAGTGGCAGTGACAGGGTTTTGGGGGTTTGGAAATAATGCCCGGTCTAACATCTTGAAAGTGTATTCTTAAGTGGTCTGGCACAGATCAAGAAAACATGTTTACAATGACAATGATGCTTCTCATAGTATTTCTTCAGTTCCTAGACATAACCAAATCAAACCCTTCATAGATATTACCGCGCAGGTACCAGGCAAACCCTTCATAGATATTAACGGTAGGGGTCACTAGTTTCATTCCCTTGGACTTCATCCCTCCCATGGTACACTACAACATGAGGTTCTAGCCAAGAGGTAATTTTGCTGCTAACTAAATCAACATTGCGATCATGGTGGTATTCACGGCTGTTGGAATCTTCTGTACCATCTCCTAAGTGTGGTAGATAAACATAGATGCAAACGTTTCAAAATTTTATGGAACAACGCGTTAATACAGAGGTTTGTGTGTAATTCTAGAATTCGTTATGCATTTTTATTTGCAACACATATTCTTTTGATAATTGTGATAATATATTTTTTAAATTGAAAAGGTTATTGAGTGTTTGTCAAATTGGTAAAAATAAGGTGTTTATATATTCTCATAGTAACCCATTAATGTTCATGTATTTTTATTGTTGTCACATAAATTAATGTTCATTTCTTTTGAGGGATATGACGTAAACATTTTAAGTAGCCATTGAGGGTGTTCTTAGCTATGATGTAAATTAATGTTCATTTATTTTCAATGATATGAGGTAAAGATTATAATTACAGGTTGAGGTTTATGTTGGTTTATTTAAATGATGTAATTAGTTTTTTTTGGTTGAAATTTATGAAAAATGAAAAATTTATGATTACTCAAGAGGAAAATGATCAAATTATTGATTCATGTGAGAGTTGTTACTTATAAGTTAAATATTCAATTAAATCACATAAAACTCTGCACACTACACTCTATACGCTATCTATACTATACTACTCTTTCCTATGTTACTTCTTTACAACGTTTCCTTTGCAACATATGGTGCAATTGCTAGTTTACAATCGTTAGAGCTTACGTTTTCCTAAATGATGAACAAAATGTTTACTCGAACTCTCAAATGTTTAGAAACTCCATACAATTTACTTTTAAAACAATTACATCAGCAACATTTATTCATTCACTTTTTTATCTTTATTTTTTTAACTTATTAAAAAAACCTAAATTATATTAGCTATAATTTATTGTTTATATAATATTATATTTCTTGTGAATAATATTATTATTATTATTGGAATATTAATATTACTATTATTATGATATAAATAATATTAATAAATTTATTTGATTATAATTATAACTTATATACTATTACATTTATTATAAATAATTTTATATAAAATAATGCAAATAATAATAATAATAAAAATGTTAAATTATAAAAAATAAAAAATATATTAATTTTATAATTTAAAAAATAATAATAAGTGCTACATAGTAGCTAGTTCTATAACTTAATTTAAATTAGGTTTTAATAATCGGTAAATTGAGGTATTTTGTTAATTGTAATAATGCATTTTTTGTAGATATGAACAACTTTGTTACTAATTTCATTTGTTGAAAGATGAATTCCTCCACCATAAGCGGATTATGACCTAAAACTACTTTTGATTAGTTATTCACTAGTTTTCTTCAGACGTGAGAAAAAATGTGAATAACGCAAAACACAAAAGCATTTGACATGAGTGAAAGTTCACCACCTTAAAAACTACTAGCAAGATAGTTTAGGTGGTTAAGTTTTGTCTGTTGAGATTCAACAATATGATGAAGCTTAGTGAAAATCAATCACCTTCACTAAGTGGGCCCACAAACTATTTTTAGGTGTAATTCTATTTTTAGACATGGTGATCATATTTTAGAAGTTGAAGGAAGCTATTTGTGGATGGTTGGTCAAGTTGGAAAAATAGATGAAATTATATTTTTATAATAGTGGGTGAAGTCTATTTATAGATCGTTGATCTAAAAATAGAAGTGTCGATTATTATTAGCCCTTAACAATAATCAGATTCTAAATATCAACTTATTCTCTTGGAGCACTTTATTTCAGTATATAGATTTGGTAAATCAGTGGGTTGAAGGAATTACGCAATTCCTAGGGTTTATGGTGGCTCATGCATGGAGGACTCAGTTAGAACTGAAGTGGAAAAGTTATGAGAGAGTTGGAAGAGTAGTTATGGGAGTTGTTATTCAGTTTAACTCAGTTAAGTGAGTTAAACTCAGTTGAGCTAGTTGTATCTAGTCTAACTGAAAGATACACTAGTGAGAGTTTACTGATTAATTAGTTAATTAATTCACAACTAATAACTCACTAAAAACTGAACAGAAACAACAGTTAACTACAGTGCATGTCAGTTCCAGTGGAGACCCAGTGGAGAGGTAGGTGAAAGGGTGAGATGGACTATCCGTTATGACTATAGTGATGCATTGATTGCATCACACACACATTGGAGTTGCCAATGAGGATTGTGCAGTCAAGGAAAGATAGATTCGAATTCATTCAGGTTTCTTCTTTAGCAGGGATTGTGCAGTGGAGGCAGGCTATCAGGTGGCAAGAAATCAGTGCATGGATTTGCAGATTTATTCATGTTAGTGTGTGACGATTGATTGTACTGAGAGCTTGATGTATTAAGCTTTGTATGAGATTGTTACATGATCTCCATGATACATAATATATGATAGTTGGGGTTTTTAGCTTCAGGGTTTCCCGTTAAACAATTGTGTTATGTGCAATTGTTTTTATTGCTTCATGTATTTGCAATTGAGTTTTAAATTTCCGCAAAAGATTAATAGTGGAAGGATTCTGTATTTAGCAAGAAGATAAATATTGTTAGATAAGGAGAATCTAGATATATACATGCATATGTTATATAATTTCTACATGGTATCAGAGCAGTGTTAATTCTTGAAGATTGCAATTGTGAAGAATTGCTGAGTTTGTGATGGTGGACAATTCGAATTTGTTGCAGAAATTTCTTGGTGCGACAGTTGAGTATACATTGAAATGTCTTTCAATGGGTTGCTATTGGAGTATGCCCATAAGGGCAGCTCGAATTACATAGCCTGGAAGGATAGGATGGAGGTGGTGCTGGAAGATAATGGACTGAAGGAGTTCATCGATAGCGATGTTCCTAAGCCTGTTTCTAGCGATGCTGCATTGCTTGACGCATGGCAAAAGAAGGTAGCAAAGACAAGAAGAATTTCGTTGGAAGGTGTGAAGGACCATATTGTGTCCAACCTTCATGGGAAAGCCACTCCATTTGCAATGCGGAAGGCTTTGGCAGATTTGTTCCAAAGCAGCAGCGACCAGAGGAAGTTGGCGCTGAAAGATAAGCTCAGAAAAATAAAAATGGAGAAGGGCGACAATATTCCAAAATATCTCACGAAGTTTGTCCACTGTAGGGATGAACTGGGAAGTGTGGAGATTACTGTTGTTGATGATGACTTGGTGAGATTGGATCTCCTTGGGCTTCTGAAGTGTTGGCATAGCTACGAAGACTCTGTCAATAGACGGGAGAAACTGCCGAGTTGGGAGCGACTTTGGTCGAATCTTGTGCAGGAGGAGATAAGGCGAAGTACTAGGGATAACTCTTCATCGAAGAATGATGATGAAGAGAATTGTGCTTTGGCTGCCAAAGCAAGTAAAGGGAAGGGGAAGAAATCCCATCCAAAATATGAAGCTAAAGGCAAGAAGCTGGATTTGTCCAAAGTGAAGTGTTTTCACTGTCAGAAACATGGGCATTTCGCCACTAACTGCCCACAGAAGAAGAAGAACAAGAAGGCTCCTGGAGCTGTAGCGGGTGAGGCCTTAGCATCACAATTTGAACTTGATTTCTCTTTGATCGCATGCTTGGTTTCAAGCTCAATGGGATCGATGTGGTTCTTTGATAGTGGTGAGTCTTTCCATATGACGGGAGATAAGGAGTTGTTTAGTGACTTGGAGGAGAAGGATCCAAATGCATATAGAGATGGGCGACGATGCTCGATATAGTGCGACCAGCATTGGGACCATTACCTTTGAGAGGGATTCAGGTAATCCATTTCTGTTGAAAGATGTTATGCATGTTCTAGGTTTGAAGAAGAACTTGGTCTCAGTCGCAATGTTGGAAGACATAGGTTATGACATTGTTTTTAGCGATGGAAAAGTTTTCTTGCAACATTAAACAATGGGTCAAACCAAGAGGATAGGGATTCGAGTTAAGAATCTCTACAAGCTGGAGGTAGATGGCTACGCTGCAATGATGGGCAAAGAAGAAGAAGTGGTGAGCTGGGATGAGGGCAAATTATGGCACAAGAGATTGGGCCATCTTCACCATGGCACTTTGAAGATTTTGCAGCAGATTTCTACTGGACTTCCCAAGGGTACTCTTGCGTAGTAAAATCAGTGCAAGGGATGTACTATGGGTAAGTTTGTGAAGACCACCTTTCATGAGAAGGAGAACAGTGCTTCGGTGATCCTGGAGAGAATTCACACAGACGTGTGTGGACCTTTCTCGGTTGCTTCAACAACAAAACACAGGTATTATGTTATTTTTGTTGATGAATATTCTCGTAGATGTTGGATCTTCTTCATGCAGAAGAAGAGTGAAACATTATCAAAGTTTTGTGAGTTTAAAGCATTGGTGAAGGAGTCGGGGAAGCAAGTGAAAGCTCTACGGAGCAATAATGGTGGTGAATATATCTCAAACAAATTCAAAGACTTCTGTAGCAAAGAAGGAATTTGAAGAGAACTCATAGTGCCTCATAACCACAATAGAATGGGGTCACGGAGAGGAAGAACAAAACGATCGTGGGTGATGCACGAGCTATGCTTGAGAGGGAGCTAGACTTGCATGTAGAGGAGGAAATGCCTGTTCTGAAAGATGAACCTCTAGATGTGGATCGACCACAGGAGGAATTTCAAGTAGTGGAGGAGTCCACTCACGCAGAGCCAAACATCATAACTAGCAGAAAGCGTACCACAAAAGCTGAGAGACTGAAGCTTTATGCGGCACAGAATGTAGGAGTCCCTACATCACAGCGCAGAAAGAGACAGTCACCTGACCGATTTACTGGATACATGGCTCTTATGAGAAATTGTATCATGACAGAGCCATATTCTTTTGAAGAAGCACTGCAGGAGCCCACATGGGTAGATGCCATGGTGTAGGAATATGACTCCATTGTCAGAAACAGTGCTTGGGAGATTGTTCCAAGGACGGTTGGTAAATCAGTTGTAGGATCAAGATGGATCTACAAGGTAAAGCAAGCTGCTGATGGGAGCGTCGAGAAGTATAAGGCAAGATTTCTTGCTAGGGGCTTCTCACAGATCGAAGGGATTGATTATGAAGAAACCTTTGCACCTGTCGTACAATATTCTTCCATAAGGACCATGCTTGCTCTCTCAGCATAGATGGGTTGGCACATTCATCAGATGGATGTGAAGACTACGTTCCTTAATGGGATCATTGAGAAAGAGGTGTACATTGAGTAGCCTGAAGGATTTGAGATTTTCAGTAGTGAGTCGCATGTGTGCATGCTCAAAAGAGCGTTGTATGGGCTGAAGCAAGCACCACGTGCTTGGTACACATGGATCGACAACTATTTCATTGGACTTGGCTTCACCAAGAGTGAGGCAGATGCAAACCTGTACCAAATTGTGGTGGAGGGTAAGCTTTTAATCATTGTCCTTTATGTTGATGATTTAATACTAACGAGTGATGAGCAGTTGATACACTCATGCAAGGCATATCTTGCAAAGGAGTTTGAGATGAAGGATTTGGGCCTCCTTCATTATTTCCTTGGATTGGAAATATGGCAGCGGGGAGGTGAATTGTTTGTGTCTCAAGGCAAGTATGCTCAGGAGATACTTGAGAAGTTTCACATGTAAGGCTGCAAGCCTATTGATACTCCTCTTCTAGGAAATTGGAGGAAAGAGGATGCTACATCGACAGAGGTTGTGGATGCCACTGTTTATCGATAATTGGTGGGTTCGCTCATGTATTTAGTTAATACAAGATCGAACATATGCTATGTGGTGAACCAACTTTCACAAGTGATGGTTAAGCCTACCAAGCTCTTTTGGAAGGCAGGAAAGCATGTCTTGAGGTATCTCAAGGGCACATCTGAGTATGGCTTATGGTAGATACAGACGGATGAAGTGAAGTTGCATGGCTTCACGGATGCAGATTGGGTAGGCAGCCCAATGGACAGAAAGAGCACATCAGGAGGGGTTTTTAGTATCGGATCTACACTAGTTTCTTGGTATAGCAGGAAACAAAGATCCGTGGCACTCAGTTCAGCGGAAGCAGAATACATGGCAGCAAGTCAAGATGCATGTGAGGCTATCTGGATGAGGAAGATCCTGGTCGGTTTGCTCGATTCATATTTAGATCCTACAGTGATACATTGTGATAATCAGAGTTGCATTAAACTCTCGATTAATCCTATGTTTCATGATAGATATAAACATATTGATATCCGGTATCATGATATCAAAGATTGTGTGCGGCGAAAGATCATGTTGCTTCAGTACATTCCTACGGAAGATCAGGATGCAGACATTCTGACGAAGGCGCTCAGCAGGAGCAAATTCGAATACCATAGAGGCAGGATCGGGGTGAAGGATAATCCCTATCTTGTTGAGAGGGAGTGTTGAGATTCAACAAGATGATGAAGCTTAGTGAAAATCAGTCACCTTCACTAAGTGGGCCCGCAGGCTATTTTTAGGTATAAGTCTATTTTTAGACTATGTCTATATTTAGACATGGTGACCATATTTTAGAAGTTGCAGGAAGCTATTTGTGGATGGTTGTTCAAGTTGGAAAAATAGATGAAATTCTATTTTTATAATATTGGGCGAAGTCTATTTATAGATCGTTAATCTAAAAATAGATGTGTTGATTATTATTATCCCTTAAGAATAATCAGACTCTAAATATCAACTTATCTTGGAGCACTTTATTTCAGTATACAGATTTGGAAAATCATTGGGCTGAAGGAGTTACGCAATTCCTAGGGTTTATGGTGGCTCATGCATGGAGGACTCAGTTAGAACTGAAGTGGGAAGGTTATGACAGAGTTGGAAGAGTAGTTATGGGAGTTGTTATTCAGTTTAACTTAGTTGAGCTAGTTGTATCTAGTCTAACTGAAAAATACACTAGTGAGAGTTTAGTGAATTAATTAGTTTATTAATTCACAACTAATAACTCACTAACAACTGAACAGAAACAACGGTTAACTATAGTGCATGTCAGTTCCAGTGGAGACCCAGTGGAGAGGTAGGTGAAAGGGTGATATGGACTATCCGTTGTGACTATAGTGATGCATTGATTGCATCACACACACATTGGAGTTGCCAATGAGGATTGCGCAGTCAAGGCAAGGTAGATTCGAATTCATTCAGGGGTCTTCTTCAGCAGGGATTGCACAGTGGAGGCAGGCTATCAGGTGGCAAGAAATCAGTGCATGGATTTGCAGATTTCTTCATGTTAGTGTGTGACGATTGATTGTACTGAGAGCTTGATTTACTAAGCTTTGTATGAGATTGTTACATGATCTCCATGATACATAATATATGATAGTTGGGGTTTTTAGCTTCAAGCTTTCCCGTTAAACAACTGTGTTATGTGCGATTGTTTTTATTGCTTCATGTGTTTGCAATTGAGTTTTAAATTTCCATAAAAGATTAACAATGGAAGGATTCTGTATTTAGCAAGAAGATAAATATTGTTAGATAAGGATTCTAATTTTATTTTTATTTATAAATAAATAAACGATTGTCCATGAGGTCTTGGATAGTGTAATATTCCTAATTAGCAATAGCTAATTGGAAATATTATTTTTGACTAATTTTTCCTTCATAAAGTTAAAATATAAATAAAGTGGGTGAAGGAGCACTTAGCTCACACTTAGGATAAAAGCATTCCTTAAAGTCACTAAGGAGGCATATCGAATTAGCAAGGTGGGGCCTAGTGGCCAAGTGGCAGTGTAGAGATTGGTGGGGCCTAGGTGAGAGAGAGGCTCACCAAGAATAAAAGGGGGAAGGGTCTCCTTATTCTCATTCATTCTGATTATGCATCTTTGAGATTTGTCTTCTGACATTGAGCACGCTTGCTGTTTAGCAAAGTCTGCACGTACTGTTCAATACATCGAGTGTCTCCACTCGGAGATCCCAACCTTAGCCCCAGGGGACTTCGAGTGCCTGCTCGGGTGAGGAGTTTCATACTTGTTTTTCTGAAGAGAGTTGCATCTACCACAGGAGGAGAATCCACTCAAAGAGACAGCGCAGTCAGTGAGAGGGAGGACGCAGTCTTGAGGGGAGGTGGTGCCGGATTGGGGATTTGTTGGTGGATTCAGCCCGGGTAGTGGGTAAGGGACCAACCATTCCCTATTCTAGCATTTTGGTGGAGTCAGGGGCCATTATTTGGAGCAAATATTTGACAGTCAGTGTCCCTCCTTGAGGAATAACGTAGTGTCTCAAGGGAGACATTTTCGGGGGTTGGCCATTTCTGAAAAGCTTTTTGGGTTTTTCTGGGTTTTGGGAGTAGAGGCCATTCCCAAATTTCCAAAATTTTCCAAGGTGGGGAGCAGCCCCAAAGATTCAGTTCATTCCATCAGTAGCAGCAGCATAATAGCAATAATCGTAGCTTTGGAGATAACACAGTCCAGAGGGAGCAGCCATTCCGGGTCATTTCCTGAGAGTCTTTCTATGCTTGCCTAGTGCAAGCTGAGGTGCCATCATTCTGATCACCTCTTTACTCATTTCCATTTCTCAGAATTAATAAAATGGCTCAGCATTCGCCATATTGTTTGTTTTCCTTATGATTTGTCTCTAGTTGCTGCATGTCTTTGTTTATGTGCTTGTATTTCTGTTTATTTCCATTTAGGATATTACAGATAGATGGTGATCGGGTTCTCTATTAAGGCACTCCTTGATGTGAAGTCACCGGTTCAATTCTCCGCAATGATTGGGGTGATATATTGGACATGTTGAAGATGTATTCCTGTCAAGCTTACAAAAAAAAAACAATTAAATAAATATTCAAATAAATGATGAACCATATAATTAAATTCAAGTTATTAATAATATGATTGAATTGGTCCCAAAAAATGTATTAATTTGATTGGAATTTTAGATTTATGAAAATTTTCACTTTTGTATAATTAATCTATGATAATTGAAAAAATACATATTATAATATTGTATCACCGATTTATAAATATAATAAAAAAATATTATAATATTGCATCAGTTCAAGTCAATTTATAACTTTGTTCTATTTTCTGGCAGCATAATTATTGTAGGGCTTATTATAGAGTATTGGTAATTCAAATTTTTACATTTTTATACAAAAAAAAAATTACCCCTGATCGGGGTGTGATGAAGTGGGTTGGCCGTCCCATTAATAATAATGGTAGTGGCTTTGGGATTGAATCCCACCACCCTCCACATGAGTGGCAAGGGTGGAAAGTAGTATTGGCGCATTTAGGGTGAGGTTAGGTGGCGGGACGGAGGCCCGCGCATGGAGAATAAATCAGGGTGGAGGAATGCGTGTGGGTTTTGTTACGACGACAAGCTCTGGTGCAGGCATGTTCACAGGAAACAAACCTCCAACATCCTTCCACCACGTTGAAATTCAGGTATGTGCTTGGTTCCTCCTCCCTCTCTCATACCATGTTTCTGTTTTATCAGTTGGTCAGGTCTTCTTGGGAGCTTAAGGGGGTGAATTTGGCCTGGTATAGACTGTTGGTGGGTAGGAGAGAGATGAAATAATTTGGCTTAGGGTGGGGGATGGTATGTGTTGGGTGTGGAGCCTGATTATCTTGTTTACTTTGTATCACAACATTGGACCCCTGTACCTTAAAAGGGGCGGCAACACTGCCCGAAATTTAATCGCTGCGGTGGGGGGTCTAGGGGGGGGCGGCAGCGCTTTTCAGAGCCCCCCCCTGGCGGGGGTTCGGGGGCAGCGCCCCTTAAGCTAAAAACAAATGTAAAATTGCCTTGTAAAAGTATAGTAATTTCTAGTCAATCTGGGCCGTTCATTAGGCAAATGATCTGACGGTAGAAGTTATGTTTAGATTAGGGTTTTTTGCCCTAGAAGGCAACCCCTTGTATATATGAGGGTATTGTATTGCGGCTGTGGATAATGAGTGTATTCTCGGAGCGAGAAACAGAGAGGGAGACTGAGAGAGAGAACAGAGGATATTACAGCGGATCTGCTGTAGGTTTTGTCTCTTCATTTTTGCTGGATAATAGAAAGGAAGGACTGGCTGTTCGGGGTGGACGTAGCCCAAACTGGGTGAACCACGTATATCTCTGTCTCTCTGGTTTTATGTGTTTTGTGTGCTTGTATTTTCCGCATATTTTATGTGTTTCATTGCTCTGTAATATTTAATTTTCTAACAACTGGTATCGGAGTCGAAGGTATATTTGGCTGATAAACTCGCAGGAAAAAAGGGTTCCTGGTTCGAGTGGGAGCAATGGCAGACGATGGTAAGTTTAGGGTTGAGAAATTTAACGGCCAAAACTTTGCGCTGTGGAAGATGCAGATGGAAGATTATCTGTATCAGAAAGATCTGTACCTACCATTGAGCGGAAAAACAAAGAAGCCGGCGACCATGACAGACGTGGAATGGAACATTCTCGATAGAAAGGCACTCGGAACAGTACGGTTGTGTCTTGCGGCATCAGTCGCCTTCAATATTTCGAAGGAAACAACAACAGAGGGTTTGATGTAGACGTTGGCGAAACTGTATGAAAAGCCCTCGGCCTCAAACAAGGTATTTCTTATGAAACGACTATTTAATATGAAGATGTCGGAAGGTGGATCTGTTGTAGACCATTTAAATGAATTTAATACAGTTACCAGTCAGTTAAGTTCTGTAGGGGTAAACTTTGATGATGAAGTTAGAGCTCTGTTATTCTTATGCTCATTACCAGAAAGCTGGAATGGTTTGGTTATGGCCATTAGTAACTCTGTCTCCGGATCTAGTACTTTAAAGTTTGATGATGTTGTCGGTGCTATCCTTAGCGAGGAAATGCGACGGAAAAGCTCCGGTGAGACATCGGGTAATGCTTTGAGTGCAGAGTCTAAGGGAAGAAGAATGGAAAGAGGAAAGAGCTCAGGATATCGAAGTAAATCAAGGAAAGGCAGATCCAAGTCCAGATCGGGGATAGTGTGCTGGAAATGCGGAAAGAAAGGACACCTAAAGAAAGACTGTAGATCTCGGAAGGGAAAAGAAGGAGACACACAAAAAGAAAACAATCATGAAGCAAATGTGACAGGTGATGTGTTACAAGATGCTTTGATTCTTTCTTTCGAAAATGTTACTGATTCTTGGGTTGTAGATTCAGGGGCTTCATTCCATGTCACACCTGATAAGAAATATTTTCATGACTATGTTCAAGGAGATTTTGGACAAGTTCGTTTGGGTGATGATAAACCCTGTAAAATTGTTGGAATGCGTAAAGTTCTTGTAAAACAACAGAATGGAAACCAATGGCTACTAAAGGAGGTAAGGCATGTTCCAGATCTGAAGAAAAATCTGATTTCAACAGGGCAGTTAGGCGGTGAAGGTTGTGTGACAACTTTCACAGATAAAACTTGGAAGGTCACCAAAGGAGCCCTGGTAATAGCAAAAGGCAAAAAGGTTGGTACATTGTATTTATGCAATGGTATTTCTAACTTTGTTAATGCTTTAACTTCCAAAGGAGAAGATGCAACATTATGGCATCATAGGCTCGGACACATGAGTGAGAAGGGAATGAAGATTCTTCACTCAAGAAATTTGTTGCCAGGTTTGAAGAATGTTGATTTGGATTTCTGTGAGAATTGCATTTATGGAAAACAGAAGAGAGTCAGATTTCTCAGAGTTGGGAAAGAAAAGAAGAGCGAAAAATTGGAGTTTGTGCATACAGATGTATGGGGACCTGCTCAGGTATCATCTCTCGGTGGCTCTCGTTATTATGTTACTTTTATTGATGATGCAACTAGAAAAACATGGATTTATTGTATTCAGAATAAATCTGATGTATTTGATATTTTCAAGAAATGGAAAGCTTTGGTTGAGATTGAGACAGGAAAGAAGTTGAAGTGTCTCAGATCAGACAATGGAGGTGAGTATTGCAGCAAAGAGTTTGATAGGTACTGTTCAGAGCATGGAATTCGTAGAGAGAAGACAGCTCCAAGAACACCACAAGAAAATGGTGTGTCAGAAAGGATGAACAGAACAATCATGGAGCGTGCAAGGTGCATGAGATTGCATGCAGGATTGCCTTTACAATTTTGGGCAGATGCTGTAGATACTGCTGTTTATCTAATAAACAGAGGGCCTTCAAATTCCTTGGATGGTGGTATTCCAGAGGAAGCATGGACAGGTAAAAAGGTAAACTACTCTTTTTTAAAGCCTTTTGGTTGTGAGGCCTTTGTCCATATTAATAAAGAAAATAGAACCAAGCTTGAGGCAAAATCAAAGAAATGTACCTTTATTGGATATGGTGTTAATGATTTTGGTTATCGCTTATATGATTATGAAAATCACAAAATCATTAGGAGCAGAGATGTAATATTCAATGAAAAGGTCTTGTATAAGAATCAACTGCAGGAAAATAAACAGGAAAAAGAAAGCAAGGAATACACGGTTCTTGATGAGATAACTGAAAAAGTAAAGGTGCCTGAAAATAATAACAATCAACAACCACAGCAGCAGCAACCACCACAACAACAACAGGCACCTCAAACACCTGAAAGTGGTGTTAGAAGATCTACCAGGATAAGTAGACCCCCTGAACGATACTCTCCTTCATTATATTATTTATTGCTGACTGATTCTGGTGAGCCTGAATGTTATGAAGAAGCAATGCAGGTTGAAAGCAGGAAGAAATGAGAGCAAGCCATGAAAGAAGAGATGGACTCCTTAATGCATAACCAAACTTGGGATTTAGTCAAGTTGCCTGCAGGAAAAACTACATTGCAGAATAAATGGGTTTACAGGCTGAAGGAAGAAGATGGAGGAAAACAGAGGTACAAAGCTAGACTTGTGGTGAAGGGGTTTGCACAAAAGAAAGGTATTGATTTTGATGAAATATTTTCTCCTGTTGTTAAGATGAATTCAATCAGAACTGTTTTAAGTCTTGTAGCAGCGAAAGATTTACATCTTGAACAGTTAGATGTAAAGACAGCATTTCTCCATGGAGATTTGGAGGAAGAGATATACATGCAGCAACCAGAAGGATATGAGGTAAAAGGGAAATAAAAATTGGTGTGCAGGTTAAAGAAGAGCTTGTATGGCTTAAAACAGGCTCCAAGGCAGTGGTATTTAAAATTTGACAAGTTTATGTCTGAACAAGGTTATACTAGATGTCACTCTGATCATTGTGTTTATCTAAAAAGGCAAAATGATGGCAGTTATATTATATTGTTATTGTATGTAGATGACATGCTTGTTGCAGGATCTAACATGCAGGAAATAAATGTGCTCAAAAGAAAATTGGCAAATTCATTTGCAATGAAGGATTTGGGAGCCGCAAAACAAATCCTTGGTATGAGGATAACTAGAGACAGGAAAAATCACAAATTAACACTATCTCAGAATGAGTACATAGAAAAGGTGTTGAAAAGATTTAATATGCAGAATGCAAAACCAGTTAGTACACCTTTTGCTAGCCATTTCAAACTTAGTAAGGAGATGTGTCCAAAGACCCAAGAAGACATGGATTATATGTCTAAAGTTCCATATGCATCAGCAGTTGGAAGCTTAATGTATGCAATGGTCTGCACAAGGCTTGATATTGCACATGCAGTGGGAGTTGTAAGAAGGTACATGAATAATCCAGGAAAAGAACATTGGATGGCAGTAAAATGGATTCTCAGATATTTGAGAGGTACCACAAATCAAGCATTATGTTTTGGTGGTTCAAACATTGCTCTACAGGGATATGTTGATGCAGATATGGCAGGTGACAGAGATAACAGGAGGAGCACTACAAGATATGTATTTACTGTAGGTGGAACAGTTGTCAGTTGGGTTTCAAAAATCCAAAGTGTTGTTGCACTTTCAACAACAGAAGCAGAGTATGTTGCTGCTACAGAGGCTAGTAAATAAATGATTTGGTTACAAAGGTTTATGGGTGAATCGGGTAAGAAGCATGATATGGGCACACTATACAGTGATAGCCAAAGTGTTATTCATCTTGCAAAGAACTCAGCATTTCATTCCAGGACTAAACACATACATCTCAAGTACCATTTCATACGGTCAGTATTGGAAGATGGAGAGTTGAAGTTGGAAAAGATACACACTAGCCAGAATCCTGCAGATATGCTAACAAAAGTTGTAACCAAGGAGAAACTGAGAATGTGCTCAGTAATGACGATGAAGATGAGAAACAACCAGGTCCAAAGAGGAGTCATTGTCCAGAAAATGAAGTAGTGGTGGAGTTGCTACAATCAGTCTCCAAGTGGGAGATTGTTGGGTGTGGAGCTGATTATCTTGTTTACTTTGTATCACAACATTGGACCTGTACCTTAAAAGGGAAACAGCAACGACACCCCGAAATTTAATACGGCTTGCCGTGGGGGCGGCGCAACCTTTGAGCCCCTTTGGCGGGGGTTCAGGGAAACGGCCTTGGCTAATCACTCGAATGTAAAATTGGCTTGTAAAAGTATAGTAATTTCTAATCAATCTGGGCCGTTCATTAGGCAATGATCTGACGGTAGAAGTTATGTTTAGTTTAGGGTTTTTTGCCCTAGAAGGCAACCCTTCACTTTTATGAGGGTATTGTATTGCGGATGTGTATTGTATGTGTATTCTCAGAGCGAGAAACAGAGAGGGAGGCTGTGAGAGAGAACAGAGGATATTACAGCAGATCTGTTGTAGGTTTTGTCTCTTCATTTTGCTGGATAATAGAAAGGAAGGACTGGCTGTTCGGGGTGGACGTAGCCCAAACTGGGTGAACCACGTATATCTGTGTCTCTCTGGTTTTATGTGTTTTGTGTGCTTGTATTTTCCGCACATTTTATGTGTTTCATTGCTCTGTAATATTTAATTTTTCTAATAGTAGGGATGTTCTTGGGTCTTTGTCTCTGTGTCGGTAAAGGAATGGGGCATGGCCTTGGCGTGTGCCCAAGTGGAAGCATGTCGAGTGAGGGATACCAGCTGGAGGGGTCGGAGAGGGGTAGGGAAATTCACACTGGTTATAGAGCTATGGGGAGGTCTCGAGTCATTTATGTTCTAGAGGTAGCGTAGGCTAGCTCCTCTGTGAGATGTTTGAGCTCTACGCGAGCGGAGATTGGGTGCGAGAAATCGAACCGGGATAAGGCTGTGGGAAATTCCTCTTATGAAAATTGGGAGGGTGAGTGGTATGTTGGGAGGGATGGCTCCAGGCAAGGGGTCGAGATATTGACAAAAGGTGGTGGGTTTGTAGGGGATAGGAAAGTCAGTCGAGGTGCGCACAACCAACAGGGACAGGGGGTGACTGAGGTAAAGCAGGGTGTGAGGTTGATAGGCCCTTAGAGTGATGAGGATGCGAGAATTATTGGGAGGATCCCCCCGGGACACCACTACTATGATATCTCTAATGCATGGACCCATACTCGTTTTCAAAACATGGAATTATGCCTTCGTTTGCTTCCGTGGATAGGTAATTCTCTCGGAAACATTTCTCAAGATTGTGGGAAGTCTCAACACAATTATCTAGCTCACAAGGCTCACAAAAACCACGCAAAGGCCACTGCGAATATGGCCCGCTCCAAGAGCCCAGTAGCTCGAGGCCGCAGCCAGAAAGATAAGGGGAAGGAGGTTGAAGCTGCACCTAGATCACCCCCGAGCAAGCCAAGAGGAAGGAGGTTGGAAATGGAAGTCATCCAAGAGGTAGCAAAAGCATACCAAGAAAACAAAACAAAGGAAATTTAGAAACTCATTGAAAAATGGGAATCTGATATAAATCAACAGGCAGGGAAAAAGATGGATATAGAGGAATGGAAGGGTCTAGTCCCTGATCCGGGGCAAACGAGAGGAAGACTGACACAATTCAAGCATACACTATACCTCTACTGGTCCATGAAGGACATCCTAGGAAAATCCTTGAGCAAATTTCTATGAGTTTGGTAACATTAGACCAAGAATTCCCAGACTACAAGAGCAAGTTTGATAAGACCAAATTCCAGCTGAGAAAGCAGGATGGGTGCCTTGAGCACATCGAGTACCACCTCCCGTGCATTTCCAAGCCAACTGAGCAGGCCGACACTTCAGTTCAGGATACGACACCTGTGGATTCGGCCTCGGCTCCCAAAGAGGATGAGTAGTCTCAGGACGGTTTAGTCTGTTTGTTTTGTTTTGTTTTTATTTTTATTTTTATCTATATGCAGCTAGCATTTAAATTTCCAGTGTAAGGCAAAACTGTTAATCAATATGTGAAATATTGTATATGTGTGTGTATCCAGGCCTTCTTTGCTTGGTATGACAGACTCAAAACCTTATTTTTTTCGATGGCATACCACGCCATCAGGTGACCAATAGACTCGGTTTCCCGCGGAGGGCGAGTTGAGGTCATGAAACTGGTAAATATGGTTGTATTATGTTTATAAAATGAATGAAAAAGGAGTCCTACCAAGGTTACAATTTTTTTTTTTTTTTAAATAGTTTTAACATTTTAGAAATTACAAAAATATTCTATATATATAATATGTTGTAATTAGAGAATGTAATTTTGACATCCTAAAAACTCGAAATCGCTTAATTAAACTAAATTAAATATAATATAATTGAGATTGCATTGATATTATAAATTATTTATAATACAAAAATAATTATTATTATTTTTTATTGAAATAATTTAAAAAATGTAATATATTTATATATAATTTTTAATTTTGGTTATTTTTTTCCCTAGAAAAATCGTAATTTTCATTAATAAGTGGATGAAAATTACATGTATATTTCATGTCATCAAAGACAAAATTGTTGATTTCACTATCCGCTACAAAAATTGTTGATTTTACTATATCAACTGCTAAGGTCTGTATCATCATGATCATATATACATCTGTAAGAAAAACTTTAGATATAAAAATACGTAGTCCGAGAGTTCAAAATATAACTTTGTAGGAAAGATTTCTCCATCAGTGGGAATGTCAACAATAATCCATAATCATTCTTGAGTACCCAAAGGAGCCTGTAAATCCTCGATAAAAGGTCGATGATAGTATTGGAAATGTTCCTCTTTAGTCATCTCTAGCACATGCCAAGTGCTAAACGCTTGTTGTGAGCCCTCTTTGGATAGTTGGTCTGCAGTATGGTTCATTTCCCTATAAATGTGTCAACAAGATATGGAGTCAAAATGATATTTGATCAATAATACTTCATCCAGTAGACATTTGAGAGTGTGCGTGTGACAAAAATATTTATGTGTGAACCAATCAATCACCATTCTTGAATCGCCAAAGACTTGGATATGTCTACAATCTTTCTCAAGTGTAAATAGGAGCAATAGTTTAAGGTTGTGAAGTTCAAAATAATTATTTGTTGCTTGCCCCAACCCAACTTTAATGAGAAAATAGTGGATTGGTTTAGGTGTAGTAAAGAACTGCTGCCATAGTGGACGACTTGAGAGGAGCCATCAAAATATGCCTAGGGGGAAGAGTGATCGATGGATTCCAAGGTGACGGAACGACTGGAAGGAGGTTTTTCATCATTAGGCAAGAGCAAATAAATGACAATACATTGAGCAGAGGTACGGTTCGAAGAGAAAGGTTGTTCTTGAAATATCAACATGTATTTTTCATTTTAGTTGTGATATCCATATTTGACTTTTTAAATTATTATTTTCTTAATTACAATGACCCAAATTACCTAATAAAAAAACCAATTTTAAAGCAAAATCCAAAGAAAACTAACCAAGTTGGCTGGTAACAAAACATGGAAAAAACTTGTAAAGGGATTCATTTATCTGATCATTATCCCATGCCACCATTGTTTGAACTTGCTTTGTTTGTACAGGCGATCAATGAGCCAAAACATTGACTCTTACACTGTGTGTTGGAGAGGGAATCTGATTATCTATCCGCGTACGCTGCAGTAAAGTCAAATCAACTGTCGAGGGGTTGAGCCTATCCATACCAAGCAACAAAGAAACCTAACAACCTAACATAAATGAATGACACAAATTTTAAAGCATTGTGCAATAACATGCTGAACCTGAAAGCCAATCAAATTAATAATAAATATACTAATCTATTTTTAAAAAATAATAAATTTCAGTTTTTAAAGTTAAACTTTTGAATATTTTTTGTTCCAACCCAAAGTAATATGGGTTTGACCAAATACAAAATGGTGTCAGGATAATAATGGGTTTAGAATGTATGACACAAATTTGAATGTCGAAGGTAATGTTCCATACTTTGACACATATATGTGAGAGTATAAAAAATGTATTGAATTCCTATCCATGGAAGTTGTTGTATAAAACTTGTACTTTAAAAGAACACTTGTACTTTAAAAGCTATTAAGAGAAGCATAGGTTGACAATGTACGTGTCCTAGACACAAATACCAATTTCAAAGTTGCTCTTCTATAAAATCTTGACACATATATGTGTGAAAATAAAAAAACATTAAATTCCAAGCCTTGGGTTCGCAATGTGTGACACAAGTGTCAAAGATATAAAAACTTGTACTTTGAAAGCTATTAAGAGAAGCAACAAAACATTGTATGCAAGTGATTTTCCATAAATAACTTGTATCAGTTGGCACCAATCCCAATACATAATACAACTCATGAAATTATTTGAAAAATGAATTAATTGAAAAATGAATAAATGGAAGTGGCGGGCCTTGCGTGGCTGAGGAATCAGTATCTTCGCACGTACAACCAACTACCTAATAGACCTTATACGCTCCACAAAATTATTGATTGATTCGACAATAAAATTGTGTGCAGCTAAATCAAATATGTACGTTTTAGTAGAGTTGAATCAATTGTGGATGGGTTGAGCCTATCCGCACCAAGAAATAAAGTAACATGATAACCTAACATAAAGAAAGAAATAAAGTATCTTTAATGTCCACAAGGCTAACAATAGCTTATGGGACAGATTGCTTTTTTATCTGGCTCTTGTATTCGGCCTTTTTCTAGTGAAGTTTTACAATAACCACTCCTAACTTCTCGACAAACTCTTCGTTGAATAGATTATCCCAAGAACTAGCTGCCAAAATACCTGCATAATTTTCCGTGTTGTCTTTGAAGGCCTCGCATTCTAAAATGAAATTTTTTTCTATTTCCACTTTTTCGGAGGAGCAAAAAATACATATTCTTTCCTCCCACAGTTCTTTTGGCCTTTTCCAGCGCCCTATTTCACACCGGAGTTGATGAGAATTAGTCCTTAATTGAGCAATAAGGATTTTAGATCTCCAGGAAATATTATCCCCTATGTACGCCTTTTGCTGATGGTTATGCGTGGGGTTAAACTCTTCAATGTAGTACTTCTTCTTTCTCCCTAGCTCTTTCTCCCAAGTACGTTTGTGGAACTTATCCATAACAAAAGTTTTTATCTCTTTACTATTTGTAGGACACATGCTCAAGCAGATACCCCATTTACTAAACCATTTGTTATTTTTCCGCATCCAAGTCTTCTTTCTTTTGCACAATCTGTCACTAAACACAACCTTAGGCCATCTATCCTCTTCCATTTGCTCAATTTTTTTCAAATACCTTATGACTCGCACCATAGAAATTTCTTCAATAGGAGCAACCCCTTTTTCACTTAACATGATAACATAAGGAACCGCACTTTTAATTTTGAATTTGTTTGTAATAAAACGCTTCTGAATTTTCTCAATTTGTTTCCACTGCGTCTTGGTTGTGTTGCTGGCCCACAGCTCACAACCATAGAGAATCACCGGAATCACTAGAAGCCCAAAAAGAGTTAGAGTGGTTTTCCAGTCCCACAACTCTGCCTCTCTACACCTGTTTTGAAGAGCATAAAATGCCTTCCAACCCCCTAAAGTTCTTTTCTTTCTACAACCATCCCAACTTAAATTTCTGTTGAAGTCGATTCCGAGGTATTTGTAGTCTGCAACTTCTTCCAAAATGCTGCCTTCAAAGTAGAACTTATGCTGGTTATGCTTTCTTTTGTGAGAGAAAAGCACTACTTTCGTTTTGCTAATATTGACTTGCATCCCCACCCTTCCACAAAAATGCTCAAGGGAACGTAGGTGCTCTTGCAAACCAAGAGCTGATTTAGCAATCAATATAAGGTCATCTACGTACAAAAGAAGTCTTATAATGAACTTGCCCAAATGGATACCGTCACCCCCTTGCGAATTTAGCCACTCTTCAAGCTTGTCAATATATAACCCAAAAAGGGTAGAAGACAATGGGCAAGCTTGCTTGACCTCGATATCACTTCTAAAACTTTCAGAAATGCCTGCTAAAGTTCTAATTTTGACTTTCACCTCTTCCTACAGCCTATGCACGACTGCTCTCAAATTCTTGGGAACCCCGAGTTCCTCCATTCTACCCCAAAGCTTATCCCTAGGAACCGTGTCAAAGGCTTTTATGAAATAAACAAAGCAACATAAAACTTCTTCCTTTTTTTCCCAAACTTTTTCAATGACGTGCCTTAAAGTTACACAATGATCCACTATGGAATGTTTAGGTCTAAAACTTGCTTGCCCTTTAGCACGTTTATCTCTTTCTTCTTCCCACTTGCTGATTTTATTTTCGAACATGCTTCCAAATAACTTTGAAAACAAGGGGTTTATCATTATGGTTCTATAATTGGAGGGATTATTGACATCACCACTCTTGAAAAGAGGTATTTCCATACTAGTTGTCCAAACTATGGGGAACCCCTACTGTATGATGTGGTTGAAAATTTTTGTGATGTGAGGTGAGAGGATTTTTAAGCCCCACTTTAGACACTCTGCTTGGAGTTCATCTAAGTATTTTTCTTTTCCAGTGCCCAACTTCTTGATACCCATCTCTACCTCTTGCACCGTGAAATGTTTTGTGTCTGTGTTGACCAAGGGAGGAGGGTCAACCTTAGGATCCTTCTCATAAAGTAGTCTTGTATATTCGAACCATTTAGAAGCTGTAATGTTGTTTTCAGTTTGCACCTTCTTCGGTTGGAGCTCCTTCCAGAATAATTTGAGGTTATTTTTCCCAAGGAAGATTAGTTCTTCTCTCCTCGAAACCATGAAATTAGCCTTTTTCTTTCTTACTATCTGCTTGTAAGCTTTGATCTTTATGTTATCCGTGTCTGATTCCTTCTACCTTCTCCTTGATTTTTTGCGTTCCTCATCAAACCAAGCATTAACCAGAAAGCATTTTGTTTCAGACTTCTTAATTTTTTATCTTTTGCACTTAGCAAGTGCGCTTTGAATTAAATGTGTTAATTCGTGACTATGAGGGCCATGAAATGATATTTCCTCCTTCTTGAAGAGCCTCTCTAGTGTTATTTTGAAGGTATGACAATTCTTTGGGGTCAAAAGAATTCTTCCCTTTGGGGGATTTTGTTGAACACACTGAGTTTTTGACCCTAATTACTTCTTTTCGGTCCAAGAGAAACTTAAATAAACTGGCTTGTGATATGATTTTAAGTCCCAAATTTGATCTCCAATCAACACTTCCTCCATTTTCTCACACAAGCTATGCGAGCAAATTACATAATCTATTACACTTGCTCCATTGTAGGTATTGCAAGTAAAATTACTGGAATTTTCCCATCTAGTCAAACCATTACAAATGACTAAATCGAAAGACCCACATAGTGTAAGCAATTGTTCTCCAAAGAGATTATAGCCTTTATCCTCTGAAATTCATTCCCACTGATGATTTCTCTCTTCTGTTAGCCATATAGGGTCACATTCTTCTTTACAACAAATAATGCTAGCTTGTTCACCTACAGTTCTAGCATTGAAATCCCCCACTATGAGGACTTCACCTAGCTGAGAATATATTAAAATATTTGTTTTTAGGGCTGCAAAGGGATAGTTGTGGTCAAGCCCTCTAATTTTGTAGATTTTTGAAACTAGCCGTGAAAAATAGCATGCTACAATTATGATGTGATTTCCATTTTCTGATATTTTAAGCCAGACAAATTGCTTATTTGGGTATTCTTTTTCTAGCTGAATGAAATGACCTTCTTTTTCTCTTACTAATACCATGATACCCCCGTGCCCTTTTCCATTCCCTGCTGCCTTGTTCCACACTGCTATCTTCCAATACCCTTCAAAACAAAGGTGTCTTGCACCCTTCATTCTCATGTGTTTCTATGAGGAAAATTATGTCTCTACCTTCCGCAATAGGCCCTAACCCAAGTCCTCGTCTCCATGGGTAACCCTTGTAGTTCCAACAAACCAATCTTAAGGAAACCTGGGTACGACTTGATTGCTATTTTTTTTGACATGCAAGACTCACATTTGAGTCTTTGTGGCAGCTTGCCCATACTGACCTTGCTTCCTCATTTCTTGCTGAAGAGTTTGCTGCCTCTTCTTTGTTATCGTTTTTCTAACTTGTTTTTGAAGGAGGTCCAAATTGCGCTATCACAACTTTACCTTTATAAATCCATGCTATTTTTCCCTCATCTCTTACTACCCTAACTTTTTTCATTTCGTCCCTCCTTTCCTCTTGTTGTCTTACAGTTAATACTTCTTCTAGAAAAAACCAAGAACCCTTCAAGAGTTGCTTCTTGCTTAGAATGATATCTTTATCACGTATGTTGAGCATGGTGACTTTTATGGGCCTGTCTCTTTCGCCGTTAAGCTTACCTACTCTACATGCTTGACATATTTGTCCTTGCCATTGGAGCTTGTCTTTCAAGAAGTCCCTTGCAAGGTCAAGAGTACATTCAATTTTCCCATAATATTTCACCCCTTTAATAATTATGTTTGTTGCTCTATCATGTCTTTCCTTGCTTTCTCTATCTTGCATGTTGTCAACTTGAATGTTTGTTTCTCCTTCTCTCTTAGCAGAATTTCTAACAACTTGAGTCTAGGTTTTGGAGAGTTTTGCGGAATTTCCTTTTGTCTCTTCATTGTTGTCTATTTGGGTAACTACTTTCCCCTTATCTTAGGATGATTTCGCATTCATCACATCTGTATTCTGTACTACAAATTTCTTCATGTTTTTCACCTCCGCTTTCATGAGTTGCCATTATGTTTTCCCTATTCAGAAAGCTTCCAGTAGCAATGACACTTTCTCTTTCAGAACTTTGTTGCTTTCTGCTAAAGACTGGTTTTCAGCTGTTATTATATGGATTGTACAATCTCTTTCCAGCTCTTTAACTTCTACTACTTCCAACCTCTCTTTTACATTTAACAGTTCTTTCACATCAAGATCAGATGACCAAGTGAGAGGTGTGGATGTGGGACTATATAAGGCATAATCATCAATGAATTTTCCTTTTCCTTTGGACTTGTTACCACATGCTTGCAAAGAGGACTTGTTTGAATGTTGTTTCTTGCGAAGATTACTTTTCCTTTGAGACCTTTTTTTCCTTGTATGTTCCCATTTTAGATGAGCTAGTCTCCATTTTAAAATGCCCCGATACTGTTTGGCATTTACCCAAAACCACTTCCCAGTTTTGGCTGATGAGGAAATTTTCACTTGCCCTATATCATTTGTTTCCATGGGTTCTAAAGTTTCTTGTCCCATTATCATGATGAAAGGGAAATCAAAGTCTGTGCCCAAAAATGACCCTCTGTTTTATGCTTAACCCTTCAATATCCGTTGGTGCACCTATTCAGATGTGCGAACCAGAATATTCAGATATGAGATCCACGGCTTCACACAAATGCCATTGGTAATTTTCGGTTTGATTTTAGTGGGCTCTTCCTGCGATGAATAATTAGCTATATTTTCATAAACTCGCTAGATCCAACTGATAGCATATACCTTTCAATGTACGAAATGGCCAACTGAAATGCCTGGTGGATTATTTCAGGAGAACTCATCCAAATGGTTCTTAGATTATGCTACTCTCCCATCAAGCGCATTTGCTCCAATGGCATGTTTCCATATTCGAAAATTCACTGTAATGCGACTATGCGACTTCTGCCGAGGTCGCTAGGTCGCAGAAAACCACAAAAATTCATGGGAAACAAAATTTGCGACTTACCTGTAGCGCGACCTGGCGACTTCCAAACAAGTCACAAATTTTCAACACTCTTCTCCACAAGTTGCAAGTCACAACTCTATAAATCACAAATCTCAAATAGTCATTGGAGTGTATAAACTCAGTAAAATCTGTATATGTGATCTAGAAATCCACTACTCCTGTGACTTCGACTGGAACTACTATGGGGGTGAATGCTCAACACAACAAATTCCCCCTGAAATGCCCCTAATGCTCAGCGGAGTAAAAGAGCAGTACAAATAAACTAGACACTCACGAATGAAGGAGCAGTAGCTGCACGAAATGTATCTACTCGCGACTTCTCAAACTGGATCTATCTGCAGTAGATGATATAACAGTGCATGGAAAGTGTAGTAGTGCGAGAGCGATAGAGCTGAGTACCTGGTCCGACGAAGAAGTCCGACAGATTGCAGTTGAATTGACTTCAATCACAAGTTCGAGTGAGGCACACTTGTTTTGTCTTTTCACGGGTTGGAATGGTGGAATCGCATATTTCGGTCGAAAATATGTGACTTAATCCTGTTGAAATCCTGAATGACACAAATTTTAAAGCATTGTGAAATAACATAATGAACCTAAAACCCAATCAAATTGATAATAAATATAATAATTTATTTTTAAAAAATAATAAATTTCAGTTTTTAAAGTTAAACTTTAGAATAATTTTTGGTCCAACCCAAAGTAATATGGGTTTGACCAAATACCTAATGCAATATCTTTGCATGACAGTAGGATAATAAGATAACATATTTATCTTAATATTAATATTAACAATGTTAATATTGTAAAGA